>OV816028.1:75630430-76230430 GCA_929113105.1 Agrypnus murinus | reverse complement strand
TGTTTCTCTGTAGGTATCGCTAAATCTTACTAGATAATACTGCAGTAAATATCTTGTAAATCGTCGACAAGCAGGTAATCGGCCTGCATTTCGCAGGGTTTATTGTAGGTGGGCTGGTTTTCGAGATTAAGAACGTCGTGCCTTGCGTCACAAATTCCGCCATTGTTTCTAGACGTTCTAATAGAGCATTACATGCTGTAGCTAGAACTTCATAGGTGAACTAGATAAACTAGATTCTCATAGTTTATTGATACGCGTTGCCTAGTACCATTTCGTATCTATGCGAAAATATATTAGTTGTGAGTCGTTCACAACAGTACTCAAGGGTGGTAAAGTGGATAGTTTCACGCACCGACCGCCTATTATTACCGCAGGAAATGATTGCCTAGGTTCTCATTTTCACAGGCTGAGTCGACCTGGAAGCCTTAGATATTCTTAAAATTACAATGTATTATTTCTGGGATTTGAACCCAGAACCTTAAGATTGGTAGTCAAGTGCCTACTGAGCTACCATGGCTTCATTATTATTATTATTGTTCATTTTATTCATCCAAAACCAGACGCATAAAATTTTACTGTGTACTAATACTAGTCAGAAAAGATCTTAATTTTATGAAAGTCTCACTTGCTGATGTCTGTAATTGTATTTCCTATTTAGACAATACGAAATTTAATATAAGTTGTTTATCTCATACTTGGAAAAGTTGCTTTAGCATTTGATAAAAACGTCCGATCTAAAGTTTATATGTGCGGACTTTAATTATGATTTTAGGGCAATTGCAAGTAGAGTTCAACACTAATTGATAGTATATTTTATTTCATACTGTACCGTATTATCCATATTTACTTAGCGATTGCAGTCCGGAAAATGCGATTTTAAGGTCTAGTATGACGGTAAAATCTTTTACCGGACTCTCGTTCTATGTTTTGAATTAGACTAATAGTTAGTTGTTATAGATGCTCGTTGTTTATAGGTGTCCATGTCCATATTTTTAATTGGTAAATTTATTTTATATCTATATTTTTTTTAATGAAACCAATAATCCAATAATTGCAGTATGAAATAAAAAACGCATTACGTCATACGTCCTAGAAATGTTATTGCAGTCTCATTTCGATGTTCCGGACTCAGCTTCTTCGTCGCCTTGTCCGTAACATCTTACTCGACTGTAAAATTCCATTTCCAGGACTTATAACGTAAATTTCTTAATATCAGTCCGGATAAAGCCTCTACATACACAAAAGATACTGTACTATCTGATCATAGTGCACAATTAATTGCAGTAGATCTTAAGGTTAATGTTCTTAAGGGTTGCACTAAACCAAATTTAAGACGAATATTTTAATTTGAAAATAGACACCATTTTAAACGTTTGTTATCAAATGAATCTTGGACATAGGTATATTCTGCTATGTCAGACCAGTCATGTTTTGATAACTTCTTCAGAAATTTTATTCTCTGTTTAATATGACATTTCCTAAAAAACTTATGAAACCTAAACTGTCCAAAGCCAAGAAATGGGTAATTGCTTCAGGGAGTTATACAAAAAGGTCAAAAGTTCTTCTGACCCTGCTTTCAAATTAGAATATGTAAAACTTAAAAAGGGATATGAACACAACATCAAACATGCAAAGCGAAATTGTATAAACAGTGAGATTTCTGTCTCCACGAATAAAACGCGTGCTGTATGGAATATAATTAAAAGCAATATTAATTAAATTCTTCTAGTAGTTAGGATAAACTATCCTGCAGCATGACTGAAAATGACAGCGCTGTAAAGGGTGCTACCCAGTTAGCTAACACTTTTAAAAAAACATTTCGTGGACTCGGTGTATTGCTTAACAGCTAAATGTTGTGCAATATTCCAGAACCATTAGATAAAATGGAACGTTGTTCAAATAGCATCTTTCTGACTCCTTTATCAGTTACGGAAACTTACGGTATCTTAAACTAACTGACATATTATCGAATATGTACTTAATGAAATTGTTAAACCTGTTACATTTTTAATTAATTGGTCTTTTCAAGATGGTTATTTTCCAAGTAATTTAAATTCTGCTCTGCTCGTATCAATTCATAGGAAAGGTGACCTTTTAAATATAGAAAAACCTGACACAAGACCTGTGGCGTTGTTATCAATCTTTTCGAAAATCTTGGAAAGTCTTTTTATGTAAGAATGGTGAGTTATTTAGACAATGATAAACTACAAACAAAACACCAATATGATTTCGGTAAGGGTAAGTCCAGTCAGAACGCCGTGTTATCCTCACACAACAAAATACTTGACAGCCTTGACAAAAGCGAAAATGTTCAGGAATTTTCTTCGATTACTCATGTGCATTCGATGTTATTCATCACCAATTACTTCTAACTAAATTATATCGACATGGTTTTCGAGGACAAGCCTACCTTTGGTTAAAGTCTTTTCTAAAAAATAGAACCCAAAAGGTTAAAGTTAACCAGTAGAACGCTCCTGTTTTATTTACACTTTTTGTCAATGACCTTACGAAGCTTACTGATTTTGTATTGTATGCTGTATGATGACATGTCTGTCGTTATCGCTGCTCCCGATATAGACCAGTTGAGTCTCAAAGCGAATTCTTGTGTAAAACATGTATTGGAATGGTCTCAAAGAAATGGATTAATTCTTAAATTATAAAACCGAATTGCTACCATTTTTGCCTCCCGGGGTTGTTCAGAACTGTAGTCCTTTAATCCGTATTAACCAAAGTACAATACCAAGCAGTACTTGTATTAAATTTTTAGGCGTACATCTAGAAAACCATCTAAGGTGGGATATTCATATGGATAGGATAAGTAAGAGACCTTCATCGCTATGTGCTGCATTACGGCAGTTAAAAGATATTGCTGATGTACAAGTTCTAAAGATATACTATTATAGTTTCATACAGCCATTGCTTTTTATGGTATTCTGCGTTTAGGCCACTGCACTGGGGTTAATAAAATCTTTGTCATGCAGAAAAGAATTATCAGAACTATCTTTAATCATACCCTGACAACATCTTTTAAGATATATTTTAACAAATATGGTATTCTTACCAATTTATTGCTTGTACATTCTTGAAGTAGCTTCTCAAATTAGGAAAAACCTTCGGGAAAAAGTAAGAACTACTAGACAACAAAATAATATTGTTGTACCCCGTGGTCGGTTAGCACAAACGGAGAATGGACCTTATATCGCCTCCATTAAGATATATAGCCATCTACCAGACGCAATCAAATTGAGTCAGTCGTATATAAAAATTACAACAGAATATAGCTATTACAATCTTAACGAGTATTTTGATTGTACCTGAAAAACTTAATTCAGAGACTCAGTACAGTGGTATACTAATCGTAGTCAACTTTGTCTTTTAAATTTCTTGTTTGCCAATTTTTTTATATATATACTTGAGATTGACAATTTCTAATACCTGTACAAGATCAATACAAAAGTTAATAAATTATTATTATTATTATTATTATTATTACTGCTTACTTCTTCGATGCACGTAAAAGTAGGCGTTAATTTCGTTTTGATATCAGTTTCTGTTATCATGCATAAGTGACTAAATTTAGTAAAATATAAATTATAAATAAGTCAACAGGTTTAGGAGTGAAAGTGATTGCATCGTCCAAAGTTTCAGTTTTTTACAAGAAAAGCTCAAAGTTCAACTACGTTCCAGCACTTTTTTAGGTTGCGATAATTATTTAGTTTTAGAAGTGTAAGTGCCAAGATAGATTGATGTTAAAACAAATGTAATAGAATAAAAGGATTATTGACAAACGTTCTTACAGTAAGTTATTTTGTATTTAAATATATTGAACATCCACACACGATGATAACAAAGCAGAGTTGATTTTCTATTTAGAAATTGGTAAAGTATAAGTATGTAAATTGGGATCCCTAATAAGTTAAAGTGTAGAATCTCACGATATTTGTAGAGCTCATATTATAATTAAATGTTTTACAACACGAATTGTGTTTACAATAATGCTAAGGATTTTCTTAACTTATATTAATAAACAGTTTGAGATTTGTTATGCCATAATGTTTTCTAAACTTGAAGCTGTTTTCATGTTGTGTATTTGTGAAACGAATTGAATTATTATTATTATTATTATTATTACATTCATTTCATTCATCCAAATCCAGACGTATAAAATTTTACTGCTTACTTCTTCGCTGCACGTAAAAGTAGGTTGCAAAATGCAGGTTTTAGAAAGCGCCGATAGGAAAATTCACTTACGTACAGGAAACCTGTAAAGTGACTGAAAGCATATCCAAAATGCGCTTTCATCTAGCCCTCTTTGTTATATACAAGGAAAACCCACTTCCAGACTTGTACCGAAAATTCGTGATAAAAACGACCTAAAACTTACTGAAGTGGTCTCTAGATACCAATATTATTCAAATAATGCTTTTGTAAGTATACAAGACGAAGTTTATGGTTTACTGTTGTTGGGTTTCTTAAAATTTTGTTTATGCGACACACTCGACTAACTTGCAACTGTAAAGAATACCGAAAACTTTTACTACCCTTTTTGGAACAATGAATGGTATTTTTTATACGTTATCGCGTTCAAAATCAAATACGTTTACTACATGTTTGAAATATATTCCAGGATATTGCTTACATTTACGAGTACTGACTCAGGATATCTTAAAAATAATAAAACCCTAGATGTATAGAAAATCCTTGCGAGACCGATGTATAATCTTATTCCTGAGTTTCTTTTCCGTTACAAAATTCCCAAAGCTATTCTAGTAGTGTACATCTGGTTTACAGATAGAGTAAATAGACAATCGGAAAATCCTGTTCTATCCAAACATCGTGTTGTAAATGTTAACACCATTGTCGAGGATCAACACTACAACACATAATACAGTTGAATGATATTAACGTTTTCGTTCTACACCAAAGATTGTGTCTTTTAACTTAAATCGTAAGACAATACATAGAATTTGCTAATATTTCTAGCTTTTCTTTAAAAAAATAGTCTCAATAAAACTAAAAGGTATAAGGATCTTTGGCAGAACCATTTCGATACGGAAATATACGGTTCAACTTGCATATATTTCAAATTCCTATATTGAAAACATATTTCACATACATACATGCTATGACTCGGAAAGGTATTCGCTCACGTCTCTCGTATTGTAGACACGAAATGTTTTCTAACGTTTTCATCTAGTTTTGTGAAAAGGTACGGCTACATCAAAAGCAATTCTTATTATAACATTTTTATAGACGACTGAGGCGACGATATTAATGTAAAATAAAATTACAAAAGATAGTTCAGCTTTTCAAGCTAAATTTTCTGTGACTTTTGAACTTTTGACAAAAATTTACTTTTACTTTTAAAATAATTAACAGAAAAAAACTTATATGCAAAACATGTGAATATTACGTAGTATATTACATGTGGCGGTATACTTACCTATATCAAGCTAGCGGGTACATATTGGCGGAATTTAAAAAAAAGTATTTCATAATTTTTGACTATTTTATTGCTAATTTATTACCATAATTTTAATTTTTTTACTTTGAGCGTAAACGAAAAAACATGTTTCCGCCAACTTGAGTTCAAGCTAGCGGAAACATATTGAAAATTTAGAAAAAAATCAAGTTTAAATATATGTACTGTTCGCCAGGAATTAATTACTATTTAATTACTAACAAACATTCACATAAATATTTAAAAAAAACTATTATGAATCTTATATTTTTTTAAAGTAGGGTTCGGCTAGCTTGAATCTTAACGTGGCAGAATCACCAGTCGAAAGTGCGTAAAAAGCTGGTAAAATTTGCTAGGATTTAATAACTTCGCGATTACAATTAATTACTAATCAGTAATTCAGCCATATTTATGAACTCATATTATTTTAAAAAACGTAATTCGCTGGCTCGGATCTTAACCCGGTAGAACTGCACCATTGGATATTAAGTAAACCGTTAAACTTTATTACGAGTTAATAACTTCTACCTTATAATTAATTACTAATCAACAAAGCAGTCAATTTTATAAACTTAAGATATTGTTTCTGACTGATACAATTATTTATTATGATTCCGCAAGCGCTTGGACAATTTCGCAGCAGACTCTTTGCAGTCAGCTGAATATACTAGCTGGAAATTTTTGTTGCTACTTATTTGCTAATTAACTCCCACGATATACATTTTTCTATTTAATTTCACAATAAAAACAAAAGCAAACATCCTTACAATGTCGACGTACTATACTATACTCGAAACTACCCTTATATATAGTTTTCTAATTAATTGCCACATCAGAACTAGAGTAAACTCCCTTGCAATGTCGACCTATACACTCGTATTGCGCGACTGAGCAAAATCAAGGTGGAATATTTTATTACTCCAGCAGAACCATATGTTTTATGATTTACTAAGTAGACTCGACTCGAAACTACCCTTATATGTAGATTTCTAATTAATTACCACCTAAGAACTCGAGTAAACTCCCTTGCAACGTCGACATATACACTCCTATTGCGCGACTGAGTAAAATCAAGGTGGAATATTTTATTACTCCAGCAGAACCAAATGTTTTGTGATTTACTAAGTAGATTCGACTCGAAACTACCCTTATATATAGATTTCTAATTAATTACCACCTAAGAACTCGAGTAAACTCCCTTGCAACGTCGACATATACACTCCTATTGCGCGACTGAGTAAAATCAAGGTGGAATATTTTATTACTCCAGCAGAACCATATGTTTTGTGATTTACTAAGTAGACTCGACTCGAAACTACCCTTATATATAGATTTCTAATTAATTACCACCTAAGAACTCGAGTAAACTCCCTTGCAACGTCGACATATACACTCCTATTGCGCGACTGAGTAAAATCAAGGTGGAATATTTTATTACTCCAGCAAAACCATATGTTTTATGATTTACTAAGTAGACTCGACTCGAAACTACCCTTATATGTAGATTTCTAATTAATTACCACCTAAGAACTCGAGTAAACTCCCTTGCAATGTCGACCTATACACTCGTATAAAATATGTTCTAGGCTGTTGTTATAAATTAATTGTAGCATAAATTGCATATAAAGAGAAAGACACCTATTTATTCAAAATTAGTATTTTCTGCAAAATAAAAATAAAAACTTAACAATAAAAAACACTAAGCTTTTAGCTAACTTAAAAATTTAAAAAAAACAAAAAATCAGAAAAAATTATTTTGGAAAAAGTTAAAATAATATATAATATATATAATATAAGGAAAATATTTTTAAAATTTACTATTTTGTTTTATAGATTCAACCATTCAAGACACATTTTGTGTAAAATAAAAGGGAAGGAACCACCGTAAATGTCTCTTTTCTTGGCGTTGATGAGCCATGAATATCATCGTACTCGTACCAAGCGGTTCCTTTCTTGCATATTGCTGTGTAGTGTGCAATGGTTTCACTACGACGTGTCGCAATTGGGGGTCCTCGGTAATTAATTATTCCCATTAGCGTAAGAACTGTTTCTTTTTTTGTAGGGTTTGTAATTGCTAATGGAAATTCACGTAATGCAATGGCTTTGCTGACTCCTTCCAGTTTAACGGTTTACTTAATATCCAATGGTGCAGTTCTGCCGGGTTAAGATCCGAGCCAGCGGAATTACGTTTTTTAAAATAATATGAGTTCATAAATATGGCTGAATTACTGATTAGTAATTAATTGTAATCGCGAAGTTATTAAATCCTAGCAAATTTTAGCAGCTTTTTACGCACTTTCGACTGGTGATTCTGCCACGTTAAGATTCAAGCTAGCGGAATTCTACTTTAAAAAAATATAAGATTCATAATAGTTTTTTTTAAATATTTATGTGAATGTTTGTTAGTAATTAAATAGTAATTAATTCCTGGCGAACAGTACATATATTTAAACTTGATTTTTTTCTAAATTTTCAATATGTTTCCGCTAGCTTGAACTCAAGCTGGCGGAAACATGTTTTTTCGTTTACGCTCAAAGTAAAAAAATTAAAATTATGGTAATAAATTAGCAATAAAATAGTCAAAAATTATGAAATACTTTTTTTTAAATTCCGCCAATATGTACCCGCTAGCTTGATATAGGTGGTATACTTTCCGTTCATAAATAAGTTGGGCAAACTTTTAATAATTTCTCAGATATCCTAAACGAAATCAATACCATAGCAAGTCAAGGGCGAGGGGAGGAAGTCTTACCTTACCCTAAATTCGTTAAATTTCATATCCGGTGTAGTGATCATAAAAAGTATAACCTGTTTTCAAACCTTCAAAGATACGTTATAAGTACTTACAGACTTGATCGATTCCTATAAAATTGTTCATCAACAGTTCAAAAAAATACTAAAAATAAGTAATAAGTTTTGTTACAAATACCACAATTCGGGAATTTTTGGAGGTATCTACTATTTAATTTAGAATAAGTTTAGGTATAGGTCATCAAATAAGTACATAATAAATACGTCATAAACTAGATGTGTTATAACATTTTTATTTGTCTAGCAAAATATTGTAACGGTATATTTTCCATCGGTTTCAAATATGTGTAATTTTGCATGTACGATTACTGAAAAATCTAAAGTTCGGTCCTGCAAAACTATATTTTACTTGCAGCTAAAAATTTTGTTGTATAAACATATTTACAAAGAATACTTTAAAAAGATTGTTCTCGAATTTCTAAAAATTTAAACGACGTGGAAGTAATAAATAATGTCTTTAGTGCTTTGTTTGTCTACCCGTAGGAACGGTTGCGTTGTTAAAATTAGAGGACCTTGATAAAATTCAATGTTGTATTTAAGTTCATAGTGCTTTATATGTATAAATATTCCAGTCTGCATTTTGGGAAAGCATTAGAAAAAATAAACTTCTCTTTTGTTTGGAAGGTGACATTTACACGTGTTCACAAATTCAACTTGGCTTCTGCGTTTTAACTTAAAAAATCGCATTATCCGCAATGATCTAGTCAACAGATGTGGCGTGTTTGGTTTTCCGTCCTCGCGCCTGCATAGAATCTTTAGTTTGGTCTATTAGGGAGAGAATCATGCCTAAAAACGAATAAGATCGACTTTAAGGAGTCCACGTGTACTTAGCGTGAGTTAGTTTTGATTTGCTTTTACCAAAAATACAGGCTTTTAATTGGTTGGTCCGATCTGCATGTCGAGCGAGGGAAAAAGCATAGTTCTTCCGCGCTAGCAGCAGGGGTATAAAAAGTGTTAAAAATACTTCCGTTCGAACTTCGAGTGAAGATAGTCGACGTTGGTCGATATTATCGAACCACCGTTTATTCTTAATTATTTAGAATTAATGCATATTCTAAATATAGTTCCCGTACAGTTTAATTGATATTTGTTGTGAAGTGAGCTTTTGGATGCAGATTAACAATGATAAATCTTGTTTGAAAGATCTGTTTATACCGTACCGCTAATAATCATCTGCGGTTTGTTTTATCGTGATGAACCATTAAGAACAATTACTTCCTTCAGTTCGCGCTTTAAAAATAGTGCAGTTTTGTTATTAAAAATGACGCAGACTGACCTATAATTTAAATAATAAATTCCCGTTCTATCCGCAGACAAAGATAAATAATTATTCATTCTATTGAGAAGAATTTAATGCAGCAAGTGTTATCTGGGTTAAATTTGTTTAAGCTTTTAAACGACATTACCACTATTCCTCATGCGTAAATTATAAATAAAAATAATGTTAGAAACAGGACTGTTTAAACAGTGTTTAACAAAGATTGTTGGTGAAATCATATGGGTGAATGACTATATTCAAAATAAAAAGTATTTCTTTGGACCTGCTACCTTCAAACAACAATTCAAAACCATTTAGAATCAACCACGGTTTTTCTAAGGGAGGCTTTTCCAACTTCTAGCGGACCAGAGTGGCCTGTTTTTGCAAGGCAAATAAACAAAGGTTTAATTAAGATTTAAGGTACTGTACTTTAAGAACTATTTATTACTGTAATTTTTGTTGACAGATTATGTGAGCAAGTGAATTTTATAATCTTCTACAAGAAGAGAGCTCTCTAGTAGTATTTAACTTTAGTTTGTCATTGCTAGTGAAATTCAAATTTATTAACTTTAGTAATATTTAAGTAGATTCAATTCCGTAATATTTTACAGATATTTGTTTGTTAAATTTCTCGAAGGATTTTATGTTAATAAATTCTGATTTTGCTAAACTTTTGAACAATTTATGTTCAATAAATCTAAATAATCTCTGGATCTTAATAAGTTTTTGGATAATTTACGTTCATTAAAATCTAAATATTTTTTTATTCTGAATAAATCTTATCTACAGCTTTGAATTGTGTTGTGTTCAATAATTCCGGAGTAATTTGATAATTATTTACTGAATGACTAATCTTAAGTTTAATAAAATTATATTGTTTATGTTTTTTTATATGTGTTGGACTATTTTTATTTTCTTACCATCCAATAAATATGTTTTTTCAGTTTATATCAAGGATCTAAACGGAACCATATAATTATGAATACTTTATTCATTTGCATTTTAAAAATTTCTAAACATAACCAAAATTTTCGTTCAAAACCTAATATATTTAATTCATTTTCTGATTAGTGAATTTAATATCTTTTCTGGCTTAATTAAACATCATCATTAAGCTTCATAATCAGATGGCGCCCTTTTAGAGTTTTTATTTGAGTTCTAAACGAAAGTTCTTGACGATTGTTGAACGCAGAATAGAATCTTCTTTCCCAAATAAGGATAAGTCAGTTTCGGGTACATATTTTACCGGAAATAGTTAAATCAGATCATTACCTTGATGTTTAAAAGGCTATAATTAACTTACTAATTCCTATGTGTGGGAGAGTTGGTCATGTAAATGGAGATATCAGCTGCGCTGATATTTTTTGGTTCTTATCAAATTTTGAGTTTATTTTAATATTTTGCACAATTGTTTGGATACAGGCACCTGGAGTACTGTACTCTGGACAAGATTAGTTTATGTTTTAATTCATTTATATTGTTACTTTGTTTATATTTGCTGATGCATCGGTTGATGTCTAAAACGGAAGGTCATATTTTTAAGTTAAGTTTTTCTTCATTATTTTGTTATAATTTGTGTAAACTCTATGTGTTGGGGCTACGTTGTGTAATTATGTAAATAGTTGATGTACAGGGATAGCTGGAGAGTGATGAGTTTTCAATGTAAGTAGTTTTTAATGAGATCCGTGATAGCTGATCGTCTTTATTGATTTTCTTTGTTATTGTTCAATTTAGACAAGTGTGTTATGTCAATTTAATCGTCTCTTTGCAGCTACATTTCTGTCTTTTTAGATTTTAAGATTAGCGTGATTTATAAACATATGATCGTTTTCGTGTCGTCATGGTATTTTGTGATTCTAAAGTTTTTTGAAAAATTTCGTTGTGCCGTCAAATGTTTTTCGTAATCATATAAAAGGACCTCGGGAAAAGAAAACAATTTTGGTCGATTAAAATCATAGGGTGAATCTATGCTCGATTCGTGATCGAAACCTAAAATAAAAGTTAGGTTATGAAGTTTTAACCCATATGTGTTGTTAGTAAACAAACATCTTTCATATGTGATGTGAATATTCACCTGTTATATAAATCAAAGAAGATTTATTTTTACTTTCCAACACTATTATTTGGAATTGTGCTCGATTTATTACTTAACGAAGAAGATAAATTTATTTATTTCTAATTTAAAAATTCGTATGGATTTGTATATTGACATTTATGGATTTGGACAACAACTGATTGGAATGAACATTGTTTTACCAATAACAGATTAAACATTTTGAATTGGATTCATGACGAATTGTTATATACAAGGTGGGTCAAAACAAATGGATTTTGTTTCATTTTGGAAACAAATCAATAAAACAAATTTTATTACATTCTTGACAAACTCAAGACGTTTTTTATGAACAAAGTTTATTCTTCTTCAACAATTTTAAGATTTGTTTAGCAGTTGTAAATATTTTTCTTTAATTTGATAACCTTATTTTGAATTAAGTTTGCTCAAATGAAATCAGTTACAACCCCCATTTGTCAGGTTGATAACTACCACAAATTCATGTAAGAAAGCTTGAGGAAGATTTTCCTCTTTTATTAAACTTTTAAGAAATATTTTTTAAATAAGATTTTTTTAGTTATTTTAAATAAAATAAAAAGTCTGTGTTTTAAATTTATGTATGTGTTTATTTCATTTGATGTTTATACAAGCATCCATTTATTCTCTTTGCAGATACAGGTATTAATAAGATCAGTAATTTGTTTATCTCATGCTCGATTGAAACAAAACTGAATCAGTCTATTGGGTACAAGAAAAGCTTTGGGTTGTTATATTTTAATTTTTATTAATTTCATTATTGACTTATTTATTAGGTTATTTAGTATATAACACCTCAATATTTATGTTAATTAAAAACAAAACTTAAAAATATGTAATTATAAATGTTACATTTATAGAAAAATCGTTTATTTATAAAACATATTAAATATTTCTCCCACAAATTGTACCACCACGTCCTATTTATTTTTGACTTCGAGATTTATGTTTAAATTCACTAGGACTATATACAAATACATATATAAATATTATTGGTACTTATCCACAATACACCTATAGCAGCCCTAATCTTAGCATGTACACACTTTGTACAATGTGATTGAGTAAATGAACTGACAATCACTTGCGATGTATCGTTTCTTTTGCCCCGAGAGAAAATGTGTTTGCTGTTTGCAAAACTGTTGTCGGTAAATTCCCGATATATGTCGTCGCAGGCAGGGTTACGTCTCACGAATTTATTGATTTTATGTTAACAAAATACAGAACCTTTTACCTGCGTTAGCAAAATAGACTTAAGTAAGATTATAAAGAAATATCAAAATCAAATAAATAAAATACAAAACATGGTTGTCTCTGCAACTGTAGTTTGGAATTTTGCAAATTGCTTAGGGAGGCCCATTGGGCAGTTGCCCGGTTGCCCGGCGGTCAAGTCCAACACTGATGCCTTTCATCCGATTTGTTTCCTTTGGAAAAGTTTAATAAATTTTTGAGGCATCTCAATTAACGTGTATTAACAGCAAATATGCCCTTTTATTTTGTTATCTCTAAATTTCTCCAAATTTCTGAATTACTGAACCAGATTGTCGTTTCTTTATACCGTGAGTATGTCTTGAAAGTACACACCCCCACAGGTATTTCACACATTGCAACGAGTTCATTGTGGCTGATACTTGTTCCATAAATTCCATCAAACATAAAATGTTTTATTGTTTGGGTGCCAAAGGCAGCTGTATTTAAACGAATGTTTAAGAATGCAGGCCGTCGTATCTAATGTAAATTTCATGATATCCAATTGAGGCCAAGGCAACACTTGCACAATTAAATTCTATCTTCCACTGGATGAAATGTTGTTTGAGTCATGCATTCCTGCAAATCCCATTAATATTATTTAAAAGATGAACAAGATGTTGACTTGCGGGTAATAAAATGGGTCACAAACAAAACCTAATCTATTTAATCATTTTATTTTGGACAAATAATCTTGTATACCGCATCAAGTTTTATTGAATTTCAGAAGAACATACTGCTTTCAAGTCGTTGTTCTTATTTGGCCATACAATTTTATTATTCTAATGTTAGGCTTAATAGTGCTGTGTACCTTAAAAGAAAGAGAATTTTGTCTAATTTTATTATCGGTGATGCAGTTTGTCATACTTAGGTTCGATTAGTTAACCCTTAAATTCCAGTGCGGGGTCTTTTAGGGACCCGAGCGTTACAAGTTCTCTAATATGTTTTTTATTTAAACATATTGTCAACACTGGCTTTAGGTATGTGTCAGTTACTGTATGTTGCACCTATGAGACTTCGCAGTTTAAATTAGATAAAAAAGTTAACACAACATGCGCGCAGTGCTACAAATTCGCGTATGAGGTGCACAGAGAAAAGCAAAAATGTTCATAACTTGTTCGAACTGCCTTTCCACATAATTTATAAAATGCAATAAGCAAGGCACTAAGGCTATTTAGATATGAATGTTAAACATTTTGCTTTAAGTGATTCTTTTGTTTATGCTCATCCCTTAAGAATTTGTGTATTTGTTAAATTTAAATAAAATATAGCCTAAAATAATTTGAAAACTGTTACTTCTTAATACTTAAACAATTTATGTTATAATCTATAAAGAAACTTAAAAATTATGTGAGGCCTCTCAGAGGCTTTTACAACCCCGCACGGGCTTTTACGTTGATTTCAATGGCATGGACATTTTAGGAATAAATTCATATAGCCCCAGCTAAAACTCTAAAAAACTAATTTACAGTTTAACCTTTCGAAGTGTGGAGAAGTTACTCTGGTCTAGCCTAGTGCAAGGGTTAGTCCACGTCAAGTGCGGTTTGCAACAAATTGACTTCCAAAGTTTCCGTAACGAACGTCGTAAAACAAACAGAAGAGTTAAGTTATTTTGATATGCGTTTCGAATACAGTATAATAAAAACTAAACTGTGTAAAATGCTTAAATAAGTAACAAGTCAACAAGCTTAAGAGTGCAAATAGTTGCAACGTCCGAAAATCTTGCTTTTAGTACAAATCATTCAGGATTCAATTTGTGTGCTGTCAATTATTACTTCCATGTTCCTACAACTTTAACTGATGTTTCTTAGTTGAGTGTTTGAGTGTATAGTAAATTTAAGATTTCCTCTGTAGATGATAAGATGAAATAAAGGATAACTAAGATACTAAAACCACAAGGAACCATTGATACAACATCTAATTTAAACATTAAGCAATAACATCCAAGATTTGGGTTTCGGCCTCTATTTTTTAATTATTTCTGTTTCTTCTAAAATTCCAAGACTTTTAAATTAGCACCTACGACACCTGAAAACAATTTGAATCAATAAGACGTTTCTGTCGGCTGATATGTTAACGTAAGTATAAGTGGTTGATGTGCTGATTTGGTTTTGCAGAATTTTAGTTAGTTACAATTAAAGCTCAAGTGTGGGATTATTTTTGTTGTATTGTTGAGATTTCAATGTACTATTGTTGGCAACATTAATTGTTGAAGTTTTAAGTTTGAATTACTTTCAAAAGATAGTTACAGTATACAGTAAGTTAACAGATGTATAAAATGTCAGATAAGATTCTCAGATCAGTCTTGCATAATGGTCGGAGTCTCAACTTCTGGAAATTCCACATCAATCATTATTCAAGCTAAACCAGATCGAATATAATTTAATCTTAACTAATGCTAACGTAATCCAACTTGATCTACATAATTGTAACCTAACTTAACCCAATCTAACCTTACATATTTCTAATACGCTGATACCAGTCAAAATGTGAATTAAGTTAAAGACCTAAATGATCTAAATCTAAAGCTGAGACTCGATCAACTCCCGACTCTATCACTAAGTTTCGTCCCAATCAGACTCTGGTGCCCTACTCGAGAAGTAGCAAAAACGCATCCTAGTTCGTCTGATTTTATTTTGGTCATTCGACAACTTTTTCCCAAAAACTTGTGTTTGATCTACCAAGTAACTGTTTCTTGTTGCACTTGTTACAAGGGGCTTCCCTTATATTGCTTCTTCCAAAGTTTTCAGGTACTCTTGTCAATCTGCATACGCGAAGAGACGATGTGAGAGAACCCCCAACAGAATTTTATAAAACTTGACAGAAAGTAGGCTCAGTTGACATAAACTACTGCACTCTAGCAACAAGAAACACCCACCTTGTAGACCAAAAGAAAAATCCGAAGTAAAGATTGGCTACTTTGCTTCTGCTTCACCTGCTTCGAGTATATCGACAAAAAATCTATTTGGAATTTTATTTTAATATTTGACCTATTATTGTTCCAAAGTGTTTGCACATTTGTGTATTTGTCCCTACGGTAGCAACTATATTTTTCTTATAATTATTTTATTTAGACCTTATAGTAGATACTAAAATACAATTACTACACTAAAATCAAGTCATTGTTCCATGACAATATATTCCTTTGAATTACTGTATCTACTTATTCAGTAAAAGCTTCGCTTATACGAGCAGGTTGTATTTTCCCGAGTTATGAATACATTTAGAAATTAATTATTGAATTATTTAGTTGCTTTTCATTTGCTTAAAATTGCACTCACTTAAATAGAAACCCTTCCTACGCTTATAAAAGCTTATAAAATCTTGGTAGGTAGCAAATGCTAAGAGTAGTAAAGTTCGTTAACAGTAAAATTGCTAGTTTTTTCTGCTTCTTTTTACTGTTTTTCTTGGAAAGCATTTCTAAAGTTTAATTTCTCGAGAATGTTTAATGGTGGTGCTAATTTATTTATACGTAGTATGTAAAGTTAATTTTACAGAAACAAAATAAAGTTTCGTTTCGTTTGCCTAAGTGAATTGAGTCATAAATTCCAAGTTCGTTTCTGTAAGAAGTTTCAATGGAAATTTTTTGTGTACTGCTGACATTTAGTGAAAGTTTTTTAACGAACTTTTAACAAAAAATACTAAATCTTAATACATACTAAGACTGCCATTTTCAGGCTTCTTGGAAGTTCTATATAAAAATCAGTCGATATCAAAACGTTTGTAATGTCTGCTTGTTGAGCACCAAATTGAATATATTTAAAGTAACATAAAAACTGTTTATTTATTTCAATATCAAAATTGTTACTTAACGGGTTCTATGTATTTTTTAACTGGAAATGGACCCTTTAAACAAGGGCTACCGATTAATCTAAGTGCAAGTAAGCTTTGATCAATGTGAAAAAGCACTGCAGTGAGTATTTTTATATGCTCGCGATCGTAATAAACGAAGTAAAATCTAGTAAAATGTACTTTACATAGTGCAAAAACAGAATTTGTTTGTTGCCAGCCTTTAGTGATCAGGAGCAAACTGAAATATGAGAAGTATGAGAATTAGCGATTAGGATAGCTTCGTGTATTTGTTTAATTAACTATTTAATGGTAGATAACAATGTATCCAATGCACTTTAATATATATTTTTAATTTTATAACTTTTATCATATTGGAAAATATTTACATTTTATTAGATTGTTTGTGGATCTAGCTATTGTCCATTAACCAGCCTGAATTATTTGTATCAAAATTATAACATCATTTGAAGTTACTGTAATGATTTAAAGCAAAAAGGAGTATGCGGGTTATATTAAGCTTATGTTAAGTTTTAAATGATTTAAATTTAATTTTAATTATTTATTTGTTTTACGTACTAATATATTTCAAGAGTAAAGGTTTGTTTTTGTAAAATGGGTATTAGTTTAATTCCCGTTCTTACTTAGAAGTATAAGAGCTCTAGTATAAAGTGATTAAATAGAATTAGTTTGATAACTGTAAAAACTCTAATTTAGGGTAAGTTACTCTATAAAAGCATTACTTTAAAGGTTACAATCACTCTACTATAAGTGTTTTATCTTATACTTTACATTAACTACAGAATGCATCTACATTTAATTTTACTTTAACATGAGTAGCTATTAAAACTCACTCAAAGTTAAATATTAAAATTATATATCTGTAGAGGTTAAATATCGATCATAAATACGATAACGGTAAAATTCGGATAACAAATTTCCAGGAAAGCTAATAATTCACAATGAAGCAACGTTTTGGACTTTTCAACTTATAATTTGAATGAACAATTTTTTCGGGTTTTCTTCGAGTGTCTGATTAAAAGATCTATAAATATTTATGTAAATCTTTAATTGGAGAATACGTGAACTTCAAACCTATCGAGAGCTTACAGATAAGAAGCAAGCATCTTTACATACTATGAGAGCTAACAATGATTTAAGTTTTTAAGTTATAATGTGCATATGTTGTCAGCAGATAAATAATAATTGGTTGAATCTGCATGGAAACTATTTCCGTTATGTCGTGAGTTTGAGTATTTATAAAACAAAAATACTAAAAATATTTTTATTTCTGCTATGATATGCTCTTCGTAAGAAAAGCTTGAATCAATAATACAGCTGAACTTCAAACACGTGAAGTTGAATTTTATGATATTCGTTTTATAAATAAAAATGTGTTGTCTATTGTATCATATTTCCTTTCTTTTTATTCATATATCGATATATAATATTCATATATTCTTTTTTTTTCAAAATTACACAATTTAAGCAAGAAAATTCTGTAGATAGTGGACTTTTCATTTTCAAACATGACCAAAAATATTTACTGTTAAATAAAAAATCTGTATTTTTTTATACATGGAAGATATAGTAAAATTAGGTAACTTAGTAAATTTGTTGTACAAAAACCATAAAGGACTTATCCGAGTTCTTTATCCCAGTTGCAAGAGCAAAGACTAAAAATATTTTTAAGACTCGTTCCAAGATAGGTGGCCAATAATTTTCGATATATAATCTTTTGAAGTTTTAGTACTTTTTTGCATCATTGTAAAAACATTTTAACTAACTGTGCAGATATTTGCCTCATTGTGATTTGTACATAGTATGTAAATAACATAAGACTTATTTTCTTTTTAATTGGGTTGAAACTAGCTGGTTGAAAGGCGCTGAAATACCGGTAGGTAATTTTATAAATTTTATCGAATACATTATATTTATAATCTTATAACAAATTTAACCTACATCCAATTTTAATCTAAAGTTCCTACTGTAAAGAGAGATCACTTAACCTAACTTTTCAGGGAGTGCTTACTAGATTATAGTTATAGGTAATCCATAGAAAAACGCTTAAAACAACCAGGAGGTTCCATTCTTAAATAACTAACTAATACTTTTCTTAACGTAACTTTGGGCACATGAATCCGAAGTTTGTTTAACGTTGCCCACCTGCGTTAAGCTTATGATCACGTGCCCCCTTAGGGAACACGGATTGAGTGACGCTCAATTACCGCGTCACTTACTTTTGTAAAAGCTACCATTACGCACTAGTGGGAGCGAGGTTGCCTATCCACCCTCTACTAGCTCTCCAGGTTAGTGCCGGAGCTATTTACGTGCAGTCGGGGTCCATCTCCGAGGAAGTATCATCTCCCCCTAGTCCAACATGCAGCGTTTCACTGGCTGGACGAGTTCAACCCTAAGTATGGCTGAGACTTAAAAACTGAGTATGCCTGGATATTTCAGAATTTAACCACCCCACCCTACAATAATTAGGCTTGGTGAACCTTCGACAAAGCCCCGTTCGACTCTACCTAAAAGTAGATACCCGGCCAATACCAACTAGGTAATAACAAAGGTAACTACCAGGTACTACTTACTACTAGGTAACTTTTGGAGTAATTCAAGGTGTCATCAAGAAAAAAATCCCTTCTATAATGCCTGTCTATACAATGACTTTATGCGGATATTGTATGTGTCATTTTTCGTTCCAATGTGGATTTGTGTTCGACCAATACCGATTATGTCGATTTATGTAGCATTAAGCATAAATGTCGCTTCATTGGAGAACAAAATATTAAAATTAAAATTTGTCAACTTTCTATCAACTGCTCACAAAACACCGCCATTCTGTCAAAATCGTCTTCATTTATTTTGTGGGTTAACTGTATTTTCTAGGGACAGAATTTTGCTTTCTTACAGTTCTATGAACAGATGTATGGCTAATTTTTAAATTTTCTGCTTTTCTGTACATTAACACATCT
Organism: Agrypnus murinus; assembly: GCA_929113105.1. Classification (NCBI taxonomy): domain Eukaryota; kingdom Metazoa; phylum Arthropoda; class Insecta; order Coleoptera; family Elateridae; genus Agrypnus; species Agrypnus murinus. The sequence goes on along the minus strand of OV816028.1, from coordinate 76,210,796 downwards.
TTAACAATCATCTTTAACATCACTAGTCTCACGAATTTATTTAATTAGTTGCGATATCGCGCCTAGATAAACTTGAGTATCTGGGTAGATTTGATTGAATAAATTGCACACTTTACTTTGAGTCCTCCTATACCCATACCCATACATTATCAAAATCACAATGCGTTGCTTCTCACTTAATTGAGCTATATCTTCGCAATAACTTCAAGTAATAATTTGTAACAATAACTTGTAATTAATTTTAATAATTCCTGATAAGTTCTTATTACTGAATTCGTGAATCTTTTTAAAATAATTTTTAAAGTATTATTTATTAATTAATTCGCGAATAATTTCAAGATTTCTTGTCGTATCTTTTGCAAAAAAAATTGATTAAGGCACCAGAACACCAGAATCCATTACCCTCTATTTCAAAGAATAATTTGAGAAATAACTAGTTATTAAAATATTAATTATTAAAGACACGTCAAAACTCCCAAAAACCAGACTTTTTGTAACATAATTTGCAAAAATTCAAAAACCAAAACTCAAATAATTTTACAAATTTACTATCTTATACAAAATAAATTGTTTATCTTTGTTTGAATTAATTTGAGCGGTAAGTTTTCTTACTATGCGCATTCAAACTCAGGGCTCAAAACTTTTGCTTTCGATAGTAGAGTAATAATTTTGTTAGTCTGCTTGTTACAGCTTTAGTTGTTAAATTTCCATAGCATACTTGTATCGTGACATCCTAGTAGCCAGGATGTACAATATTAATGCTTACAGTGCTCAAGGTTAAAAGGAGAGCTGATAGGTTGTTTCGTCGGTGATAGCTACTAAAATAGAACGATTTGCTGCCTGGGCGCCATTCTAATGCCTGCCCTTTAAACAGGTCTCCAGCTGACTGGAACAACTCTTCTTTTGACGTACTCCTGGAAACACGTAACTCTTCTACACGAGTTAAAAAGGAATGAAGGGACTCTCTACTAGATCCAGCAAAAACTACTCCCCATTTATGAACTGGAGTGTTCTTACCAAAATGACTTTGCGGCTCAGGTGAAGCGACAGGAACTTGAATGCCCTCATCAAACTCTTTGATTATATCATCATAATCTACTAACATTGCTGTTGGTCGCACAGTGTTATCACCGTTAAAAATATTTACTAATTCAGAAGAGACTGGAAAAAGAGATAATCGCCCTAAAACATGGTTTAACCGACTTCTAATGCGTTTCCCTACAAGCTTATTTGTACCATCAACATCCTTAATTAAATCTACAATATTTCTTATACTTTCATTTACTTTTCTTTTTCAAAATTGAAATTTGGAGTTTCATATACAACATTTTGCCTAGCTAGATCTTTAGCTAATTCTTTCCTTAAAAACTTCCTACGCTGATCGATATCTACACTATCAGTTCTAATTGATCTTAACTTCAACTCATAATTTAATTCGAAGGTCCGCAAATGCCACGTGTCGATATGGAGATAATCCATTTTGAAATAGAGGAAAGCAAATTAAATTCAAGACTAAATTTCTCAACAAGATAATAATACTCAAGTCTATAATCAGGCAATACACTTCACTAATTAGGAACTAAGCCTATTGAAATTGTATATATACCTCTTATTAAATTAGAATAAATATAACTAAATAAACTGTTACAGATACTGCAAAAATCTCGAACTGATTCTGAAGCTGCAGATCAAATCACTAACTAAGAGACTTATAATAAGGCATCTATAACAATCATCCAACAGCATCCATACAAACACATGGAACATCAAAATTCCACCCATCCAATGGTGATTATTACACGATACTGAAAACGCTTTGTTATAATTGTGTGCTGGTCTAGGAAAGGGAAGGTTTGTTTGGAAAAAAACATCTAATCGGGCCCCACGTTGGGCGCCAATTCTATCGTGACATCCTAGTAGCCCGGATGTACAATATTAATGCTTACGGTGCTCAAGGTTAAAAGGAGATCTGATAGGTTGGTTCGTCGGTGATAGCTACTAAAAAAGAACGATTTCCTGCCTAGGCGCCATTCTAGGAACCTAGAAAGAAGGGGAATGACCAAATACACACAATCATAACAAAAACACAACACGATCATGAAAAACGTATAATTAATATTAAGATTTAATAATGTAATATAAATGTAAATAGTAACAGTAGTAATAGCAAATATACAAATATAGTAAATAACAAAAGGTACAACAACTAAATAATAAACAATAGTCACCAAGGGCTAAACAAACACCCTACTACCATAATAAGAATAAGTAGCCACAATAAGGTAAGAAAAATAACCACTGATATGACTAACAGCCAGTATAATAAATGTACAAGATTTTCTGATAAATAAATCTAAAACAAAAATGTCAATAATGAAAGTTTTTTTTGTATACAACAATTAATCAAATTACAAAATATAATTAAGTGCAACTTGCAGTAAACAGGAGTGTGCAAAAATAATAAATAAAATTATTGGAAACTGTGAGAGGTGAGGTAGGAAACAAAGATCGGGTAAGTATACATAAACTCAATTCCTAACCTTAAATCTTTACCAATAAACAAGAATAATAAATGTAAAACGATCATATAAAAATAACCTGTAATAGTTTCAGGCAAGCTTGCTCAGTAAGGCGCCGTACCAGCAATATTAATACCAAAGCAAAAGTTTACAAAGTACCACTAGTACAACTTATCAAAGATTTGATCACAACGAATGTAAGTAATTAACTTTAATTAGGAATAAGGATAATAAAAAGGAAAAAACACTTCTGTAATACTTACAGTTACAAACTCTCAAAATTTACCAAATTAATACAGTACCAAAGATGTCGATGCTGACAAAACCAGCTACTATTATTAAACGGCAGGAACACTTAACTCCTGGCTGTGAGACAATGTGGTCTACAGGTAATATAAAACCACCATTACCGGATGGTAAGATTATCACATCCTAATCCCAAATAGCAGGATAAAATATAGTTGACAATAACCAGCTTCTAGGATTAAAAGGCAGGAACAACCAACTCCTGGTTGCGAGACAGTGCAGTGGCCTACAGGTGTCTTCAAAGATTTAAACCACCATCACCGGAGGGTAAGATTCTCACATGGAAATCCCAACAGCAGGATAAAAATACCATTCTTTTAGAACTTGCTTATACCAAAGCAACCATTTCCATGATGCAAGCCAATAAGATTAGCCAAGTAAAACCTCAATAAAATTAGAATAACCCTCATCAATAAAGGTGAAAAATGTGGGGTACATAGGAGATGCCTAAAAATAAAATAATAAATTACCCCCAAGCAAAAATAGGTATAAATCCCAAATGAAAATCAAAGAGAATTAGAAAAATTAAAAAATTAGTAAAAATAATTACCTAGATGTTCTTGGGCCAAAGGTTCAGTAGGAAAAGAGCTTGAAAAATTAAAATGTCTGCTCATTATCAAAAAGAGATTAGAATTCCTCCTACACATAGTTGGTAAAACTTTCACACCAAAAGATAAAAAGAAAGTAGAAATGGCTGACAAGGTTTATAATAAGATAACAAAAATACTCAGTGGAAAATATCAGAAAACACCCAGTAAAGGAAAAATCCGAATAGTAATTTAAAGAACAAAAATAATTAAAGTTAGTTAGGTAGGCACACTTATACAATTAAGACAATTCCTTTTCTTTTTTTTTAGGAAACCGACTCCAACGAATCAACAGGATAATAAAAGATTGGGAACGTCGCACTTGACAAAAACTAATAATCAAGTTTTACTAGATTAATTCTACTACAAGTCAGTTCTCATTATTAATTGATTAATTTTTTTTAAATATGTTTTCTAATTTTAATTATTTTTTGTTATAATTAATTAGCATTACTAAATAGAGAAAAATAAACTCTTTAGAAATGCAAAAAAAGATATGTGTACCATATAAACAACAAAGGCAGTTGCTACAGCAATATGCAACGGGATAAACGAAACAACTTTTGTATTTAACATTTGTTTGTAAATCCGTAACCTCCGAGAATAAAGAGGCCGCGACCAAGCAATCGTGACGTCACGAAAACCGGCTGGCAATTGCGAAACGTAAAATACCCAACATAAAGACACTTGTATATTTCTGAGTAAAACTGAATATTATTTCAAAAAAAGCACTTATATTGTGATAAAAAACAATGAATAGGGTTTTCCACGTCACCGTTGAGGTACCCATGATAGACGCGTTGGCTCTTATGGAGGCCTCGCCAATAGCCCTATCTCTATGCGTTAATGTGTTTTATAACTTCTTAACCATTAAATTTAATCAGTTTTCTCTTTGATAGATCCATGTTTTGGGTGTTAATTTTGTCGTTGATTATTTTTGAATAGTTATTGAGAAATATATTGGCAAGAATATGACAATTTTTTAACAATATCGACTTCAACGTTTTGCTACATAAAATACATTTCTCATTGATTTCGTGTACATATTTTTCCAATTTTAACATTGTCAATTGCCGTAAAAAAATCCTTTGTTTACCTGTCTTTAGAAATTCAGTTTCATATTTATCATATTATTGTTATAACCGATGACTCTGAGAAATGTTTAATACATACTACTGAATGTTTTGTTGGATTAAATGAGTCTCTATGAATGCATTTAATCCACGTTTTCTTCAACTCTTCATCTTTTGGAAAAGAAAAACGGACACATACGTATGGGTACTATCGTAATTGCTTGAGCAATTAGGCACGCAACAATTATCAGGCATTTTTAATGAAATAAACAAGACTCACCCAAGTATCTCGTCAAACTGTTGGCTTTTTTGATTAACTAATCAAAATATTTAATAAATTGTATTTTATGTAGGTAAACGACACAATACACAATCATATTATGAACGACACCAACCGAAAGTTATTTTATAAGTAATAAAACAGCTTTCAAATACAAAATTTACGCCCACACGCGGTACGGCAATTGAGAAGCAGTCTCTTTTCACTGATTTTATAAATTGTCTTCACATAAATCAGGTAAATCTGAAATTCTACACCTTTAATTTAACACTTTAACTTATTTGAACTTATTTATGAGAGTTTTTGAAAGAAAAAGAGTCTAGTTCACACGACTGCGATCACGGCAAACCTAAACTGCAATGGCGTTTGACTTGTACGCATCGCCTGTCCCCGCAATTCGCAAGCCGGCATTCGTGACGTCAGATCACGTGACACAAGCCTTGTTCGTGGCCTCTTTATTCTCGGAGGTTACGGTAAATCCTCAAATTAAAAAAATACAATCATTGTTTGATACTTTTATTATGCTTATATTAATAATGCAGGGCTTTTATTAAGAAAAATTAACTCTACATCAAAAATGCCATTTAAATCCAAAAAAAAGGCTACTTAAAGACACACGATACAAAAAAGTAGGTACCTGTAAAAGGACAGCCGAGATAAAAACAATTTGTTTTTGCCAGTTTACAGATAAGTATTATAAAAACCTATCCGATATCCTGTGTATAGATACTGTTATGATATTTGAACATGCGACAAATAAAATGCACTTGCATTATAATATTAATCAGGTATATGCAATTTTTCATATGACCCGATTGACTTGGCTGCATACCCTAACTTTCAAATTGAAAATTTTAATAATTTTTTCTTTATGGAATTAAATCTAGGTAATTAAAACAAACATCACACCTCGAACTTATTAAGTATGTAAAGGATATGTGGAAATCTTGATTTTCCATAAAATATACACAATTTTCTTGTTAACTTGACGATTAAGTCTTGTTTTGATAATTTTTTCAACTTACTAAAGTTTAGTTCAAATTTAATGTAAGACATCAGATTAGTAAGGAACAGACAAAATGTGATGTATTGGAGATGTATGCAGTTATCTAGCGACTTATCTTGCCAAAAATTTAGTTAAAAACAATGTTCTCTTAGTAACGAGATTTCTTCATTTTGGAAGTTTCAAGTATTACAGAATTTAAAATCTGGCTAGCTTGTTTTAGTGGAATTCTGTTAAGCAGCATTATCACCACAGAAGTGATACATTTTTAAATGTAAGACTTGCATTTTTCTCATTAAAATTATACAAAAACATGTAATGCAGTTCCACCTTTAGAACGTTCAATCCAAAATTGTAATATAGGTAACAAGTCAAACGCAAAAGTCAAAAGCAGGGTTTCGCAATGTTTAAAGAAAAATGCGAAACAGGAGGAGAGAAGAGAGATTCACCTAATAGTTTTGCCTGGATGCTTAGTGATCTGGCTCCAGCTGATTTTGAGAATGATTTATTCCGAATTTGATTACGATGCAAATAAAGATAAGGAAAAGGAGTGTGTTTCAGAAGCTAAAACAAACGCAGATTTACCACAAATAATCACCGATAATTTTGCCTGAATTCATCTTTCGTATACGTCTCAAAGGGATCTTGTCTCTTTTTATAAATTTTGGTCTTCCTAGGTCCTTCCATTTCTTGTATACCAGGTATTTCATCTAATTAATTCTGAATTTCTTCGATATCTAACTCTACCTATTACTAAATTGATAAAAAAAGCACATTTTTTACTACTGTCACTTTAAACATAACTTAAACTAGGGTCGGAATGCATATAAAATTTACACGCATCCATAATTTACAACCCCGTGTAAAATGTTTATGAATATGCATTTGTGTAAAATCATACACGTTCAATCCACGTCAGATGTACATGCGTGTAAATGACTATAACTAAGGCTGTTTGGCTGTAAATTGGACACAGGAAAGAGTTTGAAAATTTATTAGATGCGTTCGATTGACCACCATTTGACCATTGTTGACCTCCATTTTAAATCGTTTTGCCCCCCTCGTACGAGAAAGTTCATGGGTCAAAAGTAATGCTTTTGGAAAAGAGACAACGGGACTATATGTAGTCGACCCTTGTAATTTTTTCTTTTCTCGTCAAAACAAAGCCCCGCGATTGGGCGCCAATTGCAACTCAATACTTCCCAACACTTTAAATTCCATAGTTCATACTCAAACTGTACAATCTTATAATAGCACAAAATATTTGACACTTACTGTACAACTCATAAATGCACCGGCTGCTTGAGACATCTCTTTAACAAATTTAAATTCAGGACGCGGGCATTGTTTTCATAGCTCACAAATTATAAAATAAAGGGAGTAAGGCTGGTTATAGACACAAAAAATAAGTAGAGTCACTGCATCTAGTTACCTAGGACAGCTGGTTGATCAGAGTACCGCAAACCGCCGCCATATTGTGGCAGAAAAGGGTGGTTTTTAATAATGGACAAATTAAAACCTCGTTTTACGTGTTTGACATATTAGAGGTTTGATCTTTCAGAATAAGAAACACCTTTTAAAGTAAACGTGGATTTGATTAAATTCACTACAGAGCAAATAATGAACAATTTCGTGCTTTGTTTGCCCCAATATGGCGGCGGTTTGCGGTACTCTGGTCGACCAGCTGGCCTAGGTAACTAGGTGCAGTGACTCTAAAAATAAGTATATTTAGGCGCCATCTGTTTAGGAAAGTCCAGGATTAAAAAAATAATGACTTGATACTCGTAAACAGAAACCAGTATCAGATCTATTAGTTTTAATTCAATTATTAGTCATATTCAGTTATGTTTTTTTTTATTAAATGCAAATTTACAATCTACTTAAGTAACAAGTAAATGTGTTCAAATTGGTTCACTTGAGTCAGGGACCATCCATTGATGGTTCTCTGGATTCACCTAGCTAGGTCTTCTGGCCACGTTCGCTTGAGTCTTTTATGTTCCATAGGTCGGTCGAACAGTTCACTAATTAGCTCATTGATGTGATTCATGCTGCGGTTTTTGTACTTATTAGAGTAAGTACTGATGACATCTTTTATAAACGGTATTTGGAGGTCTTCGTGTATGGTGTTGTTGAAGACATACCAAGGTGCGTTTTTTAGCATTCTGAGAGTTTTAGATTGGAAAGTTTGTAAAATTTTTGTATTAGATGGTTTGCTGCAACCCCATAATTCGACACCATATGTCCAAATAGGCTTCAGTATTGTCTTGTAGATGATGAGTTTGTTCTCCAGTATGAGCTGGGATCTTCTGTTTATTAACCAGGACATGTTTCTCATTTTTAAGTGTAATTGACGTCTTTTCGCTTTAATGAGCGATTTCCAAGTTAATTTTTCGTCGAGGTGCAATCCGAGGTATTTAACTTCGTTTTTAACAGGAATGGGAGTGTTATTTAAAGTAAGCTGAGGACATGCGGCTCTTCTCGTTGTGAAAGTGACTTGGCAGGATTTGTCAGTGTTTATATTAATTTTTCAATGCTTAATCCAATGTCGGAGTTGGTCAAGGTAGTTTTGCAATTTTTCAGAAGCTCTTATCGGATCGAGGTCTGTAGTAAAGATGGCTGTATCATCAGCGAACGTTGCTAGTAGAGTATCCTCGCTGGTTGGTATATCAGCAGTAAATAGTAAGTATAAGAAGGGTCCCAGTACACTTCCTTGGGGTAAGCCAGATTTGATAGGCTGGTATTCAGATAGGGAATCTTCGAGTTTGACTTGGAAGTACATTCAGTTATGTCAAAATTAAATTAGTTGAAGTATAGCGTTTACTGTCTCCAGCCTTACTTTGTGGAACTCGGTAATCATGAAATATAATGTAAATACAAAGATTAATTAAAGTTTCACAAGTTTTATTAGTATCTTAACCTGACAATATTGTTTCGACATTAAAATGTCATTATCAATTGATCAAAAATAGTTGAAGTATGTTTAAGGACTTTCATAATGTATGGTCCAATATTATTTATTTATACGCTTATGTTGTTGGAACTGCAGAACACGAATATGATAAATTTTAAACTGTCAGAAACCCATTTGACAGTTGACAGCTATCAAAAAAGCGGTCAATTGCACTAAAATGAGCATTTCTGAGGAACTGCCAAAGTTTTTTTGACATCATATTTGTGTTAAGCAACTTCATCTACATAAGCACACAATATTTCACGTTAAAACATAAAAAGATAAAAAAGTTATGACACAAAGTCTCTAGAAGTGCTCCAAACCCATGTTAAATCCCATTTAAACTTTAACCTCTCGGTGGCACGGGTTAATATTGACCAAATGGACTGAAATTTTGCACAGCACATTTTTTGGCATTTTAAAGAGATCTGGTGGGGAGGGGAGCTAGAAAATCTTAACTTTTGCAAAATAACGCCCACCCTAATACGTTTTCTTACGATATATAGGGGAATTTATAGTTATTTATGTATTAAGGGCATAATCTATTAGATTATGGCATGAGAGAATGTTTAAAGCCCGACGAAGTATTACGCCCTCGGGCTAAAAAAGCCAAATTACGCCCGCAATTGAGTGCCAATAAAGACGATTATCATGTCAAAATAAAATAAATAATAATATTCCCGACGTTTGGGCGATTGATTTATGTTATAATTAAAATTTTTATTTTACAAAAAGATGACACATATATGATTGTATTGTCAATTTGAAAAAAACAAGCAAAAAGGGGAACTAAGATAACATTGTATTTAGGGGAGGGGTAAAGTCAACTAGGCAGCTTTCTTGGAATGCTTAGCAACTACTTCTTTCTTGTATCTCCTTTATTAATATTAATTGCTGACATATATTTCTATCTTGACAATATGTTCTAAAAATATATATTTCTAAAGCTTTCATATATGTATCTTGTTTTTCTTTAAGCGGAAGGTGTACACATTCTATGAAATGGTAACCTGAAATGTTCTAGTTTGTTATGGATGAAGTTCTAAAGCTGTTAACTATCTTCAAGCATTTATACTATATATAAAGCAAGCAAAAGGGTTTTTTAGTAAGACTGGTATTAATAGTCCTTTCAACGAATTCTAAGAAGTACTTTTATAAAAAAATCCTCATAAAGATTTGTATTAAAACCTTTCAAAATAAAATAAAAGACAGCCATTCTTATAATCAAAGCTTGCAAATGACTTTTTAATAATTCAGATAGTAATTTGGAATGGTTTATAAAGTTTAATCGGACATTTACATTAGAAAATTGAAAGACTTTTGGATGAGTGTTGTTTTTATCTTTAGTTTACTTTTCATCAGAAAATTCGTTTGCTTTACTCTTGAAAATTCTATGCAGTTTCATTTACTGTAAACATAGAACTCGACCTCGCTTATTATTGAAACTTAAAAATTCATAACCAGAGGCTTTTTTTTCTGTATCACTACCTTTTATTCTTTAGATTTTCTAGGAAAAGTTTTTTAAAAGATATTTCAATATTATAATGTTAAAAGGTAAAAGAAGTACTTGCTAGGTACGGTTGTTGAAATGATGTTTGGACAAAGTTGTATGATGAATTCTGTTTTGAATTTTCTTTTTCTGTATATTCAAGAGAAAGTCCTAATGGCTTCGTGCATATTTTATACTCTAGAAACTAAAAATGTAAAACAAACCAATCTATGGCGCTTTCCTTTTTATATTCCATATTTAAAAGCTTTCAGGGACTTAACAATTTGTGCAACTAAAAGAGATATAAAATGTAAAATAAATATTGATTCCTTGCGTAGCGAAAAAGAATTCTATAGAAAACTTGTAAGAGAACATGTTATAAAACCGCAATGTGTACGAGTACTTGCAGTAAATCTAAAACTAGATGAGCATCATTTTCAGCAAACCAATTTCAAAAACAGTTTAGGTTTATCGATGTCTCGTTGGGAATATTTTCTAAAATGTTAGTAATTTCCTAAAATAGTAAAAAATGTTTGAATTTCTGTAGTTTAATCATGCTGACTGTATTGAAACCTCATAAATAATTTATAACCTCATTTAAGAAACGAAAGACAAGGTAAAGGACGTAGACGTCAATTTGATGGAGTAAACCAAGCGCAATACGTACGAAATCCACCCATATCCATCACCCAAGAAGATTTTTAGTAATGAAATTTCAAATTTTAATAAAATATCTCTGAATTCATACTACTTAGCTTTATTAAAATCTTAATTAAATTTTCTCTCAGTAACACCAACAACTGGTCCAATATGAACGGGTAAGGGATAATTATTATTAGTTTAGTATTAGGATATCTTGTTAAGGATATCATCAAGGAAAACGGTATTAATAATTCTGCAATAAATCAAACTTGTATTAATGGAAATCTAAAATCGATTATATAGGTGTTAGCACAACACCCTCCGTATGAGTTTCCCTATGTGTGAGGGTTTTCATAAAATATAGACAGAACGAGTTTGATGAATTGTTTGGAAATCGTCATTCTACCTGACTGTTGGGTTTCAAACGCGGGTTAAGCTGTATTCGTACATGTTAACGAGATTAAATGCTTGTACTGGGGAGGATTTATATTTTATAGTAACTAAACCTTTCAAACTCGAACCTTTTAATGTAATTAATTACACACTGACAAGTGGAGTACCAACAACAACGAAACTATCACAGATAACTAACTTTGCTGGCATAATTAACAGCATTAATTACATTATGTGTCAAGCAAGAATCGATTTTTATGAAGTCTATCACCAAGAAATCTTGTTAGAAGGAATTTCGAAGGAGTAATAGAAGAGAATACAGTAGTTAACCAATTATTTCAAATATTATTTGCTTAGGTAGCCTAGGAAGTATAAAAAAAAGTCTAGAACAGTACGTCTAGTACGTATTTCATTATCATATTGTATTATTTAGTTATCTAATTATCAATCTCTTTTTAGTTGATCTTAATTTAAAAACAAGAAATTCTGTTGGCTCAATTCTAATGCATGGTTGATTTTTGTTACAGTTCGTTTTAGAGTACTATTGGGCCGTTTCACGTGATTCTCTTTTATATTGAAGCTTTCAGTGTATGTAGAATATTCAACATTACTTCATTTTTAAGTTTTTTAATTTTTATATTTTTAAATGCATAAATTAAAAATATAAATTTGGATAGTTGAAGATAAGCCATCCACTTTGAGCGTCCTCTCTGTTACCAGCGTGTTAACTTTAGAAATTACTTATCAACAGACCACTTCTATAACTAGCGTCGGGCTGAAGTCGCCGATATGTGCTGTGCTTATTTTTAGCAGTAATTTTATATTTCGGTGGTTATAATACTCAAATAAATATAAAATCTTGAAATAGTAGACAAAAATCAATTCAAAATAGGAAAAATAGTTATTTCTGTATTAAGGCATCACCACATAAATGATTAATTTCTTTTTCTAAAAGTTATAAAAATTTAAAACAATATTTAATGTTGAGTTAGGTCTCTTCACGTAAATGACTATAAAAACTATAATAAACGGATCTATAAAAAGTTTATATTATCAACATATTATTTATTAATATTTATTGTATTTAAACAATTTTGGTTGCATACAATAGTTTCGACTTGTATAAGAACGTACAATAAAAATTTTCTAAACAAGATTGATTCTATATTTTATTCTCATAATTTCTTTTTTTATACCCGTGCATTATTTAAAAGTGCTCAGTTAATTACAAATGCTAGAAATAGCCGCATGTCAGCAGTGCAGCCTGTAGAATCTAGCCTTCCATCGTCATGGTTCTATAGTTTTAGAAAATTAATATTTAAAACCATATATTTGATGAACAAACAACATTTAGCAGGATTAGAAATATTCGCTAAATGTAAATCGTTTTGAGCACAACAATTTATATTTAGATCTTCATATTTTATAAATATTTAACGTACCTTTTCAAAAAAGTGTTTCAAATTTAGGATATATTATAGATTATATAAATATTACATAGCTCGTTAATGTTTAACTTTACAATTCAAATATGTAAAACATGTGTTGAAGCATGAAAACATCTGAAGACTGTCTTTTTATTTTATAAAACATGTTTAAACGGTTTATTGTAAAAATATAATAATCATATATTTAAACTTTAGGCTCATAAGCGGCATATTCGGCTGTCGCCTCAGGCGCTAAGACGATAAAGGGCTCTAAAACACTAATTAAGCCCTAAATGCATACGTTAGTTTATGTCCGGCCTAAATTTAAACTAATATTTAATTTTAAAGTAAAAATAATTTAAAAAGTGCAAAACTTCAAGTAGGTAGGTGCAATGGTATATAATTACTGTTGTTACTATGGAGACTGCGTAAACAAGGGCAACTATTTTTCTAGCGGGATCTAAAAAGTTTTAGAGCGCTAGAGCTCTAATTTAGCAACTTACGCTCTAAAAACATTAAATAGGTCATAATCGCCTGACCGGACATAATAGTATATTAAGTATCAAGAACAGTAAGGACAATTTACCGATCGACGACACAATATTGGAGGAGATCGGTAAACTCCTTACTGTTTGAGATGCTTATACTATTTTTTGTACGACCATTATGAATAGGTATTAACTAAGGAAATATCCCCGAAAAAAATAGATTTAAGATAATTAATTTTTGCCCTGTATATCCACCAAACATTAAGTAGGTTTTGTCGTTACCATGGATACGTTTGTAATTACTATTATTTTTGAATGTCACGATATTTGTCAAACTCGTGAGAATGAGTGAATCTGAAAACGAATATAATTGGGATATTGAAGAGGCCTGAGCAAATTTAAATAAACAACATACATTTTTTTAAATAGTCCAATTATTTAGAAAAAAAATGATTTCTCGCGAAAGAGACATCTAAAGATCATGCATTTATTTTATAAATTACATATAATTTACTTACCGTTCTGTTTTTGACAGAACTGAACGGTAAGTAATTACTTACCGTCGCGTTTTTGCTTAGCAACCAGTAAATATAACCTTCTGTTCTAAAACCAAGTATGGTAAATAATCCGAAATAGCATGGTCGTACAAAATAGTATATTAAGTATCGAGAACAGTAAGGACAGTTTACCGATCGACGATAATGTTTGCAGTTAATATTGGAGGAGATCGGTAAACTCCTTACTGTTTGAGATGCTTATACTATTTTTTGTACGACCATTATGAATACAAATGTATTAACTAAGGAAATATCCCAAAGATGGTAAAAAAATAGATTCAAGATAATTTATTTTTGCCCTGTATATCCACCAACCATTAAGTAGGTTTTGTCGTTACCATGGATACGTTTGTAATTTTATTTTTGAATGTCACGATATTTTTGTTGTTTCAACATAAATAAATAGATAGCATCTGTCATCTGTTGTTATTATTATTTATTGGGTATTTTTTCACAGCAAATTTGAATAAAAAACATAAATTTTTTAAATAGTTCAATAATTATTTAAAAAATAATGATTTTTCACGAAAGAGTCATCTAAAGATGATGCATTTATTCTATAAATTACATATAATTTACTTACCGTTCTGTTTTTGACAGAACTGAACGGTAAGTAATTACTTACCGACGCGTTGTTGCTTAGTAACCAGTAAACATAACCTACTGTTCTAAAACCAAGTTTGGTAAACAATCCGAAATAGCAGGGTCGTACAAAAAATATATTTAAACAACATTCGAAGTTCAATTTTTATATAATATTAAAAATGAAATGTTTTTTAAATAAAAATAAATCTGACGTTTTCTATGTTTGAAAAAATATTCAGAATTAAATATTTCATTTAGATATGATGCTATATAGGAACTTGTTGGTCTTAATTCTTCTTTTTTTAAGTTCATGGAAATCTGAAAGTCAAGAAGGCTATCTTATTCAAACCACCTCATCTATACGAATATGTATCTTTGATTTACGATTACGTGTCGAAACAATTGTCAGGTTACAAAAAACTTAATAAATCTTCTGAAACTTGTAATAATCATTTAATTTTTATTATATTTCACTATTATAGAGTTACACGAAAAAATGCTTGAGACAGTAAACTCTTGCAAGATTTAAATCTACTTATTTCTACTATAGACAAGTCAAATTAGACATTAAAATCGCAAAGCGTGATGTAGTTCTGATTTTTTGATATGTTGTTAGGACCAGTTAGGATAGTGTGAATTTAAGTTTGCAGCTTCGAAAAACCTGTGTCTCCTGCGTAATACGCGAAAAACTATAAAATTTTGGTATTTTTCCAGTTGTTGCCTTATAACTCGTAAACTATGCGTTTTTCGATATCAGTCGTTCTTATCATCTTTAAAGTAAATTATATTTGCAATCATTTAAGCACATTCGGTCCGAAACGAGAGCAAAACTTAAAATTTTCATTTTTTGGGAAAATAACTAATTTTTCAAGACATATTGAAGAACGCATAGTTTGCGAGTTATAAGGCAACAACTGAAAAATGTCCTAAAATTTTGCAGTTTTTCACGTATTACGCAGGGGACACAGGTTTTTCGAAGCTACAAACTTGAATTCACACTGCCCTAACTGGACCTAACAACATATCAAAAAATCAGAACTACATCACGCTTTGCGATTTTATCCTTTTTTATGTACGTTTTGACTGGCCTAATAGGAACCACGACTTGATAAAAATAAGGAAGAACAGTGATGGGGAAAAATGCATTATTCAATTCATCCTCACACTCAGGTGATGTATTGAAGTTACTCTTCTACAGAACTAGATGGATATACAAAAAAGTCAAAGACCAAATCCGAAAAAACAAATTTTGTGAAATTCCGAATCGGATTTTACCACCAAGACTTATGAAAAAAAGGACAAAAGGCTATAAGGCTTCACATTTACACTTTGTTTTCTACGGATTTGATCTTTGACATGGCGAGAACGTCGCTTTCCTTGACTTCCATCTGGCTTTATAGTATACCACTTTTACAGGAAACAATTTAATAATACAGAAGCAGCAAAAGCATTTTGGAGAAAATGTAAAGGAATTGAAAAATGGATGAGTTTGTATTCTGAGAAGGTTGCATTACACTTGCAGGTCACCTGGTTCATACTATTTTCGTTTATACTATTTCTAAGAAGTTTCTTTCTTCATCAAGATTATTTCCAGCGCTTCAAAACCATTTTGTCCCAGTCGTTGGGTATTGCCAAAACACCAAATTTAAAGCTAAGTGAGCTTTGATGCTGTTTGGCAAAGAAGTCTCTACAAAGCTCTAAAACATACCTTGTGAAAGTATACAAAAAGATTCGAACGTCATTGTAATCACGGCAACATGTTAAAGGCTTTTGAAGTACGATCATATGATTTTGGCGTTTGGCATAGTGATAGCTTTTGGTAGACGTTTTCTTCATCATTTTCTGAATGTTGGCTCCCAACTACATTTACAACTTCATTATTATTGATTTAGGCTCAACTAGAAGAAACGAGCAAGATGAACCGAGATATATTTGAATACCTTTCATACTTTTACGAGTAATAATGTTTCATAATGTTTATAATTAATCATTCGTCAATTTCAAACAATTGCCATTAAAACATATACATTTGTGACTTCATTGAATTCGGACTTCAATGCATAATTGATACTCTATTTCAGATTTTTAAGTTTCAAATAAATTATGTGTGGACTTTGGATACCACTCTTGCAGTTTGGCACTATTAGTACAGTAGTAAATACCGTGCTACGTATTTATTTACTATGCAATATAATAAATCGGATAAAATATCATGCTGTATAATTGGTTGCCTATGTATGCATAATGCTTTTACTGATTATTTTCAAAAAATGCAGCATAGAGTATATGGCACGTATTGCATTTTAATGTAATAGCAAGACGATCTTTTCAGCTGAGCAATGTAGTTCCAGCTATAAATTGTCACCAACATTGCTTTACGTACAACTAATAAAGTATCAGATTCAATGTTTTATATCTGTTAACTCTAAGTAACAAAGACGTATTTAATTAAATTATTATTACACGTAACCCACGTAGGAAATATAAAAAATTAATATAAACGGGATATAAATAAATCCGCAGCTATTATGTTTTTCAGTTGTCGTCCTATGTCAACTTTTAATGTCTCGGAAATAAAAAGATTGTCCCCTTAGTCATTCTACACTATTTCCCATACGAAGCACGTATTACATATGTACGTATATCTCACACAACACTTAAAAAATAAAAGTCAGTTAAATAAAAAACAAACATCGTCTGGCGTAACGATTTTTCTCTTTGTAAGGTTGCAACATCAGGTCGTATTTACAAAATAAAATAGTTACGTCGTGAAAAGATAAACTTTTAGATATCCGTAATGCATACTGCAAAATGCTGTTTTGGCATTTGTGTGGCTGTTAAACTGATCTCGTGCTTTCATGAATTATACATTCTAGCTTTTACTACTTGTTTTGATATCTCTGCTTTACTCATAAATTGAATACGAATGTAGAATATTAAAAACTAAACAAAATATTTAATTACTATTTATTATCAAATTACTATTTAGATGTTAAACCCACCATTCACTATGATCCGCGTTCACGTCGCGGACGATGCACTAGGATCTCGTCTGAGACGTGGTCCGGATAATGGCGCAATGTTTAGGTTTGCTGTAATTTATTGCAGTAAACAACTTGCGCTTCAAGATGGTTTGTATAAGTAATATAAGTATTGTATTTCTTAAAATGTATTTAACGAAATGAAAGAAATCATGATTGAGTTCATAATACAATGTCTACTAAAATTTCTTTCTTTAATTAGAAGTATTTAGTAAGTATTACGCAGAAAATAATGATTTCTTTCATTTTGTTGAACACGTTTAAGAAATACAATACTTATACAAACCCTCTCGAAGGGAAAGTTGTTTACTGCAATAAATTACAGCAAATCTAAAAATTGCGTCACATGCGGACCACGACCGTGAAATAAACTCGGACCATAGTGTATGGTGGGTTCTGGGTTTTAGTAAAATTATGATTAATCAACGTTATGATTTTCTAAAATATAAATATATCAAAATTCAGTATTGACTTTTAGGTATAAGCGATTTTTATACAAGTTAGGCCACCAAAATTACACCAGGCAGCTTAAATATGATTGACCTAGAAAAACAAACAGGCTCAACATTGTTTTTATGTAATGTGTATTAAAGAAGTAAATTAATTTTTGCTAAAAAAATAGTTCCACGCAGTTTTTTTTGCTCAATCTTACATCAGGTGTGGAGTACAGTTTGCGCCGTTTACTGTTAGTACAGTGGCAAGGACCATGTTTTTGTTGAGATAATAATCAAGTGAAAAGAAAAGGTGCATTTAAGGTGTGGTATAATCGTTAATTCCGTTTCTGTCAACTGTGACTCTAATTTGTTAAGATTATTTTAATTTTCTGTTAAATCTGTGCATCGCAATGGTTTAATTAGATGAAATAATAGTTATTAATAATAATAATAATAATAATAATAATAATAATAATGAAGCTCCCGATAGTAAAGAGCTAGACAAATTTTGGCGGTCCATTCTTCAAGACCAAAAAAAGCATAATAACGATGCTGCATGGATAAAGGAAATCAAACAAATCAACAGTCAGATACCAGAACAGAACTGGTCAAGTATAGGGACTAAAGAGCTGACTATGAGAATCAACAAAACACATAATTGGAAAGCGTCAGGGCCAGATAAAGTTCAAAACTACTGGATCAAAAAGCTAACTGCAGTACATCAGAGCTTAGCAGATGCTTACAATGATATCATCAGAAACCCATGTAACACTCCCGATTGGCTAACAGAAGGTACAACATATTTGTTATACAAAGGAAAATACCCCAAGGAAGCCAAAAACTACAGACCTATTACATGCCTACCAACTATGTATTAAATAATAACATCAGTGCTGGCTGACATAATATACAAACATTTAATACAACATAATATTCTTCCAGTAGAGCAGAAAGGATGTAGAAGATCAACTCAAGGTTGTAAAGACCAGCTCCTTTTAGATAAGATGATCACAGAAAAACTAAAGAGCCAAAAACATAGTATCAGTATGGCATGGATCGACTATAGTAAAGCATTCGACAGCGTACAACATTCATGGATAATGGAAATATTAAACACGTACAAAATAAACCATATCGTCGTTGAATTTATATCTAAATCTATGAAACAATGGCGAACACAAATGCATTTGTACTATAAAGATGGCAGCATCGCTACCAATAACATCAACATAAGACGTGGTATTTTCCAGGGCGATTCATTGTCTCCACTTCTGTTTTGTCTAGCGATAACACCTTTAAGTCAGCTGCTTAATAGAGAACAAATCGGATATAAAATAACACCAAAAGAAACAATAAATCACTTGCTGTACATGGACGATCTGAAACTGTACACGAAAGATGACTACCAGCTACAACAAGCGCTGAACATCGTTCATGAATTCAGCAGTGATATACAAATGGAATTTGGTCTAGACAAATGTGCCAAAATCAGTATTAAACGAGGTAAAACTGTAAAGAAAGAGAATGTCAACATCAACGACACAACAGTAATCAGAGAACTCGAACATAACGAGTTTTATAAGTATCTAGGTGTTGAAGAATGTAATGAAGTAAAACATGGAAAGATGAGAGAAAAACTAACTAAAGAATAGCTTCGAAGAGTGAGGATGGTACTAAAGAGCGAATTGAACTCTAAGAACAAAATACAGGCAATAAATAGCATTGCCATATCAGTACTGCAATATAGCTTCGGTATAGTAGAGTGGACCGAAAAAGCACTTGAAAAAATAAATATAAAAACGCGCAAACGTCTTACAATCCACGGAATGCATCACCCAAAAGCAGATGTCGAGCGCTTATATATGCCAAGGAAAGAAGGTGGCAGGGGACTAATCTTGGTACCTACATAAACCAGAAGAAAGATAAGTACATCGCCCAGGTCGAACAACACGAAAACAGCAAGAATAAGTATTCCATTATCAAAACGTGCAATAAGATACGCAACGAATACAAAACAAATAAAAAAGAAGAGATTAAAGAAATAATGATGAAAGAAAAAATTCAAAAATACATGGAGAAACCACTGCATGGGCAATTCGCCACTAACGTACACAACAAACCATTTATAAGTAAAGAGAGACCATTCAGTTGGTTGAAAAAAGCTGGACTAAAAGGTGAAACCGACAGCTTGATAGTTGCTGCGCAAGATCAAACATTGAATACAAAATACTACCAGAAGAAGATACTCAATCAAAATGTAGACCCTAAATGCAGATTATGTCACCAATGTGATGAATATATCAGCCATATTATCTCCGGCTGTTCTATCTTAGCTGGAAAATAATACCTTAACAGGCATAATCGTGTGGCGACATACATACACTGGAAGCTACTTAACCAAATAAACGTCGAAACAAGTGAGAAATGGTACGAACACTAACCAAAAAAAGTCGTTGAGAATAACAACATCGTGGTCATGTGGGACCATCATATACACAGACCGAACCATAAATGCAAATAGGCCCGATATAGTTTACTACGACAAAAACAACAAAAGATGCCTCTTGATAGATGTAGCTATTCCAGACGATCTTAATATAGCCGTAAAAGAAGCTGAAAAACTAAGTAAATATAAGGACTTAGAGATAGAGATTAGCCGCATGTGGAAAACAAAAGCAACAGTAGTGTCATAATAGGTGCTTTAGGTACAACAACTAAGCGACATGAAGAACATATAAGCAAGATTCCTGGTAATATTAACATCGATGAGTTACAGAAAACAGCCATACTAGGAACAGCCCACATCATTAGAAAGTTCCTAGGTACTAAATAATCAAGTGGAAGAATCCCTAGAATGCTTGTTGCAATCAGGATCTTCAACAGTACTAGCTAAAATCTTCGAAGCTATGCATATGAGAGAATAATAATAATAATAATAAAATTTAGCTTTTTTAGCTTTCCTTAGTTCGGTTCTATACCTAGTCCGTAAAACATTAATTTGGTTTATTAGATTCAAGTTCGGGAAACTTTTATTAAGCTCAATAAAAAAATCAAGATTTCCTTTTATACTTTTCAATTCATCGATATACCATTTAATGTTAGGTACACAGTTATTGTTACGTTTGACTTCAGGGAAAGCCTTAGCAAAAGAATTTTGCAGAACTTTTATAAAATATGAAAATTTATCATTAACATCAGAATTGTTATTAACAATAAGATCCCAATCAACTTCTTCAATTAATTTAAAAAATCTAAACCTCCCACTAGTTGTTATAGGTCTGTAATAGTTAATACTTGGACGCTTATCATGCTTATCATATAAACTAACATTAATACCTACTGCAGCATGATCAGCCAAATCTAAATCTTTAAGCCAACTGTAGAAGAATCGTTTTCTAAATTTAAAATTAACAAGAACGTTGTCCAAACAATTACATTTCCTAGTTGGCTGATCAATTGTATAAATAAATAGTAAATAATTAAATAATTAAAAGTAAGTAATTAACCCATATTATTTTCGGAAAGGAACTAAGAAGTACAGAATGAAAATTTGCAATTTTGAAGCTTTGGATATGGAATTAGAGTCTCCGCAGTTTAAGTTGAAAGCTTAAGAAACATTAGTTACTTAACCAGTATACAGATGCCGAATTGACAGATGTTCGTATGCTTTTAGGAATTATTTATGATAGTTCGCTTTTAAAAGTTTCTTATCAATTATGTGCAGCATTAACGGACTTTGAATTCCTGAACACGGACAACTGTCGAAGATGAAGACGAAGATACGGAAAATATAAATTCAATAAGAAAATAAATATTTAGAATACAATTAGTATTATGAATACTATCAATACATACATACATAATCTTTAATTCCTTCTACCTTTTGGTGTCGAGGTGCCGGGCACACCGAGCCGCAAAGTAGATATGAGACGAGGCAGCGGAGCCATGTAGACAATTACACTGCGCTCGTGGTTTACCCATCCGAGTACTTTCCGGAGAAAACTCGACTTAACTCTGTTAAGCGATATAATCCACTATAATCACCCTGCCGTGCTGCCAGTTATTAAAAATATTATGAATATTACAAAAATTACGAATATTACGAATATTAATTTGACAATTATATGTAGTTTTGTAAATTTAAGTTGGATTGGTAAATCGAACCTCTGTTTATTTTTGCCTGATCGAGGTCGATCGTAGATGGTATTACTAATGTTAACTACATTACGAATATTATGAATATTACGAATGTTACAAATATTAGGAATATTCTGAATACTCTGAATATACTGAATATTCTGAATATTCTGAATATTCTGAATATTCTGAATATTCTTAATATTCTGAATATTCTTAATATTCTGAATATTCTGAATATTATGAATATTCCGAATATTATGAATATTCTGAATATTATGAATATTAGGAATATTACAGATATTACGGATATTACGAATATTTCGAATATTGCGGGTATTACAAATATTACGAACATTACGAATATTGATGGATATTATGAATATGACATTTTAATTTGATAATTATATGTAGTTTTGTAAATTTAAGCTGAATTGGTAAATCAAACCTCTGTTTATTTTTATAGTGTTTATTTTTGTCTGATCGAGGTCGATTGCAGATGGTTTTATTCATGTTAACTACATTACGAATATTACGAATATCATGAATATTACGAATGTTATAATGTTATAAATATTAGGAATATTATGAATATTAGGAATATTACGAATATTACGGATATTACGGATATTCTAAATATTACGAATATTTCGAATATTACGAATATTGCCAATATTACGAACATTACAAATACTACGAACATTACGAATATAACGAATATTGCGAATATTACGAATATTACGATATTACGCATATCACGAATATGATTATGATGGATATTATGTATATGACATTTTAATTTGACAATTATATGTAGTTTGGTAAATTTAAGTTGGATTGGTAAATCAAACCTCTGTTTATTTTTGCCTGATCGAGGTCGATCGTAGATGGTTTTACTAATGTTAACTACATTATGAATATTACGAATATTACAAATATTAGGAATATTCTGAATACTTTGAATATTCTGAATATTCTGAATATTCTGAATATTCTGAATATTCTGAATATTCTGAATATTCTTAATATTCTGAATATTCTGAATATTATGAATATTCCGAATATTATGAATATTCTGAATATTATGAATATTAGGAATATTACAGATATTACGGATATTACGAATATTTCGAATATTACTGGTATTACAAATATTACGAACATTACGAATATTGATGGATATTATGAATATGGCATTTTAATTTGATAATTATATGTAGTTTTGTAAATTTAAGCTGAATTGGTAAATCAAACCTCTGTTTATTTTTATAGTGTTTATTTTTGTCTGATCGAGGTCGATTGTAGATGGTTTTATTATTGTTAACTACATTACGAATATTACGAATATTATGAATATTACGAATGTTACAATGTTATAAATATTAGAAATATTACCAATATTACGAACATTACGAATATTACGAACATTACGAATATAACGAATATTGCGAATATTACGATATTACGCATATCACGAATATGATTATGATGGATATTATGTATATGACATTTTAATTTGACAATTATATGTAGTTTGGTAAATTTAAGTTGGATTGGTAAATCGAACCTCTGTTTATTTTTATAGTGTTTATTTTTGTCTGATCGAGGTCGATTGTAGATGGTTTTATTATTGTTAACTACATTACGAATATTACGAATATTATGAATATTACGAATGTTACAATGTTATAAATATTAGAAATATTACCAATATTACGAACATTACGAATATTACGAACATTACGAATATAACGAATATTGCGAATATTACGATATTACGCATATCACGAATATGATTATGATGGATATTATGTATATGACATTTTAATTTGACAATTATATGTAGTTTGGTAAATTTAAGTTGGATTGGTAAATCGAACCTCTGTTTATTTTTATAGTGTTTATTTTTGCTGATCGAGGTTGATCGTAATGTCAGGAAGGCCGAGTTTTAAGCGATTTAAGGTAAGACAAGGCGAAGTTAGGTAACCGAAGTTACACCAGGCAGCTTACAATATGATTGGCCTAGAAAAACAAAGAGGTTCAACATTGTTTATGTAATGTGTATGTCGTCTTAAATGGAAATTGCATAATAAAGTCAGCAGATGGAAAAATTAGAATTTGGTGGGCTGCTTCAAACTGTGGGTATGGATCTCTAAAATATCAGGTCTAAAATATATCTGTTTAAAATTTAATAGCAAAAACAAAATAATATAACAAAACTTTTTTTACTTGAATATGTCAGAAAATATCTTCTGAATCGTTTACCGACTTGATTGTGATGCAGAAACTCTTATAAAGTTAGTATATGTAATGTATGTTTACGGGAAAAATGAATTTTGTTCATATTACTGTATATTTAAATTTCAAAAGAATCTTAATATTTAAATTAAACCGCATGAATAAAAATTTATTCAAGCGTATTATTTTTTTAATAAAAAATATTATACAGTAAAATTTAAAATAACACATGAAGAGAGTAAATTTAGAAAATTCCCACGTGAATTTGGAAATTGTATTTCAAGCTACGTTAACTTCCGTAAACAAAAACCTAAGGGTAGTTGTACAACAAAACAAATGATTTTATTTCTATTTGATGTGCTCGTACCTTAAGCCAAGCGCATTTCCAAGATAATTTCCCTAAAGGTTAGAGTACTCGATATTTTATACAATCATACTACATATAGAACTCTCTCTAACAAAAGGATTTGTATTTTCATCTTCTTCTAGATACGAATTTATTCCTTATTGGGTGGTCGGGAGAGGATAGACTTGATATATTAATGGCACTATCGTTCTACTATTGAAAACTTTAGCTCTTCGTAATGGAAATGATCTAGTGTACATTTTTCTCATTCTTACGACGTAATTTCTCCTCCGTTGACAGTTAAGATAATAATGGTGAGTTGTTATTAAAAGACAAATGGTTAACATTTCGCCCGAGGTATGAAACGAATTTATTTTAAAATTGAAGAGATAGAAATGGCCTTGCGCCAACAAACATACACATTTTGTGCGGTATATAATGTAGAGAAAATTAATTCATTCCCAACCCCTCTCTAGACGTACACGTAATGTTGAGAGAAACAGTTTAATCATTCAGCTCGTGGAACTTGACGCACATTTGCTTAACACGGGGTAGTTTCGACGTCAAATTGTATTTCTAGAGGTTCTTTTCAGTGCATACCTCTAATAAAAAGATGGTCTAGACGACACCTTCTGCATTACCATAATCAGGACAATAGCGTGGCCAGGTGTCTAGCTTATCTATATGTAATTCACTACCACGTTTGCCTAAAATGGCATGTGCAAATTAATTACGTGCATGAATTTTTGATGAATCTAGGATTCTGCTATGAAGGTATCATGGGCAAAACGTGTCACATTCCATTTAAAGCAATCAATACCATTTCAAGAAACAACTTATTTGGTACATACCCAACAGATTCAAAGTTAACACCACAGTTAACAACATCTTGTGTAAACACGTACATTCAAACAAACAATTATCCTCGCGAATATTTCATCAATTTCAACCAATGGGGAAACTTCAAATAATAAATTAACAAATAGTAGCTAGTGATCATGCTGGAAAGCAAGCTTGATTTTCACTAAAAGATGTTCGATAAATTGTCAAGTCAAATACTACCCGGATTTCTTAAAATTGTCTATAAAAATATTATTCCTAAAAAGAGAAAGAGCATCCTACCAACAACACATTCGTAATTTTTTGAAAATAGGATTACCACTAAAGATATTAATATGAAAAGTAAACGCTTTTCTTTTTTAAAGTAAACCAAAACATAAAACCATATTCGAGCTATATAATACTAGAAAGAGATTATTTATTTACATCCCTCGTACCTCAAGGCACTGATTACATGACCATTTGACGGACCCTACTAGTATTTAGCCAAATCTGGGGGAATTTCAACCCCAGTAGGAATTTTTATCATGCCAAACATCGCAAATGCATGGATTATGAAGCAAACGTACAAACCACTAATCCACTGAAGCTGGCAGTAAAACATTTCTAATTGCCTCTCCGTTTGTATTTATATCAATGGGCGATATGTTAATATTATTACTAAATCGTTACTATTTATCCCATTAGACTAACGGGAAACGAGTGAAACTGAAATCCATGAATGATGTTGGATAACACAATGTTACCTTTCATTTACTTAACCCTTGTAATATCGTGCCATTTTACTAACGCTGGATACCGCACGAGGTGCGAGGGCACCCAATTATAATTGAACCTAGTTTTGTCTAGATATCTTTAAAAAGCAACAAGTAACTATTCAAGATCTTTTATTTTCTGAATTACATACGTTACAGTCCTGAATCTCAAACGTTTTTGTCAATACACGTTGTACATACTATTTTAGTACTGGAATGTTTGGTACAAAAGTAAATTATTAATTACTTTATAACTGACTGTTTATTCTAAGCATACTCCTACTTTTAAGGAGTAATCTTAACATACGCCAATTTCAATTCCAATACAGATTTCAATTTGTTATTTCTCAAATTCTTAAAAACAAAATATACATAATAAGTGATTAACGAAAACTTTATTCAGTCCGTTATAGAATTGTAACCCAGAACTCGTAAAAGTACAAACACACACATTTTTTTGTAGTGTCATTTAGCAACCATAAAATAATCCTAACAAACTGTAATTTTATTTCGCTTAAGTTACAGACAAAGTCATATCACATTTCTGTTTTCGATGACAAGGTTACCTTCCGTAACTAGCTCAGTTATGAATGGCAGGACTGGACCTACCATTTAAGGGATATCAGTTGTACTTGAATCACTCTATATACAACATTCTGGTATTCAAGGAGAGTAATGGAACTGTATTGTCAAAAATACTACCCACGTCTCATACACTCATGCCCTAACGAATCGAGATTTCAGACGCTCCGAAATTGTAAAATGCATCTACTGTGAAGGGCTAATCAATGTGTTACAATATTTAAAAGCAAATGTTATATACCTTACTAATTCATGAAGACAAAGTTATCGGTCCCTTTTTCTCGATCCCCAGACCACTTTGAAATCTGTGGGTGGCCTCATTTTGAAGTCCCGCATGGCGTCACGAATCGGGGTTTTGTCGTTTTTTTTAAATTCAAGTGTGGGAAGAGGAGGCGGAAGAGGACATGAAAGGTTTTGCTCTTTCAGGGACAGTTTGGTGCCGTGAGTTAGTCATCATTCCGACCTTATCGGCGGTAATTTCCACCGTAGTTTGGTGTCGCGAGTTAGTCATCACTAGCGTAACAAGCCCGCCCAGTCGGTCTCCTTGAGTCAGGGGGTAGAAATGAGCTGTATAGACCGAAGTGAGTGTGGTTGACCCAACCAAGGTGGGCCGACCGAAGCTAGAGACGGTGGCACAGGAAAATAAGACGGAGAGCTACAAAATCAGAAAGCGCCACCGTCTATAGCTTCGGTAGACCCACCTTTTTTCGGTTGGGTCAACGACACTCACTTCGGTCTCTACAGGTCGTTTCTACCCACTGGCCCATGGAGACCGACGGGTTTGTTACGATAGTATCTCTATAATTCATGAATACTTGAGCCGGTAACCTATAGTTGTGAACAGGAATACCAGTAAGCAACATAGGCAAATGGTATTTTTGCTCAACTACGCTGATAGACACCATATACAAAATAAACTGCCAAAATTTAATTAATTGAAAAATTAAGATTGTTGCTGTGGTGACCAGACTAGTGAGACGACCCTCAAAAGTCAAAACACTTAGAAACGTGAAAGTCTATACTATAGGTTTTCTACTAAATATCCATAAAATGATAAATATGGTTTATGGATCTTAAGATGCAACAAGTCGTTAAATGAATTAATATTCTAGCTTGCGCTGTGAAATACAAGATGTTATAATTTTCCTTTAATTAATTAATTAAAGAAAAAGATCTCCTTTAATTAATTGATTCTATCTTAACAATTTCTTAATTTCTATTAAGGTACCTCGAACATGCAGTCCGACCAACATAGTTGCAACTATAGTCACAGTGAAATACGAATTACATAAATTTTTGAATCTTTGCGCAGTTTCAATTTTTTTTTTATATAGTTTATATAGTTTTTTATTCGTCTGCGAGTTTACAATCTTTTTTATAAATACAAAAGTAATAAGTAAATGTGCGAAAAGTAAATTGACATGAGACAGGTTCAGCCATTAATGATATCCCAAAAAGGATGACTTTAGTTCTGGACTCATCAAGTAATGTGGCCACTGCCGTTGTAACCTTCTGACTGCTGGTTCAATATCACATGGTTTTGATGACCTTCCAGGTTGTTATGATAGATACTTGAGAGTCTTGTGATTTCTTCAGCTCTGTATGATAAATGTAGATCACGGTAGAGTGTTTTATTTCGGACTCTTGATTTGAATCTTTGGGGTATCGTGATTGATGTGATGCTTCTGCACATCCCCATAGTTGTATTCCATAAGACCAAATGGGTTTTAAAATTGTTTTGTATAGGAGTACTTTATTCGCCTTATTCGTCTGTTTGACCTTGAGATTTAGTTATTTCCTTCTGGCTTTAATATGCGAACTCCAAATTAGTTTCTGGTCAAGATGTAGCCCGAGATACTAGATTTCTGTTTTAATAGTTCTTTGTGCATTATTGACTATTAGTTGCGGACATAGAGAGCGTTTGTTGATGAATTTTATTTGTGCTGACTTGTCGCTGTTAAGTGGACAGCTATTATTGCATACAATATCAAAACCTCTGTCTGCAAATTTTAAATGTTGACAACAATACAAAATATTATTTTGCTCCCATTTAAAGGGAACAAGGGTGTAGTAAGTATATTCCCCCCTTTTTTTAGTTGCCGCAACCTCAAAATATGTCATATCTAATTATTATGTAGTAATAATAATAATAATAGTCCCCTTTCGCAGGCCACGAAGGCCCATTGGGGTTCATAGCAGGGCAGGCCGCTATCTCTCGAGCCCTACGGCACTCAAGGGTGGCAAAGTGGCTAGCTCTACGCACCGACCGCCTATTATTACCCCGGGAAATGATTTCCCAGGTACTCATTTTCACAGGCTGAGTCGACCTGGAAGCCTTAGATAATTTAAAAATGCCAATGTATTACCCTGGGATTCGAACCCAGGACCTTAAGATTGGTAGTCAAGTGCCATGCCCACTGAGCTACCTCGGCTTCTATTATGTAGTAGTAATAAAGATATAATGTTCATCGTTAAATGTGAGTTTATCTTTTTTTAAAGTCCCAATGGGAACTTTGCAGTGACATTAGGAACTAGAAAGTGGCTACGGGAACGTTGGCGTCGTTTTATAGTATGTCACTTAAAAGTTTCAGAACATTTTAACTTATTTTATACTTCGTGGTAACAACAGCCTTGAAGTAGAATTTGTTTAGTTCTCGGTACTGGTAATTAAGTGACACAAGCTTTATACAAGAACTTCTAGTGAATGTTACTTGAAGGTGATTCTTTTGTTGGGGGCTATTAATCAATTTGTTATAATTGTTAAAAATGTTTTACTAAAACTTTCAATAATAATAACAATTGGTCCTTAGAAATAATATAAAAATGGTTTCTATCATGTGTATAAACTTATAACATTTTTTTTCATATTTTATTAAAGACATTTTCTATTAAAAAATATATTTAAAGCAGAAGCGTTGTTATTTTCCGATCTATCATCATCACATTTAACAGAAAAGTTGCGATGATTTATAATTTTGGTATACTGGAGTCACAAAATAATCAAACATTTCATCTCTCTATGTATCATTATGTACTTATTATTATTACAAATAAAACAGTAATCCATTTTCTCGCAGCATTTGTATAGAAGATGATAGTAGAATAGTTGCAAATAAGTTGCAAGAGAAAAAGACGAAAGAAAAAGAGAGACGTTCTTCGCCGACACGTTCCCGCTACGTAGCCTCGAAAACGTAACTGGACAAGTTCTGGAGAGGTCACTGCAAAGTATCTGCTACCCAAAATTTGTTCTTCATTTTGGTTCCAGGCACGTAATAAAACCGTAGCAATTACGTGCTTGGGACGAGTGGTAAAAACTTCATAGTTCCAACGGGTAGTTGCTGGTACGTAGCGATGACTAAAAATGCTGCTTGGCTATAATTACATGTATCTATTTTCTTATTCTGTAAGACTGGGCTTTAAAGGGCATTTCAAAAAGTCGATAACTTGGTATTGTAATTGACACACAAATACACACATACAAGTCTATAACTTCCACGTAGGCATAACGTCATACTACTTTTATTTCTGATATGTATTAAGAAAATTTCGAATTGTAAATTAAGAATTAAGAATTTCTATTTTATCTAGGACGAACTTGTCGAAATTGTTGTTGAAATACTGTTAAAGATTTATAAATACTTTTAAACAGAAAATTATTCGCTTTTCAACAATTCAATGGTACAATCTTGTTCAGTCTTTCATGAAATGACTGTTCTGAATAATTTATCTAGCCGGAGTTAGGTTAACTTAAAGTTATTTGGAATGGAATACAAAATGTTATGAATTTTTTATCTTAAACGAGCTTAAATAAAGAGGCTTGCTTAAAATAAAAAGTGATATTTCAACTATCCAGATTGTGAGCGACACCAATGGGGCAGACCAACCCCAAGGCCAGATTAATGAGGCTGTTCCGGGCACAATAGGGAGGTTATTTTGCTTTGTGCTGTACGTTGTAAGCGTAAATTTTGTAACCTGCGTACAAAAGGTCTTATAAATGAAGTCTAGCGCCCCCCACTGACATCATAATTAAATTACTAATGAAGACTGCGAGCAGATGCGTCATATTTGCAAAGTAACATTGCTGAAATTATCCATATTTATGAAAACGAACAAAACGTGTCAGCCATCAGCTACAGGAAGTTCAATTAATCCCTTGGTTTCAAATTCTGCAGAAGATTTTGGCGTTAAGTTTCCGAGGTATTTTATAAGAAACCTTATAGCTAATAATTAGAGAAAAGGCTGTGAGAAACAATCTTCCGGTTTCCGGTCAGACCCCTTAAATTGTACTTTATGACCGCAAAACGTCTTCACATTCAACCTTACATCTCCCAATAAGTAGACTTATGTTTCTGATGAAATTAGAAAGGGTCAGAGAAAGTAAAAGGGAATTGTACAATCATAGAACAGGAATTGCGAAATTAAAAGCTCTCATTTATCCCCTTTTCTTTATCAGGAAAGTCACTTTGTAAAAGTATTTCACTTTAGTAATATTTTTGAACATCAACTGAAAAGATTTACAGTACGTAATCAAAGAAATGTCATTACAGTCCAACTAACCTTCAAGTACTACACCTAGCTATCCAGTAAATAAAATCCCTGAAATATGGTTTTCTTTTTACAAAATTGTTATTACTTCAGGAAATCTCTCGCACTCTCAGCTGCTTGCTTCTTACAAAATAATATCAGTCAAGATGAAAAATAAAAATAAATCTCTAGGAAACATACTGGAATAAATTGCGAAAAAATTGCATTATAACTAAAAGCAATATATACTAATAAAACGAGGTATAACCAAAAATAAATTGTGTGTACTGAGGCAAATACGTTTATGGTGATTGGGTGTATTTCTCCGTGCATCATTCTTGAACATTTGACCAACATATCTTACTTGACTGAAAGCTAAATTGAGTGGGAAATATTTCTGCCGTATTACTGACGGATATTTCTCGAATGACCACTTTTTCCATGGAGTTACACTTTTGTACCCAGTTAAGGCAAAGAATGATTGTAAAATCTAATTTACGCAATCGACTGATTAGCTGAATTCCTTTTGAAATAAAAAATGGATAAAAAGTCTATTTGGTGTAGAATTCTAACAGAAAAGGTCAAATCAAAGAGCTCTTAGAAAATATCGTTCGCAAAATATTTTTCGTTGACCGTTTGTTAATGTCAATATTAATGAATGATTTTTTCTAAAAAAGGATGTATTAATGGACGTCATTAATACACTCTTTTTTATTAAGTAACTGTTTTGTGAAAAAAGGATGCATTAATGGACCTCATTAATACACTCTTTTTCATTAATAAACCCGTTTGTGATTTTGACGTTTTGATGATGTTTTACTTTGGGCAACCAGATATACGCACAAGTTTGGATTCGGTATTATTTGAAATTTTCTATCTTAAAATCGAAGAATTTTACGGTCAACGAAAAACTGTTGTAATCAATTCGTTTGTTAATGAGCAACTAATGATCTCAACTATTAAAGGCACTCACTCCCTATCGCTCGTTCGTGCTTTAAACAGTTTCGATCATTAATCGCTTTCATTAACAAACTAATTTATTAAATAACTATTATATGACTTTTCTACCAGATAATAAAAATGATACCATCGCAACGAAAAACATTAAAAATCTAAATCAATTTGAGCAGGAAAATCAAGCAAGGTGTGAATGTTTCAAAAGTCTATTATCTCAAATATGTATCTTCATATCTTCAAATATCCCTGTTACTTACATTGTTCCCATATAACTTCATTCCATGACGTGAAACGACTAAGTTGGAAAAGATGCTAAAAGTCCTAGAAATGTTAATCATAATACGATTCTTGAAAAATTAGAATAACAGATAACTTACAGGACAAATAAGTTAAGACTTCGTTAGCCAAAGCAGAAAACAGCTCTAAGGATATAATGGGAGACTTTATATTGATATATTCATTAATTTTTCAGACGGAATCATTTGGATTACCTAAAATGCTCAGTTATCCTTTTACTTACATCCCATAACTGATTAAAATTAACTGCCACACTCATTTCTCAAATTTAAAATAATGTCAGGTCATATCGCATATGTAATATCTGACAGTAAATATGTAAAGAAATAATCTTTGGAATGGATTGCTGAATAAACCTAAATAGGTATTTAAGTAAATCTAATCAACAAGGAGTAATCGCTGTAAAAGTCTCAAAACGGTATCGTGAGCTGACAAGAATCAGCTAAAATGAAGAATCAGCTAAACTTACAAAATTGCTGTAAGTAGGTTTTAATATTGCTAATAGGTTGATGCCAAGCAAAGTTATTTTATAGTTTATAAGAAATGAAAATTAGTCGCTGTAAGAGCCGTTAAATATAGTATGCAGGACCATTCATCGTTTTGGTCATAACCTCGAAATAATCTTCTGTAATGTAGGTGTATTCGTTTGCTAAAATTACACGCCCATACTGAGTAGTGGGAATCATGCATCTCTTTCCTACTCATTTCTTCTCTTTGTTATAAAGTTCCAACACCAAAACAACAAAACACGAAATTTTACATCCGTAAATGAATTAATATTAATTGTTGAATAATTAATATTAATCAACTGATAAGTTAATGTCACCATAGCCGAATGAAGGGCGCGCTAGATTGGAAATTCCAAACTAAAGTTCTAATCTCAGTTTGGATATTTTTTAAATAAATATTTAATCTTTTATAAATAGACAATTTTTTATAAATAAAATATTTATAAAAAGAAATAATTAAATAAAATTATTCCTTAATTTTATAGTCCTTGTTTAAACTTTAAACTATGTAAATTTATGTTAATTGAAAATAAAACTAAACGATTAAACATTAATGATATTAATATTTAATTGTAAAGCATAAATAAAATCTAACATTAGCATTAATAGCATACAATGCGCGTTAACGCATCCACCAACTACCCCCTTTGCCTTGATGTAATGTGCTTGCTTCGTAACGCGTCGTCTGCAAGAAGGATTCCTACCCTGTAGATTTTTTTATAATAACTAATAATAATAAATAAAAAACAGAAAGCTACCACCAAAACAACTGAAATCCCAGTATGGAAGAAAGCGCCTCGCTCCATATACTAAAGAATACCAGCTGATTCCAGTAGAACAGAAGGGATATAAATATCAGCTACTTGTCTCAAATGCCACTTTAGAAGACTGTCAAAAACTTAAAAAGAACTTATGCCTTGGATGGGTGGACTACAATAAATCATTTGATATTGTGCCACATACTTGGCTGATAGAAGCGATGGAATTAATCGGGGTAGCAGAAAACCTAATCTCCTTCTGCGAGTCCTTAATGACGTGGAAGACAACTCTTAAACTTGTCAGTGAAGGAAGCAACATAGAAACCGAGCCAATTAACATCCAACATGGAATTTATCAGGGAGACTCACTCTAGCTGTTCTGCAAAGCGATGGCCCCACTAACAACGCTGTTAAACTAATCATCTTCTGGATAGAAAATAGCGAACACTGATAGGCCCATTTTACATTTATTCTTTATGAATGACAAAAGATATGTTGTGCTAGTCAATATCAACTGCGTACCACAAATAATAGTACTAAATAATACCGTTTTCAATTGACGGCTCTGGAGTGCTCTTAGATTGCTCTGAGAGCAAATTACGTATTCGGTTGGTGCACCTAACATTCCGGTCATCGAGATTTTCGTGTTCGATTGCGTCAATCGCTCCATGTAAAAGCACACCGAGAGTGCTCTTCGTTGATCTGTTTCGTGAGACAGATCAATTCAGATCAAAACAAAAACCTAACCTCTAATTCATTCGTATCTGCGTTACTTCAACCGAAAAAATACATTCAAAGTATTATTATGGATTATAAAAGATGTTGTTTGTCTTTATTTGAAGTTTTATCATCAGATTCGTCTAAGGATAAAGAAATTAAAACTATTATTAAATATCTAAATGAGGGCCGGCGGTGGACGAGTGGTGTTAGTGCATCACTCGTGTTCCAAGGGTCGTGGGTTCAAATCTCACTTGGGGCGGAGGGATTTTTCTAATTGGAAAATTCCGTCATCTCAACTATGGATGTGTGTATTCATGTTGCATGTTAGATGGGGGACAGATGACCTTAGATGTTGGTTGCCCCGTAGTGTAGGCGTCAAATAAAAAAAAATATCTAAATGAGAAACAGCCACTATGCAAAGTTCGTAATTTCCTGGAGACGATAAATTCTAAATTCTATCTATATGTTTTCTGATGACTAGGTTTGCTATAATAATGTGCAATAAAATATTTTATTAATCATTTTTGCCCATTTTTTGCGAACCATAATAAATAAATTCCTGATCATGTTTCAAAACAATTGACTCACAAACATACGGCACTCAAAATGATTTTATTCGGTTGTGCATTGTAAATCACTCTTTGATCAATCTAAGGTCAATCTACATAAGAGCAATGACGTCATACCCATTTTGCGAGCAACCGCAGAGCAATCTGTAATTGAGCAATCCGGGCTCCAATTGAAAACCCCATAAGGTAAAAGAGTTTAGCAACGATGTATACGACATTGCACAGTACATCGAAAAAATCTGACAAGACAACCCTTATCAGTTGCAAAAGGTGGCTATTTTAGACACGGCACATATAGTAGTCCAAAAAGTATTAATGTAATATTTATAACAAACACCTAAAAACGCTATCATTTTGTTTTCAGTAAATATGAATTATTTTGTACAATATGCTCTGTGTAAATAAAATAAAGAAAAGACATCTAGCAAACAAGGTATCGCTGAAGACCAAGGCTTGGTCTTAAGAACCTTTGTATCTAGAGCTTAACCTCACAATGTCAAACAGTAGCAGTGGTAGGTAAAGAATATTGCTGGTCAGAGCCATGTAAGTAAATTAAAATAATAATAATAAAAAACAAATAACATTTAAAACTATAATTCAAATAATTAATTAAGTAATTATTTTTTTAAAACTAACTAATTTTTTAAATAAAAAAAAGTTACCGGGTCAGGGATCGATCCTGCGACACACGCATTGCGAAGCAATCACCTTCTACATAGAGGCACTGGGGATAGCTGCTTGATGAGTTATGAAAACATTTTACAGTACCATTAGAGCTAATGTTAGATTTTATTTATGCTTTACAATTAAATACTAATATCAATAGGCCGTATTCACATGCCATCATTAAAGGTGTCTTTAACTAAAGTTATTTATGTTTAAAATCAACAAGAAAAGAGATAGCTTTATCTAATTCTAATAGGTGGGAAACGATTTGAATTGGTCGCCATGGAAATTAAACATGTTATTAACTTAATAGTGAGATGAGAATACGGACCGTTATGTTTAATCGTTTAGTTTTATTTTAAATTAACATAAATATACATAGTTTAATTTAAACAATCACTATAAAAATAAGGGATAATTTTATGTAATCATTCCTTTTTATAAATACTATATTTATAAAAAAATGTTTGTTTATTAAACAGATTAAGTATTTCATAACTTTATTAAATAAAAAATTACCTGACCCTCCACGTTCATCCACGTGAAAATCCAAGTGCATAACAATATGCCTCTTCGAGTAAGCGCAACGTTTGATATTTAGCAAATGTAGTGGCAGCAGTGGTGTTTTTTGTCGCCAATAATAATTAATCATGCAAAGAAAATTGATTTTCAATTATGCGTCTTCTGATCTTATTAATTTACGTATTAAAATGAAAAAAAGCAAAGTGAAGTATGATTAGTAAGCTACTCCCGCGTTTTTTTTTTATTATACTTAGTTAATATTTTAGAATGTTTTAAAAATCAATGGAATTTTCTGTTTCTCTTGCATACTTTTTTCCAGAAAATGCAAATGTTTTCCGGCTTTCTCCGTAAAACTTCCTTGTTAAAATTCAAAATCTATCAGAACGGCTGAAGCGTATACTACAACTCTTGTATGATACGATATTTTAATAAATGCCTACTTTTCAAAATATAACGAGGATATTCAAAATATAATAGAAGGAAATTTAAGGCCCGTTGACCATGCTTTCATTTCCACTGAATATGCGGCTTAGAGGCTACCATTTTCGGTCGGGGTAACGGAAAACTGACTAGACCAGTGCAGAAGTTCTTTTTCCTATCTACATGAACCAACGATTTACAGATTATTTCAAATGACACTATAAATAATTTAGTACTCATTTTCTGACCACAGTTTATTTATAGGTGGCACCACGCAACTTTCGTGATCATTAATCACGTACCATCAAATCGATAATTACTCATACCAGACGAAAATAGGGCTACTTATCTATCACTTAACATTTTTTATTTTATTTCAGATAAAAACTCAAAAACAACAAAACTGCGGAAAAACCACATCAGATAAGCAAACACAATGGCCATTTCTTAAGGTGTTCGTAGACTTGGACTTAACTTGAAAAGTGGCGTGCAACTTTGAAAATTGCTCAATTTTTGAATTGCAGCAGTACTCACACATCGCAACTTGCCATTTTACCAAACTTGTGACATTTTTTAGGTTGCGCAATACAAAAAGTGTACAAATCTGCAATCACCTTTACATAACTACTCCGAAGATCAATTAAAGTACATCCTTCACGCAATAAGAGAAAATAGAACGAAAACAGGAATCCCTACTCGCGGTAGGGGATTCTGGGATCCTAAAACCACCATTCAGAACTGCCTGCGTAGGAAGATGAGCCGAAGCTGTTGTTGATAATCGACGGCCTAAACAACATTGTAGATTGGGCCATAAATTAAGGCAAAATAGTTTCCCAACTAATGATTTTAACCAAATGCGTCCGAACGACAAACTATGTACAGGATGTTACAGCAATTTTTTGAAACACCATCCTGAGGTTGTGGTTCTCAGTACTATAAGGTCTGTGATTGTGAAAAGTTGATGTAAATACAATTTGTTTATAAAGATAAATATAATTGACATACGTAGTACAGCTGATAGCTTTTAGCAGATTCTCATTCAGGACTTTTGTTGGTATATGGTTGGTATAAAATTTTAAAGAAAAAATATTTTTTTAATAGTACTAAATAACCAATTTGTTATTTATTTATTTATTGAATTGATTAGATTATGATTAGTGAAGGGATTTGCTTGAAATCCGAAAGTAATATCCTAAGTTACTGGGAAATATTTATAGGGTTACGTCAAGGCCTTTATGTTCTCTGTTGGCAACGCGATAGTACTTAAATAATTTTTATTTAAGTAACTAGTACCTCGAAGAAATTCGTAAAGTAGTGCGATCACTTCACTAAACAATCTTATACTTTGATTATTATTGTGCAAGTATTTTTGTGTGATTAAGTAATAATAATTCTTTTCTTTGATTATTAATTTTTATAATAGTTTTATCATTTTGGGTAATTCTTATTGAATGATCAATAGCTACATTCATTATTTAATATAAGTTGTGTATTTTGGGTTTTGCATTCAAATATGTGTGTGTAAGCATTAATTCGTTAATTTTGCTTTCCGCTATTAACAGTTTAGCAAAAGAGATTCTTGTAGGTAAATTGGTTGTCTGAATGAGTTTTTTTATTTTGGAATTAGTAGCAGTTTTCCTTTTAAGTGCTCTAGGTTTTATTACGTTGCTGGCGCCCTTAATAAATATTATAGAAACATCATTGACCGAAACTGGATCGTATTCACTCCCGAGTTTCCGTTGCACTTTTTAACATATCGCCTTCACAACACCAGCATCATTTCAGCTCGTTTTACAACAAAACAATAGAAGAATTAGAACTGTTGAAAACCCAAAAACCTTCATTGGCAGACACAAAATAAAATAATAGAATTAATTTTCCCATCCACCAATGGATTTTTCAATCGTCATTTAATCTACCCGGAACGAACTCAATAGAATAATAAAACTACAAGCAATAAAAACAAAGTCCTGAGCGCAATATCTTCGGCGGCGTGGAACAAGAAACAACGTGGTCGAAAACCAGATGTTCTCTAAAATGCTGGCCCAAAAATTGGTAGATACTTAATTGGTACCTGGTGGTCGAAAACGTGTGAAAATGAAGACTACCATTTTTATTTTTGTGTAGATTGACATTAAGGATAAGTTAAGTATTTATTGGGCGGTAAAACCTATCACTAACAGCCTATGACACAACAATAACGTAGTGATGCAGTGACGTATTACAATATTCAGAAAATTCCTGGTGCTAAGGATTTTTCAAACGTTAAGTATCCGTGAATCGACGATGTCACCTTAGATAAAGCTTTTGCATTTTATTGAAACTGAATACTTGCTAATTCTACACACTGTTTGGTAAATTAATATGAAAATGTACATCATATTTATTGTATTAAATAATAGACATTAACTATTAATTTGTATTAACCTAAATAGACATATCCAAGTTTTTTATTTAACGTGGCCTACCTGCGTTAGCTTATGACCACGGTCCCACTTAGAGGACTACGAATTGAGTTACGCTCAATTAACGCGTCAGTTACATTTGTGAGAGCTACCAGTACTCACTGGTAGGAGCCAGGTTGCCTATCCACCCTCTGCTAGCTCTCCAGGCTAGCTAGAGCTGTTAACGTGCTCACCCGTCGCGGTCTCTCCGAAGTACTCCCATTACCCTTAGTCCATCATGCGGACTTTAACCTTTAATTAATCCTAGGCAGTCATTAAATCAATAGATATTAATTTTGTCATACACAGAGTTGATTGTATAGGTCCATTGAAATTGAACGAGTCTAATAAAATGATCCATTACATCTCTTAGTTTTGTTAAAACCAAATTAGATAATGTTCTAGACAAATTTTTGTGAAGAGTGCAATGAACTCCCTTTCACTAAAGGAAGCAAAATTAATGTAATTAATTATCACACTTTCAGCGTAAGATACCCTGCCAATAGTGCCTTCAGAAATTCCAGTATAATATTCGCTGCAGAAACTACGTCTATAGCTCCTATACACCTAGCTGAATACTAATTGCATTCCTTTCTTTACACTCCTCTAGCTAATGTTACTTAATCTAGTACGAGGCAGCGCACAAAGGTCTCCTTTTCATTATAATCTTTCTAAAAGGAAAACGAGCAATGTACAAAAAGTTTAATCATTATCTTAATGTTTGTTGTTTTAAAAATAAATTTACTAAACAGTAACCACTAAATCTAGTAATCCCAAGCCTGGCATTATACTGACGGTGGATTTATGATATGAAAAGTAAAAGTCACAGTACAACTATAAAGGTAGTCTCTGCAGAATATCCCATAAAAAGTAAAATTTACACAAAATTCCCTGGATAACAATTTGCAACTTAAATTTTTATTGTATGTTAAAATATTGCAGGTTTTGCTTTTGGCAATCTTAAAACTTTTAAGATTGAAAAGTTCAGTTAATTTAAATTTTATGGAATACATAATATCATTGCAGAATAAATCAGGACCTAATTATTCATCGATAAATGATCTGCACATTAAAATAAGTAAAAGAAATGACTTCTTTCTGAAGCTTTTTGTACCGGAAATTATTCTGGAAGTGGAAATTGTCTGAGCTACAGGAGATGTTTGTCTTTGAGTACACAGTAAAAGGTTTGGTGTAAAATTTGAACACTAGACCACTAGAAAAAGTGTGAGTATAGATCCAATACATTTAGAGTAAAATGTCTAATCTGTACCTTCGTGTACATATATAATTAACATCAATACAGTGATAGAGTCTATTTATCACACTCTAAAGCATTTATATTTTGAATCATGTATGGTAACTTTTTCACACTAAAACAGTCAAATTGCTAATCGTTTCGGAGTAAGATTTTACTCGTGACTTTTACTCCATGAATCGTTTACTTTACTTTGTATAATTTGTTTTCTATTTAGATTTAAATTTTAGGAAGTACTAAAATGAAAATAAGAGTAGTATAGTTTTGTTTATTCTAGAAGTGGGATCAATAATAAAATAAGTGATTTAATCATTTATTTACATACATTAAAAGTATACATAATTAAAACATAAAAATTTATTGGCAAAAAGTCCAGGCTTATAATAGCTTGAACACTTCTGTCTCTGTTAAAGAACACCAGGGAACCTTTACTTCGAATTTTTTTTTCGGTGCCCAGTATGGCTGTTAATTGTTGTTGGGTTAACTACTGCTCCATGCCAATTTTTATGAAATTATATTAGGAGATTCCCTCGCACATCTGTGTTTGAATATCTAAACCTGTATAACTGAATTTCTGTGTTTATTGTTTATAAATGTAACAGTGAATATAAGTTTTATGCACTTTATTTGTAATTATGAAAATGAACGAAGTCGAATACAGCTATTTCTTGGCGCCAGTTTTTTTGTTAGTTTAGGTTACATTGTGCTAGAATAATATGAACAATAACAAAAAATTTATTAATTCCGATAACTTTTTAACGGTTTTTGTTTCTTAAACGAATTAAAATTAGATTGAATATTTTTATATTGTTAGAGTAGAAATATTATCAGATTGAATATTCAATCTATACAGAGTGAATTAAGAGTTAATTATAGAGAGAAGATATATTTTATCACTGAAGAATTGTGTTTGTTATAAGAATTGTGCGAAAAAATGTGTCTCTACTCTAAAAATTGTTAACAGAGCTCATTTTTTACTATTTAGGCTTGCATATTAAAGCAGTGACAGTAGGAAGATATATATTGACCATCTACGAAAGATATAATTAAAAGTCATCACTGTCAAAATCAACAAAAGGTTTAATATACACTCACGTTCAATTTTCATGTTTATGCTCAACATTATATAAACTTAGTTTACTTTAGTTACGGCTTTGTTTGTAAGGGCAAGTTATTAAGTCATTAAACGCGTGTTTCCAATGTTTCATAACCTAAAGTTGTAATACGTAACGTGTCTTAATCAGACAGTTTTACAACCACATAAATTCACTTAGTTTATATGTAAATGAGCATTTAAGAGTCATTTTTATAAATAATTCGAATTATATAATCAAATCGAAAGGTTTCATTGTTCGTCGATAGATGGCAAGATATGCTCTCAGTATTTTAAAATTGGAAATTAATTAATTCCATCGTATTTATTAAATGGAAAATACAGAAAAATAAAAATAAAACTAATATGAAATAAAAAAGAAATTTTTATCGTTAAAC
Organism: Agrypnus murinus; assembly: GCA_929113105.1. Classification (NCBI taxonomy): domain Eukaryota; kingdom Metazoa; phylum Arthropoda; class Insecta; order Coleoptera; family Elateridae; genus Agrypnus; species Agrypnus murinus. Next base: position 76,168,992 of record OV816028.1, on the reverse strand, counting down.
ACATTTATAAAAACCTAAATTTAAATCGGATAAAACGTCTTGTTTTAAATTATTTACAAATAAAGGTTGGTCGAGGCTTTACTGGTCAGTTTTACAGACATGTAAAGGAAATTGTTAACCACTTTGCTGTTGCTATAACAATAGCTCACTTTTCAAGGTTTTTACAATGATGAAAATATACATATTGTAATATGATTGTGAATAAAATACATTAATATTTTAATTAACGCACATTATTTTCTACTATTGCTATTGCTATTGTACTTTTCTGCTATTGCCTACATTGGCAATATCTAATAAGATATATTTAAAGGTTGCCCAATGCACGGTATGCTTTGTACATAAAGCTCTGCAATCTGTTAAACATTGTAGCAAGTGTAACGCACAAAGGCTTTTAAAGTTTTGTAGATTAGCGGTTCTCAACCTGTATTTTACTATTTTTTTTCATTAAAAGCCTTTAAATTTCCTTGTATTGTTTTTAGTGGAAAAAATAAAAATATGATATATCTATTGGCATGATATTTGATCATTCCGAGGGAGATTGAACTCTTATTATAATATTTAATAGGCAGATTGCATGCATTTTAATAACTAGCTATTGGCGGTTATATACCCTCAATTTAAAAAAATTAATTTTGCAAAAGATTTTCTTAATGCAAATAAAATGAGTTAATTAGGACTATCATGCACACAAAAACTCTTTAAACGGATAAACGATATGTGGGAATTCAAATTTCCATAATAAAAAGGTTTTTTTATTCACTTTTTCCTGATAACTGATTTGGGGATAGTTGATGCATTTTTGCAATTTAATAAAGCTTGGTTCATTTTTTATGTTATAAATCATCTGGAACAGACAAAATATGTATTGAAGGTGTATGTAAACGTATAGCAACTTACATGTAGAAATTATAGTTAAAATACTCATGTTAACGAGATATGTTGATTTTGCAGTTTTATTAAATTTTCAAAATTATAGAACTTTTTAATTCGTTGTTTTGGTAGAAATAGGTAGAGTAGCATAATAATCATAGAATTGATACAGAATTTGATGTAAAGGTTGGATCTTTTTGATGGAACCACATAAAATCAGTTTTGACAAGCTGCGCCTTTGTAACGTTCATTTGAATTATGTAGATTATGCAGCATATCAACGTTTATGGCATCTAAAAACATTCAGATAAGTTTATTAATAGTATAATGATTAGATTTTTGTGTGTTTTATGAAATTAAGCTAATTAATAGTAATAGAAAAATTGTCTATCGTCGACATTAAAAGTAAGGAGCTTAATCCATTTTTCAATCCAAGTATTCTATATGATTGGAATCAGGATTTTATTGTCTTGTTTCATATGGTATGTGTAGTTTTTACCATTATGAAAATTTTATAAAGTATATTTGGGTTATGTGAAAATTGAAATGGCATAATTTTTTTGTTTAAAGAGAAAATTCATTTGTTTTTCTAAACATTATATAAAGGGAATCCATTTTTTAACAATAAAGTAACTCTAAATCACTAGAGGAACAACATTACGTTCTTAGCACTTCAAAATAAATATTTGTAACGTTATGTAAATCGAAAAATAATAAATTAGGTTATGTTACTAAGCTTATGTTTTAAGTTATTAAGTGGAATTTAAATAAAGTGTTTAATCTAAATGCTAAAAAGTTTAAATAAATTTAACAACATAAAAATTAATTACCAAATAGTAATAAACAGTATATGGAGATGGAAATTAATAACAATTAATTATTTTATCATATGGAATTGGATAATTGCAGAGATCAATAATAGATCTTAGTTTTGAAAATGTTATTTTTTTGTCAATTAAACCAAATGGATACAGATGGTACATTTCGGCGTCAATATTTAAAGTTAGAGATGGAGGACCAATTTAACCAAACTAAAACTTAAATAAAACTTTTATTAATTAAGAAAATAAAAAATACCATTTACATTATCAACGAATTATATAAAAATTTTGTGTATGGTTTATTATTATAAGTTGTTTATTTGTTTTATCCCAACAAACATTTTCATACGATTTTCATTCAATAACTTTTCAAACAATTTATTTTTTTAACGTTATTAGTTCAATCTAAAATCTGTCTTTTTGATTCCAAGCGAATAGTTGAGTTTGAATTCATATTTTTTTATTTTTGTTTGTGTTCAGTTGTGTTAATAAAATAAAATATTTTATTATTATTTTTCTTGAATATTTATTTATGTTTGGATTATTTTATTTTTGTATAATAATAATAATCTACATCAGCAACCCAAACCTGAAAGAGTCTCAATTATGTTACTTAATACAATTACAATTGTAAAGGCAGAATAAATTTTTCAAGGTAAGAAGTTGTGCGGAGTATCTGACTGCGCCATCTCTTGTCTCAGGTGTGTTTTTCATACGCATTACCATCCCCAATCGTAGTACTGCCTACTTCTTTTTATGTAGGGATTTAACTTCTGCAATAAAAAAAGTAGCTCATGATTACTGTTTTTTTAAATATTTTTAGAGAGGTTTTGAAATTTTGCGAAATACCTATTTATACTGTTTTTAAAGTAATGGATATTTTTAAATTAATTTACAATTCTTCTTAGCTTAGGTCACATTAATTTTGTGGTACCAACCTATATTTCTTGTAAATTCTGTATTTAAGGTGCCATTAGAATAGGTTAGGTTTAAACATATACAATTATACAACTACTAACAGGTACACAGCGCCTAAGGGAAAATTTCGACCGCTGCTACGAAATTATTATTAAACTTGAAATGTTAAGATTAGAAGAGAAATATACGGTTTTAGTTATAGCCCTTCTGCTAATGACGTGCTTTTCCATGACAGTCTATGATTTATGCTGGGTGAAGGGTTTTGGTTTAACAGTTACTTAATCAAATTAGTGGTAGGTATTTATTTCAGTTGAAAGGGCTAAAACTTTAGTGTAGAATTTTCACTGAATTGCACTCCAAGTATATAATTATTTCACGTGAAAACTTACTTTAAGAAGTTTTCCAAACGCATTTAGTAGAGGTTGCAATTTTTCTCTACTCGAAACTTTCGGATATAAAACTTTTAGTTGAAACTAAATCTCATAGGTTCCAAAAGATGCAATTGCAGAAAACTTTTAAAACAAGTACTATAAGTTTTAAATAAATAACTACAAATTGTAGTACGATTTCCTTCAAGTTTAAGTTCAAATGTAGAAAAACGAAAAATGATTTTGCTTCTCGGGGTGCTTTATATAAAGCTTTGAAAAGACGGTGGTTTCACTACAGTAAAGATATTTTCAGACAAATAAGCTTCGATTTTTGCTGGTTGATTGGTTGAATCAAGTTCAAACACGAAGTCCATAACAATGATAATAATAGCAGTAGTAACACCATTTACAGAATTTCATGCCTGAAATGTTTTCATTGTTGCTGAAAGTTTTAAACATTTAAGCAGTTTTTCAGTGCTCTAAAATTTAATTGAATTCGTCTGTTAAATATAACCTAGGACTATTAAGGTTTGAATTTAGGAAACATGTTTCTAGAAAATAGAGATGGATTTTTCAGATATTTTTCTCTAAAAGAATTTCCAGCAATTACCGTTTCAGGAACGAGATTAACTTGAAAGAGCAGGTCATCCATAAACACTACGCAATGTTCTCATTATTATAAATGAAAAATCGATATGACTATACTGGAGGCAATCGATAAACCGCCTTCGGATTGGTATGCTGAAAGATTTTGCCGTCGAATACAACGTGTTAGCCATCAGAATTCAATAACATAGAACATATATCTTAACACGACATAGGCGGCTCGTCAGATGCAATTATTGCTCATATAAATCACTCTGTTCGGTTCCTTTAATAACATTTATAACTCTGAAGATTTGAACTTCTTAACCACGAGATACTTTTTTTTATTAAATTGAGTGTCAAACATTATTTCCGATATTTTAAATTTTATATTACGTGTCGCATAAAATTTCTTCCTCAATAATAAATTCTCGAGGTAATAAGCTGCGAGCTATGCAATATACGTTTAACAGGAGTGATAATATCAAAAGCTCCAAGAAAACCTGAGAGACGGCTCTTATATGGGATGAATAATCTCCCCACGAGTCGACCTTGATAAGCTGCCACCGACAAGTAAATTGGTTCGTTTATCACAACAAGTGTGCACCTCTAATGTGCTTTCTAAGAGGTTAAACCTTTAACCTTTGTTGTAGTTATTACAAAACAAAAATGTAGACCTGGCTTAAATTAATTATCCTTTAACAGAAGATACATTTTATGCATATGCATATTCAAATTAGGCATTGAGTTTTTTTATTAAAATTATTTTTCTTGGAATTACTTTTCTACTCGGAAATTGAGTTTGAATATTTTTAAATATTCTGTTACATACTACTATTAAATAGATATTTCATAATTATTATAAGAACCGTAACAGTTTGCTTTGAAATAACCGAAAGCTCTAGAAAAAGCTTCATCCTTCGATACATAAATCCTTTCAATACCTACATATTGCAAATAATCTACACAGAGTTTCGGTGTGAAACCCCATTTGCTGTGACTATAAATTAATTTTCAAATTAAAATTTAAATTTACTAGGAAATATAGTTTAGTTTGGGGCGACAGTTTTAATATCCGGTATAAACTTTATATCTTGTCTATTTTGACAGTGTGGACTGGTTGTATAGTAAGGTGGATCGAAAATGGTCGATTTTGAGGTACGGCAACGGGGTAGGGTCAAAAGTTGTGGGTTTGCATCAGTAATAACTCTGCAAAATCCTAATTTTTAAAAAAATATCTTCAGTCTGCGCAAGTAGACGGAAAACTCGAAAATTGAGTAAAAATTGTGATTTTGTAAACAAAAATCTGAGTGCTGTCAAGGTGTCGTATCAACTTCGGGTAAGGCTTAAACGCTGCCCTAGGACTACTGTTATGTGATATAAAAAAGATTATGCCAAAACATCAACGTTCTGAGTCTGCGCAATCTAGCTATTTTTTACCTAATTTTGTCAAGCATCGACAAATTTACATAAAATCTGAAAATGTAAATAAAATTTACATAAAATGAGTTAGTTGTGCAACTCTTCGATAGTTTTTGAAACTACCCAGGACTCACCACGGGGAGGTAGTTGCACTTCGAGTCCCACTCATGCCCCACCCATCCAACCCACCAATAGAGCATAGGAATTTCTTCATTAGGAAATTCTAAAATTTATGGTCGTTTTTGGAATTAACATTTGGGCATATTTTTCTATGTGATATGTTTGTTCTAACAATGCCGTCTCGTTTTGTTGCATCGCAAACTTGCTTAGACGCTGCTGTTAGTTCTCTTACACACCTTTCTACCGCTTGAGTGTGTGATGGTAGGTCAAGAAATATTTCGGAAAGGTCGTCACATTCTAATAATTTGTGCAATTCTTTATTAGTTAAAGGTTTGGTGTGGAGATGCGCAGTGCATTTACATCTTGCCATGAGATCATATCAATATAATTTGTGGGGCAAAAATTTATGTTTGGGATTTCAAATCGTCGTACGGATTTATTTCCTTGAGCTTTTGCCCTAGCTGCCATAATTCGCCTAACAGCTAAATGGCGAATGTGACGTCTTTGATCTGTTATCATCGCAAGTATAATATTCTCTGGGTGAACTAAAAAATCATTATCTCGAAAACATTTTTGTACAATCTGTTTATATTCGTTTTTCAAGTAAGAACAAAAAGAAATTGACTGCCAGAGATTTATTGGACCTTGACTAATTTTCGGGTTATTTTTAAAAGAAGTAACAGCAGCGTACAAGCAAGTTTGTGATGCAACAAAACGAGACGGCATTGTTAGGACAAGAATATTAGATAGAAAAATATGCCCAAATGTTAATTCTAAAAAAGAACATTAATTCTAAATTCCTGTGCTCTATTGGTGGATTGGATGGGTGGGGCATGGATGGGACTCAAAGTGCAACTACTTTCCCGTGGTGAGTCCTGGGTAGTTTCAAAAACTAGCGAAGAGTTGCACAACTAATTCTAGTAAGATTTGATGTAAATTTGTCGATTTTCGACAAAATTAGGTAAAAATTAGCTAGACTGCGCAGACTCAGAACGTTAATGTTTTGACATAATTTTTTTACACGATGTAACAGTAGTCCTAGGGCAGCGTTTAAGCCTTACCCAAAGTCGATACGACATCTTTTGCAGCACTCAGATTTTTTTTACAAAATCACAATCTTTACTCAATTTCCGAGTTTTCCGTCTACTTGCACAGAATAAAGATATTTTTAAAAAACTAGGATTTTGCAGAGTTATTACTGATGCAAACCCACAACTTTTGACATCTACCCCGTTACCATAGCCCAAAATCGACCTTTTTCGATCCACCTTATTGCATAGTTAAGAAGGTACCTAAGGTTTTTAGTTTTAATTTCAATGCAAAACAATCTTTATTGTGGTTATATGTAATTTTTGTTGTTAATAATCATAGTTCATCAAGGTTGGGTCCGATTTGGGTAGGTAAAGTAGAAGTTAAAGATAGAAAACTAATTTCTCAGTTTTCCCCGTTCTGATCTGGTTTGCGAGTAATGAATTTTTCACTGTTCTTTTGAGATGGCTTGCTAGATGTTGACTTAAACAGGAAATAGGGAATTTATCTAACAAAGGAAGTGCATCTATGGGTTTCTGGGCACGAGAAATTTATTTTTGATAGTTTGTTTTACCTACGACGAATGTTAAGGGGCACTAGCACAACCTTTCTCAATTTCTACGAAATTTCCGATTAAAGGGTGGTATTGGAAGGTTGTTGAGGTCCTAGAATTTATTGTAAAAATCCACGCAGTATTTAAATTTATAAGAACTATTTTCCCAAAGCTGAACGAAACAGTCACTTACTGACAGGAGGTAAAAAATTGAGATACAATAAAATTTTCAAGTTCAAAATCTAAAACAGTTCGTTTAGATTTAAATGAGAGGGACAAAATTTATATGATATGCTTGGAGACTGTTAGTGATGGTTGATGAATTTTTATAAAATAGAACAACTTGACTTGGAAGATAGTGAAGCGGAAGAAACAATGGAAAAGTCGCAGAGTAATGATGCAAACAGTGATGAAATGTGTGGCATACATGACTGCAGTGATACTGAGTGTATACTGTATAGCAATTACTCTGCTTGATGTAGTAAATATAAATAAAAAAGAAGTGGATATTGAAAATATTAATATTTTAAAATTAAAAATAAAAAGTAAGATCCACTTTCATTTGTACTTGTATTAAAGTGAGATTTTGTAAGGTTGTTAGGGATGTAAAATAATAAAAAAATAGATATGAATTCTCTTACCCCAAAAAAGCCCAAATGCGCCCTTTAAATGGAAAATACGTAAAAACTGAGAGAAATTGTGTCCTAGTGTCCCGTCGTAGGGAAAGATAAATATCAGAAATGAATTCCTCCTACCCAAAAACTGAAAAAATCCTATTTCTTGCCTCGGTCAATATCCAGCTAGCCATCCTCTTAAAAGAACAGTAAAAAATTCATTATACTCGCATACCAGATGAGAAGGAGAAAAACTGAGAAATTATTTTTCTATTTTTAACGTCTACTTTCAAATAAACAAGGTTTCATCTAATACTCAGACCTCACCCCCTATTTTTACATAAAATGTAATAAGTTGATAGTGTGCAAAATCTTGGATGATGCATGTCTATCATTTTGCTTTATGATTCAGAGCAGTCTTTGCATTTTTGTATGTAACAATGTATTATCGCAGCAATGTTTTGCTATCGTAAATGGATATTGTTACATGCTAATTTCGTAGCACCCTGTATAGCCATGCTTTTGTGTTATATTGTTATAGCGTTAAGGATTTTCGCATTCTCTCTCCTTTTAGTTGCCATTTTGTTTGGAACTAAGTTTTCCTTAGCTGCGACACAAATGTGTGATTTGCGCTGTTACATCTGTAAGTCGGCTGCAGCCGCACATTGGGCCTACATAATAATAATAATCGCCCCCTCCCTCCCGCACAAGCTTATAGCTTCTGGGGCCTTGGTTTAGGTTATGGGTTGTAGTACTTATTATTATTATTATTATAACTTCCTTGTTGATAAGAGACTTCACTTCGTTTTCATTTGATTGTGGAGCTACTTCTTTAAAAAAAATATTTCAGTGGCATCACCTTTAAATTAAATGCTTTTGTGCAGATCGATAATTAATTTTTGGTAAGGATTTCCAATTTTATTGATAACCGTAAGGGATTTTCCACTAGTTCTTTTTTGATGGTTAGGAGCACGTTCTCGTAAGTCGTATTTAACTTTTCTTTACATTTAGTCCCTTTTACTGTAATTCTTTGACAGGATTCGATATATAATCAACGTTAGCTGCATTTGGGAGCCTTTTATCTAAGGTACTTATTCAATGTTTGTTTGGTGCATTCTGGTAATTGATTTTGTTTGTTACAGACCTTTTTTCTTTCTGGTTTATATTATTTTTTTTATTTTTACCTCAATACACTTCGTTGTATATTTGTGTTGTTGAAACACCACTACGCTGAGTTTGCTTACGTACAGTTATTTGGTTGCTGTTGTCTCTTTGGATCACGCTACGTTCCACCTGGCTGCGACGCCCTTCGGTCGGAGAATGTATCGTTGATTCGGTCCGGTCTCGAGCGCCAGTACTTTTTACCGAGAGTACACTCGTCAGCGGCGGGACCCAGGGCAGCTTCAGTGAAGACTCGGTGTCCAGGGCTCTTCGTCCAGGTTTGAAACGGCTCACACTTACGGGTTATTATGGCTACTATTCAATAAAACACCACTTCAGCAAACCTTTAGTTTATTATTCACAATATATTGTGCTACATATAAATAGCCAGATTACCATGCCAAGCCAAATTATTATGCCAAGCCAAACTATTATGCCAAGTCAAACTAACACCTTAAGCACTGATAAGGGTTGCAGGAAAAAGGTTGGAAACGGTTACGGTGCAACTATATGCAAGCAGGGTGAGGCACTATACACTATTACTTGTTATTGCGGCGTCGGTTCGGTAGTGTTCGGTATGTTCGGTAGGGTTGTATTCGGTAATGTTCAGTAAGGTTGTATTCGGTGTGTTCGGTATGATTGTATTCGGAAGTGTTCGGTATGATTGTATTCGGTGTTGTTCGGTACGGTTGTATTCGGTAATGTTTGGTTCGGTTCGGTTATACTCGGTAGTGTATTATAAATATTATAATGCTCACCTTAAGTGATTCTGGTCGGTCGGTTCGGTATTCGGTTTTCTGGTTCGGAATGTTCTCTTAAATGTAACGGCAGAGACTCCTTTAAATGTCCGCTGAGCCAACTTATATACCCTCCATCCTAGGCGGGGCTGCGCGTTGCGCCAGCGAGTGCCAACGGCTAAGAGGGAAAGGACGGGTGGGGACGCGAGACTTGCTCTTCTCGCAGAAGAGCGAGGTCACGCGGCAAAACTTGCATGGCAGTTATTTCAATAGTAAATACATATACAAATAAATAATTATACCCCGTAATAAGTAAGTTCGTTACACCCCCCCCCTACTTAGTTAAGAAAAGAACGTAGTTTTTTCGGCATAAATAAACAACAATGGTATTACAAATAAACTTAAGTATCTCATGTATCATTAAACTAAGATAAAACTAAATATATCATTTTCTCGCCCTAAAAATAAATGAAAACAAAATAAATATATTTCTTCTGGTCTTCTGACGTTCTTCGGTCCCCGGTTACTGCTGTCTGTGTGTCTTCCTCCATCAAGTCCGCTCGGGCTTTCGCCTTTTCTGGGGTGACCAACTGTGACGGCGGATGCTGGATTCGTTTCATATCTGTTTTACGGAAAGGCATGATATGGTTTTAAGTCTTTAACGTGTATGTTCTGTGTTTGTTTTCCCGATTCATTGGTAAGGTTGTAAACAACAGGAGACACGACTTTAGTGACTTTGAAAGGACCCGAATACTTGGGTGCTAGCTTGGCGGCAAATCCTTCGGCGGCACAGGATAGATGGTGATTTCGTTTCATGACTTTGTCACCTAACCTCGGCTTCCAGTCTCTTCGACGGAGATTATAATGATGGCTTTGCTTGGCAAAAGAGTGTGACAGTTTTAAACGGACAACTGACAACAGTTCCCTTAATCGCCGTAATCTAGACTGTCGGTCTTGTATGTCCTTCGAGGACGGTTCCAAGTCCCCTTCCGGAAGTGCCACGTTCTCATGGAAGAGAGAATTTGGCAATATTAATTCACGTCCAAAATTTAAAAATGCTGGAGTGAAACCGGTACTTTCTTGCTGTGCTGAATTTATAGCTAACATCAGGTCAGGAAGGAAATGATCCCATTTTCTGTGATCGGTTTCGCAAAATTGTGCTATCATTGTTTTGAGAGTTCGATTAGCTCTCTCCACCGGATTGGCTTGCGGGGTATACGGAGGAGTAAATCGGTGACTTATGCCGAAGTCACGTAGTGATGTTCCAAAAATTTTACTATCGTACTGTGTGCCATTATCTGTGATAACGGTTAATGGAGTTCCAAAACGAGTTATCACTTCCTCGTATAAGGCCCGTGTTACATTATGTGCCGTAGCCTTTCGTATGGCGCGACATTGAACCCACTTCGTAAACCTATCTTGGAATACCACCATGTAGCAGTTCCCCTTTCGGGATCGCGGCAACGGTCCCACGAGATCCGTACTTACAACGGCCCAAGGCTGGCGATTTTTAGTCGGCTGCATTTTCCCCGAAGTCTGTTGTTGTAGGGTTTTAAACTTCTGACATGATATACAACCCCTTACATAGTTTGTGACATCACGGAACATCCCGGGCCAATAATATCTACTGGCAATACGTGATATTGTTTTCGATATTCCTAGATGACCAGCGGTAGGTAAGTTGTGACTTTCTTCTAATACTCTCCCACGAAGAGGTGTGGGTACACACAACTTCCACGGTTCGGACAGATCATCATCTTTTAGGCTATTATCGAAGAAATGCCGGAATAGACTACCTTCTCGGATACAGTAGTCAGGGAAATTGTTCGGATTATTTTCTACCTCCATCTTCTTACGGCTATACCATGAACATTCGGTATCGGCGGCGGCACATACCTGCAAGCCTTGCAGGTAGTGGGGTAGCGGTTCCCGCGAAAGAGTGTCGGCAATCTTATTGAGCGTCCCTTTGCGGTATTTTATTTCAAAATTGTATTGTTGTAAGAAGATACTCCAACGAGCTATTCTCCCTGACGGGTTCTTTATAGAGTGTAGCCATTTTAGCGATTGGTGATCGGTAACAACTAAGAAATGATATCCTTCCAAGTAGGGTCTCATTTTCTCTATACCCCAAACAATAGCTAAGCACTCCTTCTCGGTAACGGAATAATTTCTTTCTGCGGGGAGTAGAGTTCGACTAGCATAAGCTATAACCCGGTCTTCATTGTCAATGTTCTGGGTTAATGCAATCCCTAAGCCATAATTGGATGCATCGGTTTGCAAAACAAATTGTTTGTCAAAATTCGGGCATGCAAGTATAGGAGCTTCAGTCAAACGCGTCTTAAGTTTATTAAACGCTTCTGTTTGTTCAACGGCCCATACCCATTTCTGATTCTTACGTAGGAGCTTGGTTAACGGGCCGACTAGGTCCGAGAAGTTCGGTACAAACCGTCGATACCACGAGCAAATTCCCAAGAACCGTCGGAGACTACGGATATTTCCGGGCTCCGGAAGGCTACGGATGGCCTCTACTTTAGCCGGATCCGTTTGAATTCCTCCATTACTAATTACGTGGCCCAGATATGTCAATGAAGTTTTGCCAAATTGACATTTTTCGGGGTTTGGTCGGAGATTGGCGGCTCTTAATCGACAAAACACTTCCCACAAATTTCCCAAGTGTTCTTCGAACGTCTCTCCCAAGACGATAATATCGTCTAAATAAGCGAAAGCTTTCGGCTCCATGTCTGGCCCAATAAGCCGGTCTAGGAGACGTTGAAAAGTGGCCGGGGCAGAGTGTAACCCAAACGGCATCACTCGAAACTGGAACAAACCGCGTCCGGCAACCGTAAAAGCGGTAATAGGCTTGCTTTCTTCCGTAAGTGGTATCTGCCAATAGCCCTGCTTTAAATCAATGCTCGAAATGTACTTAGCGGTCCGTAGTTTATCCAAAATGCCATTTACATGCGGAAGCGGATAAGCATCTTTTAGACTGACTTCATTGACTTTTCTAAAATCTATACAAAATCGTAGTTTCCCGTCTTTCTTCAAAGCTATTACTATCGGTGAGCTCCACGAACTGGTTGATGGTTCTATAATACCTTCCGCCAGCATTTTATTGACTTCCTCATTGACTATCGATTGCATTCTAGGATTCAAAGGTCGGTAGCGCTGTTTAATTGGGCGAGTGTTAGCCAGTCGAATTTCATGGCTAATTTCTTGGGTGGCGCCGGTAATTCCTTCAAAAGCAAATAACTCTGTAGCTAAAAAATTTTCGTGTCTCTTTTCTTGATCGGGCGAGATAACCGCGATTGCGGCACAATCGTTTGTCACTATATTAGCTCTTACACGCCGTTTTGGGTTTAGTAAATAGTTTCCCAAAAATACGTTTCCGGTTTTCAGATTTATATGCATATCTATATTACTGAGAAAATCCATTCCTAGCAGCACATCGTACCTCATTGACGGAATATAATTAAAGCAATGCGTTCTCTTTTCCATGTTTATCATTCTAGACACGGTATAAGCCCTAGAAATGCGGACGGACGAACCATCAATCACCATAGCGGTACGGCACGTAGCAATTTGGACGGGATCATTCAACTGGTCTATTACTGCCGATCCTATGAATGAAATAGCTGAACCGGTATCAATAAGGGCATTGTAAATATGTCCCTCGATACTCACTGGAACGAACGGTCTATTTTCGGTAATTTCGGAGGCAGTCGTATTTAAGAGCGTCTCGGACCTCCGGACTGGGCCGCTCTTCTGTAGTTTTCCGATCGGTTACAGGTACATTCCCTAGACATTATTCCTTTCTTTCCGCACCGGGAGCAGAAAATTACCGGCTTATTCCTGCATTCTGTGCGAAAATGCCCGGTTTGACCACATCGCCAACACTGCGGTCCTTGAGTGTCCTCCTTCGTTGCTCTGGTTGCGTTTGTAGTTGCTCCAGGGAGGTCGGCTGTTGCTGGGGTTGTTCGAGGCCTTGTATTAGCCCTCTGATGGGGTACTTGCAGACCTCCATCTCTATTCTTAAAGGCTATATTGCTATTATCAATATTTAGATAATTTCTTGGTCGCATTTCCTGATCTATACTTTCATACTCCTTAACGGCTCTTATTAATTCAGAAATAGAATTAAAATCGGATCGCCTTAGGTACAATCGGTATTCCGGTCGGAGATTGTGATACAACCAATATAATTCCTGCGCTGCTGTCATGTTTCCGTGTCGACGTATAAGGGTTTGTAATGCGGTAATGTAGTTCATAGCGGATTCGTTTTCATGTTGTACCCTTCGGTTAATTTCAGCTTCCAGATTTATTCGATAATCGGCGGATAGGAAGAAGTCTTGAAAATCCCTTAAAAATTCTGTCCATGCGATCCAATGTTGTCGGTTGGTTCTGTACCAGTATAATGCTATGTCGGTTAATAGCTCTGGCAAAACTGGCAAGAGTTGGTCCTCGGTAATATTGTACCGTAATCTTATTTCTTCTAGTCTTTCCAAAAAAGCAATCGGATCGGATTTACCGTTAAAACAAAGATTCCATTCTGCCGCACGAAAATTGATCGGATATTGTAGCGGTGTTACAGCCGGAACTGGCGGAGCGGTTGTCGGTAACGAAGAAGGGTGGCTCACAGTCGGTATAACGGATGGACAAGGCTGAGTTCCAGCAAAACTTGAAGATACCGGGCGAAATTTGGTATTGTACCAAGGCCCTTGAGTTAAACTGGTTGACGTTAAATGTCTCGGAAAACTGTTGGTAACAGTGGTATATGCACTTGTACTGGCTACAGTATATATTAAAGCTGAGGTGTAATTGGTAGCTGTAGACAAGCCTGGCAACGTCTTGGTTTCTAATTGCTTCACTGATGGAAGTGCCAAGAATTCGGTATACGGACCGGTTACGGTTGATGTCCGGGTAAAAGGTATATTATGGATGCCGGCGGTAATTTTGGGTTCCCAATCTAGTTGGTGGCTGTTGTCTTGTGGGCTTTTATGCCCTTCTTTAAGGTAACTACTTAAGCGTTTTCTTAGATCGTCAACGGAACCCTCTGTCGATAATCCAAACTTAGCGGCTTCTTTGATCAAGTTGGCTTTCTTAAGTCGATAAATCCAACTAGTCCGAATGTCGATGGTTTCGGTCCCGGTTGCCTCTTCTTGACCCTCGGGTTCTCCTTCGGAAAACTCTAGCTCCGATTCTGTCATATTGAAATGGTTTGACTGCTTGGTTTAACTGGTTGTTTTGACCCCGGTATCGGTTTGTGTTTTTGTTTCGGCCAATTTTTTTTAGGTCCCTGCTCGGGCGCCAAAATTGCGACGCCCTTCGGTCGGAGAATGTATCGTTGATTCGGTCCGGTCTCGAGCGCCAGTACTTTTTACCGAGAGTACACTCGTCAGCGGCGGGACCCAGGGCAGCTTCAGTGAAGACTCGGTGTCCAGGGCTCTTCGTCCAGGTTTGAAACGGCTCACACTTACGGGTTATTATGGCTACTATTCAATAAAACACCACTTCAGCAAACCTTTAGTTTATTATTCACAATATATTGTGCTACATATAAATAGCCAGATTACCATGCCAAGCCAAATTATTATGCCAAGCCAAACTATTATGCCAAGCCAAACTAACACCTTAAGCACTGATAAGGGTTGCAGGAAAAGGGTTGGAAACGGTTACGGTGCAACTATATGCAAGCAGGGTGAGGCACTATACACTATTACTTGTTATTGCGGCGTCGGTTCGGTAGTGTTCGGTATGGTGTTCGGTATGTTCGGTAGGGTTGTATTCGGTAATGTTCGGTTATGTTCAGTACGGTTGTATTCGGTGGTGTTCGGTGTGTTCGGTATGATTGTATTCGGAAGTGTTCGGTTCGGTGTGTTCGGTATGATTGTATTCGGTGTTGTTCGGTACGGTTGTATTCGGTAATGTTTGGTTCGGTTCGGTTATACTCGGTAGTGTATTATAAATATTATAATGCTCACCTTAAGTGATTCTGGTCGGTCGGTTCGGTATTCGGTTTTCTGGTTCGGATTGTTCTCTTAAATGTAACGGCAGAGACTCCTTTAAATGTCCGCTGAGCCAACTTATATACCCTCCATCCTAGGCGGGGCTGCGCGTTGCGCCAGCGAGTGCCAACGGCTAAGAGGGAAAGGACGGGTGGGGACGCGAGACTTGCTCTTTTCGCAGAAGAGCGAGGTCACGCGGCAAAACTTGCATGGCAGTTATTTCAATAGTAAATACATATACAAATAAATAATTATACCCCGTAATAAGTAAGTTCGTTACAACGCACCTGTATCGTGAGTCAGTTATATTGTAACAACTATTTACAACAACAATAACGTTTGACAACCCTTACTGTATATAAAGCATTGCTGTATATTTGTATATATTTAAGTGTTAAATGATTTTTCCCAGTGTGCGTGTAGCACTTATATCTAGGCATTTATTTCATATATATAATTTTATCACATATTATTTATTTTATTACATTGTTAGGAATATTTGCGAGTAAATACGTATGACTTTGCTCCATAATGAATTGGTTAAACAGTTAAAATCTGAGGTTAACGATTGCGCAATCTACAACACAGGTATTCGCGTTAATTTACTGCGCCTATTACATTTTCAAGACTTGAAGTTAAGTCAAAGTTAGAGTAAGTAATCGCGCTCGCATGAATTCTCACCCTGTTCAAAAGTGTATAGAAATCTATAACCTATATTTAATTTTTGCTAAGTTGTTTAGTTGATAATAAAGCACTGTGTATCTCCTACTTGAAGACTTATTATTTATATGTGTGGTATTTGGGGTTTATATTTTTAGCTACCGAGCAGCCAATATTGGGAAAAGTCGACCACATTAGTAGTAGTCACAAATGTGTTGTTCTTTTTAGATTTTGTCGGCAAATATATACTAGAGCTATTTTAGACGATTCTTGGCGCCCATTACAGAAGACCTTTTGTGAGACGCACGACCTCACACTAGTTAGCCGGCAGCTGACAGACTTAACTGGGGTTAAGGTTGTTACCGTTTCCCAATTAGTGATACCCATTTTGTGGGTAACAATATATTGAGTTAAAATCAAAATTACTTATGTCATAAGATTTGTTAATATATCTGTCAGTTGTTACCGAAACGGAATAAAATAAAGACATAAAAGGAAATATAATAATAATAAATGCCATTTATTTACTGAATTATGAATGATGGAATTATGTATTACCTTTTCAAACAAATCTTTGATTGTATAAACTTTTACATATTATCATGATATTTGACATACAAAAAAGTAATTCACCCACTTTATAATTTTAAATAAGTATATTTATGAAATTTCAAAGTGACACGTTAGATGGATAATTTGTCAATGTAAATGAAGTTTAGGACAAATTTAAGGTAAGATTTAACCTAAAACAGACAAGGCGTATTGTAATGGGAAGGTATACAAGTGTTTATTACCTTAACCCTAGCAATTAATAGTAAAAAAATGTGTTATCATGTTCACGACATTCCTCAGTTGTAATAAGTTTCTTGTATTTTAAAATTCTACAGTTTTCTGTTAAATAATTTTGGTGGAAGACCAATTACCAGTCCATTACCACAATATTGTTACTATCTTAAGAGTAGGGGCTGCTTTTATTAATGATATCAGATAAACAACATATAATTATGTTGAGCTTTTGGATTGTACATTGAAATACTGTAATTGGATTGTTATTTCATGTTGAAGCGTAAAGTTATGCAAATAATGTTTGCTCGGACATAATGTTTAAATTTGTGAAGATAGGAAGTTGTAAAAGGTATTTTTAAGTAATTAAGTTAATATATAGTTGTTTGAAAACTAGGTTCCATCGACATTCAATGAAGGCCTTATTTTGTAATGAAAACATAAGTACAATATACCATTAGATTGGGAATTTTTTTATCTATAAGATTAACTAATTAGTTTTTGTGTTAATTAAAATTTATGAACAATAATTTGGTTATGTTAAATTGACTTGTCAAAGTTTCTTTTGTTTCATGCAAAAATTGTATCACATTTAATCGGCCAACAAAATATAAAAGCACGGCCTTTTTGTAAGAAACTCTTCCTCTAATTTCATCTTTCAAGAAGCGACCTCAAGTGACCCACCTGAGAGAGTGTCAATTTGTGGACAGTTAGACTTTTCACAACAATATATTTAACCGGAGCTTTTATTTCAATTAAAGATAAGCAAGTAGTGAGTTGTGTATTTTATCTTTCTTACGATAGCATCCAGCATCTGTGTCTGTTAGGAAATATATAAAAAAACTCAAAATAGAACATTATAACAATATATTGAATTCAAAGATTATTGTTATTTTTTTCTGTAATACGTCATCCTTAAACATCATTTTACAAAGGTTATATATTTATTTTCAGACTTTCTTGTAATTTCTTCTTGAATAAAATTTGAATTACTCGAATTACATAAAATGTGTTTTGTTACATATTTCCAATTCAAGTGATAAACTGTTTTTAAAGCAGTTTATCAAGTGATTTAATCTAATAATAATAATATTAACTACTACAACCCATAGCCTAAACCAGGGCCCCAGAAGCTATAAGCTTGTGCGAGAAGGAGGGGGCGATTATTATTATTATGTAGGCCCAATGTGCGGCTGCAGCCGACTTACAGATGGCTGTAGATAGAACTAACAAATTAATAGAACTTAATCTGGTTTAATTAGTTCACACTTCATTGATCTTTAGCTATATGTAGCTGGAGTTTATTGTTTCAAGAATTTGGCCTATATTGCTATTTAAATTATTTGAGAACTTTAGCTTGGAATAGTTTGCCCAAATTACCAAAATATTCGAATTTATTTTTTATACTTAAATAACTCATCTTAATAGAGGTTTATCCATGACTACTTATTTTCAGTGAACCTGTTTCTTAATTTCTCTATCACTTTTTAATAAAACTTGTATATGGCATGTAGTTTTATTAATGTATGATAAAGTAATGTGCTTTCATAAACTGTTAAGTTCTATGTATCTGGAAATGCTTTCAAAAGTTAATTGATCTGTCGTTTTTGGAATTCTAGTTCATTTACGAGTATTTCATGTCGTTCTCTTGAATTCTCATGCGGTGTTCTCACAACAACCTGTTTGCAATTATCAATGTTTTTCTTTTTTTAACTGAAATTGGCATTTCCAATTACATTTCGTGGTTAGGTTCGGCTGCATTAAGCAGTGTAAATATTTTAGCAATATCACATTCTTCATTCATTCTTCCATACCTTCTATCATTCGTAGCTGCTTAGGACTAATGGTGCTTCTCAACACATAATAATTTTTCATGTGCCTCTGTTTTGATTTGTAGGGTCACCGAACTTGTGAAGCTGATGGCTTTAGACGAAGTGGTAGGTGCTGGACATATCTTGTTAGATCTTATAGGAACATTTGTTATGTGTTGACTTTCTCCCTACCTTAATTGCCGTTCTAAAAGTATTTTCTTTTTAGATAAGACGTTATTACTGTTTTATAGCTGTTGTTTCAATAGTTTTGCGAAGCATTTTTTAGTTGCATAGCCTTAATAAATTACGTTTTCCATTCGATGTAGTTATTAGTTGGTGTCGCATTTTGCGGTTGCAACGTAACTCTGGGTGGTGTAATTTTTTGTTGGTTTTGGAAGCCTAGAATGTAATTTTTATCTTCACTCTTCTAGTTCTATTATTTTATGCAGGAATCATTTACTAATCGCCGAATTTTTCGATTCCGAAAGCACTTTGACAATTCTTCGAAACCGCCTTTCAACTGAGGTAGTTATTTAAATGCTTGCAATGTGGATATAATAATGTGGCAATTGTTTTATTTGTTGGAGGTCATTTTTTTGTTTCTCTCTGCTTCACCTTCTATTATCTGGGATTTGGCTACTTACTCTCGACGCCCTTGAGCAACGTTACACATAACTGCTGAATTCCTTCTGACTCGACATCTAGAGGATTTCTACTATAATTGAAGAACTTCTTTTATGTACGTGTAATTAGTAATAATATATAGCAATCACGTTGTCAAAGTAATAACAGTATTATGTAGCTTTTCTGATTTAAATGTTCTGTCCTAGTATAACACTTAGGAATCTGCATATATAAACTTTGTTAGAATTATCCGTGCGAGTGCGCCCATTTGTTTTGACATCTTGACGAGTTTGCCTATTTGTTACGTACTTGGGGTGTGTCCGATTGTACGATCAAGGTGAACCTGTAGACGCGTTAATATTCGTGTACTTTTGTCCTTCCGACAGTATTAACTGCGGTTAAAGGCTGTTACCGATTTTCCAATTAACGGCCCCCATTTTGTGGGTAACACATTTTTTTTTATTTTAGTTTGAATCGTTTTAGAATTAAGCTTAGTCATATCTTCAGGATTCACAAAAATATTTTACACCTTCACTATTTTTGTTCAGAGTGAAAAATAAAAGTAATCTACCAACTAGACCTTAATGACATTGCAAGTAAATAAGTAATAAAGGTAAATCAAAACATGCTTTACCAATGCTAGAAGTAATAATAGGTGGAGGTTTTTTGAAATAAAAATAAAACATGTGTGTACACAAGTACACAACAACCTGTTTTCAATTATCACTGTTTTTCTTTTTATACCGAAACTAATATTTTCGATTACATTTGGAAGTTAGGTTGTTTGCATTAAGTACTGATATAAGCCGCGTTCGGTATTTTAGATCTATTTAGTTGTGCTCAGTTTCTATAGTATCCAATGTTGCAAATAATTGTAACTATAAGAATAGAGATTTCAGAGCAAAAAGAATTGACAGATCAAAAGTGGTTTTAATTCTAGCATTCATAATTCGCTTAGTACTGTTTGTTCAAGCACTCGTTAGTTTTTCATGCGCCAACACCTATGGATGAGGAAGATAATGCCAATGTAAGCAAACTAAGTACTCGACATAAGTTATTAAATCTTACAGAAGAATTTTATTTGATAAGTGCCAAAGCTCTTATAGTATAAAAATAATAACTTAGATCATTATTTCCTGTTTAATTTGATTTCTAGGTTATTCATCATAGAAACCTGTTTATTTAAAAAAATCTGCTTTTCAGGAAATTGCAACGATCCCATTATTGCGGATATTCGTGGTATCTATTTCAAACCAAGTAAAAACTTGTGTAAACAAAATCCAGATCCCAGGAGATGGCATTCAGTTATTACCCACTTCTGTATTAAGTCATCTAAAAAGCGAAATGCTAGCTTGTATGCAATAAATTTGGGTTCAACAGTAACTTAATGTATTTTATGACTTAATTCTGGATATATAAAGGCTTTATATTGAGTTCAGTTTCCTCGAATTTCAAAGGTTTATAAAAGAACGAATTTCTTTTAGAATTATAATTCATGTTTTGCGAGACAATCCTTATACATAGCTTGTAATTGGGAAGTTTGCTCTGATTTTCAATTTAATAGCTTTGTGTACCTTTTATAAAATATTAGAAAAACATTTTGTCTAAATTGTTCCTTGGTAGCTATTGACGTGAAGAATATTTTGATTGGTTGGAACCAACAGCCCCTCTTAAAATTTAATTTTAATGGGAGTACGGGTAAGTGGTGAAATACTGTTATTAACTTATGGTTTTGTCGGATTTACTGTTTAAACCTTGTTCTGTGAAAGTAAATGTTTTTATAATCTGCGTGTGCTTGCCGTTTTAACAATATTAGTTAAATTTAAGGAATAGAATAAATGTTCTAGCTAAAAAAATTCGAGAATTTGCCTTGATTAGGCTACCACCTATTAAAGCTAAAGTGTTTTTATGAGAACTATCGTATTTAATAAATGAAACGAGATTTTGTAAATCCTGTGCCTATCAACAGCAAGGTGACTTCCATAATTTCTTTAATAGGAGTCATTAACAACTGTGGAATTGAATTGAGTTGAGTTTGATATTAAAATCAATCAATGTCAAAAAATGACTAATTTTGTGAAAACTAAGTTTTTACGTTAAACAGTTTTAATAAACGGATTTATAAAAGGAAATTATTGTTGCCTCAGTCTTCTTAATAAAAAAAAGTTCAGGGTTTAGCCAGATGCAAGTTCCAGTTAGCTTGGAGAGTGTTGTTTGTGATTATTAGACTTTTGCTTATAGTGAGTTTAAGCCTTTACCTGTGAGTGCTAAGGTGAATTGAAGAAAGACTACAATACTTATAAAAGGATTACTGACACACACACTTTCTGTAAGTTATTTGTTATTATACTATCTGAAAATTTATTTTCGACAGCCAAACATATATATTAGTTTTAATTAATTAATTAAGGAATCAATGAAAATGTATTTAGAATAGGATCCCAAATTAAGTTAAAATGTAGAAATTATTAATGCGAATAGGTTTCAGATAATCATTAACTGTTGTGTGTGTTTTATAAGACGAAGTGTAGATTGAAATGTTGTAAAGGATTTTCTGAAATTTAAATTAATATATAACGTATAAAACTACTACTCATTGCACGCTTGCCACGACACATTGCTGGCGTTTCATTCAACAAAATCAATTTTGAAAATAAAAGAATGACAAGCAATAAAGTATTTACTGTAAATTAAATGGAAGTTTTTTCAACTTGTGGATTCCCATCTTGCTTTCAAAACATTACAACAATTTGGATGGCGCCATTCTATTGTTTAATTATTCCTGCTTCCTAGTTAAAATTAGTAAGCCTTTGCAATTGAACACCCACGATCGCTGAAAATAATTTGTACTGTAAAATAATTTTACAGTAATTGTGGGGAGCTTGTTGTTTAGAAATGTATTATGTCACAAAATGATATGAACATTTCACACTTTAACTATTTTTCTTAGAAGCGAGGTTTTATCAATAGAGGTAAATTATGCCTTAAAATAAATCTTACCAGCATCAGAACTAATACTCAAAATGTTGGACTTGTTTTACAAATAAAAATAAGATAACATTTCCATAAAACCCAATATATAAAATTTATAAGATGAAAATTTTTATGAACCACTATGCTCTTTGTGTGTTTTTAAATATTTTGTAACATTATTTGGAATTATGGCTACAAAAATAGCGTTTAGAAATTCTTCACCCTCCGAATCAATATTTGCAAATAAACCAATTTTAATCTAAGACTTATTAGTCGTTGTGTATAGATCTGTTCAAATATGCCATAGACTCTGTAGAAGACGCAAGCTTTTATCAACGATTAGCGATAAGAAATAGTGCATTTTAATTCTTTTCTGTCGTTGATATTTGAATCTATATGTATAACTAAAAAAGACCAAAGACTACTTAGGTTAATTCTAAAATAAACGATTCAGATTATTAAGGGTTTCTTAAGCAATTACTTAAATTTCATTGTTAATATAAATCGTTGTAAAACCTTTAACAATAATAGCAGCACTACAATGCTGTTGGTAGATTTTTGTAAAACGCATTCGTTTAGGGAATAGTTAAGCTTCAAAATTTTATTGCCTTGACTTTACTCTTACAGAATGTATGACTTATTGTAAATAAATAAGTTGCCTCCTCGTACTTTGGTTACTTGCTCTGTTATACAGGTTGCTTGGAATTTCGCGGATTAAGGCAAATCACATGTTATAGCGAACGGCTTTAATTTCTCTAGGAATGAACAAGATAGAAAAAAAATTGTGTTCTAGATTAACTGTTGACATAATAATCATAAGAGCTTGCCGTCTGTGGTAGCTATTTTACAACTGAATTAAGCTAACGAAGTACACATTCCATGGTGACGATTAACAAGTATTATTACTTTTTGTTTGGTAAATAGGAAATCTGTATCATGCATCTTCTCCAGAGGCATAATCCGAAGCTTCAAAAAATATTGAATTAAATCTGCATTGAAGATCACTACAAAAACTTAAATAATATACTGTTCTAAATGATATTAGTGAATAACATGGTAGATGAGACCATAGTTTTTCAAGAACTCTAAGCTATTTATAAACAGACTTTAACTAAAGAATGACAAATCGCAATAGTGGCAACACATTAAAAAATATCTATTATACTTCTCACATGGCACACAACCCAGTTAATGCTATTAAATAATAATTAATCACACTTAACTCCCCTACTGTTAGGACTCACCTTCAACTTCCTTAAAGTCATGTATAGAAGACTGACATTAATCATTGAATGTCACCTTATTTGTGGTAACACCAACTGTTGCAGTAAACTCCTGAAGTATTTACATATATGTGGATTCAACTAGCAAGACGTTCATAGTTCATGTTACGAAGACAACCTCTCTAGGAGATTGTAAATAATCCTAAATGAACAATCCGCAAGCATTGATTGGGTATGGTACAAGCTTTGCTCTCTTTGTAATACACATTTCTTACTTATACTAAGTATAATATGTTATATATAATACTGATTATTATTATTATTAATATTAACATATTTCACATATATCTTTGCTGCTCTAGATTTACAAAATTGTATCTATATGTATTTAATTTATTTAATGTGACTATGCAAGTCTGTCTATTCAGATAAAACGAAAACCAGAAGATATTTGGCTCAATAAATTTCTTAAACAAAATAATACCTAAAATGAAGTGGAAAAGTGTTATTTCGGATATAAGGGTCGATTTCGTTTCGTCGTCCTCTCTTGAAACTTGAATGCTCCAAGTACACAAAAGTTACGATTTATGTGGTGTTTTATGAATTTTTTTGAATTGGATGGGCTGTGTGTTGTGTGGAAAATTTACTGAGCTAGCTAGTAAATCACGAAAAAATAAACTAACCTACACCTACACATCCACAAAAGAAAGAAAAGAAGAAAAGAGAAACGATAACATCAGGATCTTGAGAGAATCTTTATCTCTAGTAATATTTTTACTTCTGTTTATTCAATTTTGTATGTTTGCATGCTTTAAGGTAAATACTAGGTAAACTTTGATGTAAACTGAATACAATATAGGGCACTTAGCAGAGTTTTTAGGGATGTTATTCTAGAAACTTTTTTTACGTATAAAATCATAATCTGATAATAGACCTACTACTATAATGTTTTACCGTATATTATGTGCAAATATTTTATCAGTTTAACAATGGGTTAGCAAATTATGCAAACGTACAAAGCACGTAACTGTTTCTTAACAAAGTAGTTGTACAATAGGTTTCCACTTCGTTTAACCTTAACAGAGTCTTCAAAATTAAAGTAGCGGATACAAGATGTTTAGGACTCGAAGAAAAAAAATCGCTTTCATTTTCGAGATTATTTAATAAAGGTAAAATGTGTGATGAATGCGTGAGGTGTTACATCATACGTTTAAATTTGTTTATGTGTAATGATACACCCACCTCTTTCGTAATTAACTCAAACTCTGTCCCTTGTCTCAAATAGACGAATGAAATTCTCAGTAATCTATTTTATTTTATAACAATAATAATAATAATAATTAGCCCCTATCTATGTATAGAGACTCCAACCTATTGCTCTATAAAAATAACTGAATTTGTAAGAAATCTTAATAAAATAATTTAATTGTTTTTCATTGTTTATTGTAAACTTTTATTTAATTTAAAATAGGATATTATTTAAATTTTAAATGTTATTTAATGTTATTGATTAAACTAATTTTAATTTTTGTTTAAGATAATAAATAACTCCAATCATTAATCAAGTTAGCAACTTACTTTACAGTTGATCTGATATTTATTAACAATAACTTCCAATACTACACAGGTAAGTAAAACAAATATTTCCAATATTAAACTATATCACTTTATTCTAGCACCACAAGATATACAATATCCCAGTTGCATAATGGTTGCACACATTTCCACTTCTTCTCTTTTTGAAACTAGCCATGGCACTTTTCTTACCGAGATTATACCATGCATAAATAAAACCTGAATTTTGTTTTTCAATTGGTATATAACTACTATATAAGGAACATGGGATCCAAATCTTATTTGTTTTATTAGTAGTACAATCACATGAATAGTTTGTACATCTTTCTTGGTACATACTTGCATATATTAAATATTCTTCTTTAATCTTACAGTATTTTAAAATAATTTAATGTTATTTTACACTTTGTGATTATCAAATCGAATATTTTTATAAACTTTTATCATTACAAAATTATGCTCGTTTACTTTCCTTTAAAATCTTTTCTAATCTCAATTTGTATTTAATTGTACATGGAAGACGTTTATTGCCTAAGATTTGCCTTTTAAGATTGCATATTAAAATTCATTAATCATCTTGAAAGATAGTTGGATTTTCTCACGCGCAAAGGGTGTTCATTATTATAAAAAACATGATTTGCATGATGAAGTCTTCTTGAAAAACCAAGATTATTTCTATCTTATATTTTAAATATTTTATTTTTATATTTATTTTGACTTTGTCAAAATAGATGTGAAAATATTACATAAATTTATTTTTATTTTCTTTTTAGTGAAGTTGCAAATCACAAATGTGCCGAAATATAAATAAGAAAAACATTTCAACAAGAAACAAAACTTCATATGAGTGGATCTGAGTTAAACAATTGAAATTTATTTTGGTAATTCCCTTCTTATGAATGAACTCATTGTAATAAAAGATTATAAATTATGTTTAACTCTAATGCGTACTTTGTATTTCGTGATAGCTATGCACGAATAAATTATCCTGTGAAAATATCATGCTGCAAATGATACTCAAGTAGTAAATCTTAAGAACTATGCGAATAGAAATTTAGAATTTTCGTGTCTGAGAAATACACGATAAACATTGTACGCTGTTAAACAACTTTCTAAGTTAAAAAGTGTTGAAGTTACTTATCAACCAGAAGATAGATGGATGACCCGTGTAATGTAGTTTTGTTTTAGTAACCACTTACGACACCTGTGGCCGTTGTTATGTCTATTAAATTCTGTATTAATATACGAACATATCTGCAGGAAACTGCTGAATTCGAAAGGATGCTGGTTTTATATTATATTAAAAAGCAACACTAACCATCGTAATGTCACGAATGATAAATGTTACTCACAGGCTCTTTATATCATGTGAAATTATATATGCATACCCTATCCATAAAGTTGATTTATCAAAAACTTCACAACTAGTCCTAAACATTGATATAAAAGAGATTTCTTTAGTTTAAGTTGTATAACGGAAAAAAGTGGAGATTGTAAAGATTATTCTATCAAATACATTTTTGCAAAACAATATAGAATCAAGCCTAGCAAGTTCATGCAGTAGATTGAAAAACTCCAAAGAGACTCCAATACTATCGTTTGATGTAATGCCTACCAAGATTGTTGAGAAAATGTTGAAAATGTAAGAACGTGCTTTAGACTCATTCAGCGTCTCATGTTTTTGCTATAAAAAAACTATAACAACAATTGATAACTAGAATGAAATCCATCCCCACGTAGCGTAACGTAAACGTAACGAACTATTCAATAATAATAATAATAATAATTGCTACAACCCATAGCCTGGAAACCAGGCCCCAGAAGCTATAAGCTCGTGCGGGAGGGAGGGGGCGATTATTATTATTACGTAGGCCCTAAGTGCGGCTGCAGCCGACTTACAGATGGAAATTCAAAAATCTACAAACCCGAACAGTACGTACTGTAGTGAATTCCTGCATTCTTATGATCAAGAATTTAATCAACATATAAAAAGATTCCCATACCAATTTAATAAACAGAATAAACAGATTTAAAAGTCTCAGACGGTCTTTTATTTGTTTGAGAATTACTTAATTAGTTATTACAAGAATATTATGACAGCCTTCTACCAAGGTCATTAAACGTTATAATCGGTAACCCCGCACCTTCAACACACTGTCTTCATTTCATGGTGATTGATTCTCCTGATTCGTCAGAATCTATCTTCACCCTGCATTTTTTTGGAAGTGGTCACAGTTACTAGATTATAA
Source organism: Agrypnus murinus (assembly GCA_929113105.1). Classification (NCBI taxonomy): domain Eukaryota; kingdom Metazoa; phylum Arthropoda; class Insecta; order Coleoptera; family Elateridae; genus Agrypnus; species Agrypnus murinus. The sequence continues at coordinate 76,141,891 of OV816028.1, read as the reverse complement.
ACTCCATTAATAACTTCTCCTCAAGGGAAAATTAGGATTCTCAAGGAGAATTTTAATTCAATTAAGATAAGTAACTTGCAATTGAGTGGTTAGTTTTCAATATGGCGGATCGATAAAGTTTTCCAATACTTGACAGCTTCAGTGTAGAGCTATCTTTTATAATTATTGATAGATATTTTGATTACTTATATATCGAAGACGAACGTCAAAAATTTAGCATATTAACTTGACTCTCCCAATACGAAATAGCTCTTGGGAAAACAAATTAGACCGATTTACAACAAAGTTAGATACTATCTCCAGTGATGTGTCTAAAATTCAAGACTCAGTTTCTAATGTTCTTTCAATGCTTATAATTGCAACTTTCCAAATACCTCATCAAATTTTATCACCTTAAAGGATAACGTATACAATATAACTTTCATTTTTGATAACGCTACAACATCTTCCATCGTACCGCCAAGATTCGCTGACCTACTAAACAAAGAGGTAAGTCCTACTTCTTCCAGCAGCTTTCCAAATTCCAGCAACTGATAGTAAAACAATTCCCATGTTAGGTACTTTGTTGCTGACAGTAGATTCTGACATTTCTCATTTTCTTGTAGCCAATACAACATTTCCAATTTTAGGCTTAGATGTATTACATCACAATCTCATATCAATCAAAAGGTCATTTCTTCGTAACTAACCGGATCCAAATGTACTTTTGAACGTGTACCACTGACCTTTATATTCCTATAGAACGTTTTTCAAAGGTTACTGATTCCATAACAGAATCTACTCAAAATATTTACATTTAAACATTGCATCTACAATTTTCAGCCTTTGACTGTAATCAACCTGTACAACATTCTATTAAGCACAAAATAAAGACAACATGATCCTCAGTCAGGGCTAATCCCAGAAAGTTGAATCCTAATCAATTACGTTCTTTATTATTATATACTTGGTTTCAAACAAACGGGATTCTTGTCAAGCAAATTCAGCACCAGCAAATGCTTACCGGTTGGCAGGAGATATCGACGTTTCCGATCGGCACCCCATTCCGTTATTAAGTGACTTTACTCGGAAGATACAAGGTGCAACAACATTCTCCAAGGTGGACTTGAAAAAGGCGTACTTCGCCATCCCCATAGAACTCGAGATATTCCATCACTACACCATTAGGCCTTTCAATTCAAGATAATATGTTTTGGTTTGAGAAACTCAGCCAGCTCTTACTCCCGTTGCATGGATTCCATATTAACAGGACTTAGTTTTACATTTTTTTTATAAAAACGATATTTTGACCTTTAGTGCAGATGGTCAACAACATATTGATCATTTACAAGTATTTTCCAGATTAAGCAACAACGGGCTTCTCACACATTTCCAAAAATATGTTTTTTGGAACACAATGTAAATGTTCACGGAATTCGACGTCAAACTTCAAAAATTGAAACAATTGCGGAATTCCCATTATGTGCTAATTAAAAAACTCTTAGATACTTTTTAGGCCTTGTTTCGTATTTTCACAAATTCATTCCTAATTGTGCAAAAATATTAGCAGCTTTAAATAATAGTGTCATATCAGGCAAGGCCTTCCAAAAGCCTATTGAATACCGACCAAATACAAACATTTAACAATGTTACAACCGCTTTAGTCAATGCTACGCTACTAGTAAATCCAAAACTTGACGCACAGATTAGCTGAGAGTACTTCTACAACGATAACAGTACTTCCACCGCTACATAACGGCATGTGGAGTCCATTTTGTTTACGGAAGTTCACTCCTACCGAATAAAAATTATGAGTTAATTCTTGTTGAATCATTGAAATGAAGAACGTAGGGAATTCTTATGATCAAGAAGGTACCTAATCAAGATAAGAAAACATTGCTATAACAATTTAATACACAAGTTTGAATAAAATCTAAAAGTATCAGACGGTCATTTATTTGCTTAGAAAAAATTACTTCTGTCTTCTGTCTTCTGTGGATCCACATTCTGGGAGCTTCAAGAGCTATGGTTTATTATAGATATTTTGAGAGTCAACGTTTCCACTCCGTATAGAAGTGTCGATTAGAGATAACATCTTACCATTTTCTATGTCAGCTTCAAACTGAGATTATTATCATTCCAGAAATAGGATTTCATTTTGGCAAAATTTGTTTCCCAGAAGAAGCCTTAGACAACTGTTAGATCGTAGATCTGACTCGATTGAAACCCACAAATTCCCAAGTGGCTAATTTTGATTACAAGATGGTCTTAGCTGTTGTATAAATCGCATCCTTAACGTTATCTTGTCCCTTACGTTTAGTATTAGCAACATTTTAATTTATAAAAAGTTGTTTATCTAGGATCATTATAGAAAGTTACACATGTCGCACAATCTAGTAACCGTGGAAATGACTCATTGCTCACAATCTCTAAACTGAACGGTAATGATCGTGGGAAATCATTTCCCACTATCAGTAGCTCTATTAAAACGCCATATAGATGTCAGCAATATTATAATATTATTGATTATTTGAAATGTAGAAAAGTTATAAATTTTAGATAAAGGTTAATTTATTTTGTTTAATCAATGTTTTACATTAAATTATATTTGGAATGCAATTCCATACAGAAAGATTATCACCTCGACAGCGAATCGAACCCTAGACCAGTTGCTTGCTAAGTGAAGTATGTACCGCTAACCTACGTAGACTTACCATAATTTATTTATTATTACTATATGAAGTTATTATAAAATTCTTGCTGAATTAACCTAAAATTCTCTAATTTTTAACATTATATAATTGTTAATATCTGTTAATAACGTTCATTATTGTTAAATTACAATAAAAACCATGAGGAGTTTTATAATTTGCAACATTTTATTTACATAATTCACAAGTACAAGCGCGATGGGTACACTTAAAGCTCTCTTCCTTAATCACATCATTTCACACTCGCGTGACTTCTTCATACTCGTGGAGAAATTGGCACTTTTCTGCACTTGTAACACAATATACTATTAAGGCTTTGGTAAGTCAGTATTAGAATTTTCAGATATGTTTTTATTCTCGTGTTTAAAAGACTGTACGCCGCGCCATCTGTACTGGAACATTATTAAAACTATATTTTGAAAACTGTTCATAATAACTTTAATAGTAAGTTACAAAGCAGTTAATAGAAAAGTACACTTAACGATGTTTAGGTTTAATATTAGAAAAGTATTTTTATATATAAGTTTTTGATAAAAATATGTTTTTCTTTCATTGTTTACTTATTGCTCAAGTAAGGTTTTATTATTCAAACTTCTAATTTTTCTCTTTAAGTTGGTTGAATTTTCAAATATAAATTTTGTATATTTCAAGAATGTTAGCGTTAAAATACAGAGAAACAAAAATTGCCACCTCTGTTGTTGACACTTCCGTTTAAGTGTTGGCGTCAACGTCCTCATTTAGATGACAGCAAAAGTGAAAAATAGATAAACGTGATGAATCTGAACAGAATGTTCTGTTTTGTGTTACTTTTTTCCTCAAAGCAGTAGTTTTAACAATAACCACTTCAATGTAGACAGTGGAGTTCTAATTTTTACTGCATATGTACCTTTAAAATGCTTTTTCTGCAATTTACATACTCATGAGAACATTTGACTGATAGTATTTATTGGTTCCTTAGATTTTATTTCTAATTGTATGTAATACCTTTGTGTTACTTGTGCGAACTATTCATTTGTAATTACACTATTATTTATAGTAGTAATTAACAAATAAACGATTCTTCGAATTATTTTGGTATAACCCCTATTATTCTTTCAAACTGGGAAATGTTTATATTTTCTAATATTTTGAAATTTCTCAAATTTTGTTATATTTAATAATTTGACTACAATTCAAATTTTCTGTTATTAATAAAATTGGTAGCCAAATTAATAGAATTTATCTTGTTATTCAAATATTTTGACAGTTCCATAAATTAATTATTGTTAAAAATAATATCTTTTATATACTTTAACACCTTAAAAAATAATTATGTATATTGACGTGTACAGTAGTTAAGTTCTAACCTTACAATTTTAATTTTTGAAGAAAGAAACATCTTGTTCCTTTGATAGAATAAAGCTACTTAATAATTTTCCCAAGAAACAAAACATTTTCTTTTAGGGTAAGCATGAGCAGAATAAGCATTTAGAATAACATAACCACCTGATTATAAAATTAATAATAAAATACAAAACTAAACAAGATAGCCCTTATTTCCCAGAACACAACGATATAGAATACTTTCGGCCACTTTGATATTTTAGCATGTCTTTTGAATGTCGATAAGAAATTTGAAAACGTTTAATTTTAATTAACAAAATTTATTTTAAACGCCATTACAAACTGCTTTATATCATTAACCACCTACATTACATGTTAAATTAACATTATTGAATATTTTTATATACATAACAACTGATTATGCAACAAAATTTACATAAATCCACTTGACGATGAAGAACCGCACATTGCAAATATTTTTTTCAGTCATTTCAACCAAACAACTCAACATAAACAATATAATATCTGTAAGTAAGCCATGTGGCCACTGTGATTATCCACAAATATTTCGCAATACATTAAACTACAGAGCTATAAATTAAAAGAAATATCATTTTATGATCATCATTTATAAAATTCAGAAAAAGACAAAGAATTATTCAAGGTAAGCCTTTCTGCAAACATCTTAAAATAACAACTTGCTTTATCAAATTCTAGATGAAATTATACCAGAACACAAATTAAAACCTATCAACTTTAAGAAATGTTTGTACGGACTACATATTCTACTACTAACAAACCGAAAATTATCATTACCCAAGACAAATATAATACTACAGTATCCTTTGTTTAAATTAAGTGCATTTGTGTGCGTATTTTAAACTTAATTGTTTATTATTATTCAACCAAGGAACCGTTTTCGAAATTTATTTTTAGATCCGAGATCATGTACCCTCCTTAAAGCGTAATTAAGCATGAAATTCGCCTAGTAAACCTAATTAAACATGTAATATCTTCGAGGGACTATATAAATATCACCACTATATGTACACCAATTTTACTTAAATTAGTGCTGCACACCTTTCTAATCGTTTCTTTTAGCTTGATTGAATAGGTACAGACATAAACAATAAAACATCTGAATGAATTAAACAATGAAACGATTTGGTTGTAACTTCAATATAAACAATACCTGTAAACTCATGCCGTAAATGCTGAAACATGTGCATGGTATACCGCCCTAAAACGAGTTTAAGTACATTACGGTATTTTCTGTCTTTGCTATTAGAATTAATTAAAGCCTTATTTTTTACTGCTGCTTCACTTTATAGTTCCTTAGTTTACGTTATGTTTTATTTTACGTTTCAAAAACTTTCAACCAAGTTTTAATGATTATCTCAGGCAGGTCGTTAAATGCTTTCTTCGTAAAAAGAGAAAATGACAAAAATAAAAAAAATAGGGTTTATTTTCTGCTTTACGTTTTGAAATCCTTCTTTAAATAGAAACGAATTAGTATAGCAAATATTAAATCCACATAAAGATGTCTCCGAAAATTGAAGAAAATATGTTGTGAAAATTTTGTTTACTTTTGAATTTAAACGCTTTTTATAAATTGTGTATGCCTATATAATGATTTTGTAAATATCGTATATTTTAAAGAGTTGTGTTATATAATCGCTTCAGATGCGATAGAATGGTCTTGTCGAAAAATGTAGGTCTTTAAAATTTTATAATTGTTTAATATCAAGTTTTTAAAAGACATTTCGATACGAATGTTTTTTAAATTTTTGTCAATAAGTAAACTATAAATTTCTTTTGCTTTTAAGAGTTGGCTGGGGACAATTTTAAGGTTTATTTAAACCGAAAAGCAATATCCAATTTAAAACAAAAAACGTTGGAAATAAAAATGGTTAGCTCTATTAATTTATTAGAGATTAAAAAAAACTTATTTATATAGCTCTGTAAATTTAATTATGAAATGGAAATGCATTATGCAGGTTCCCTTTTCCACAGTCCAATTTCCTTTCAACAATCAAAGCAAGAATACAATTTCCTTAATTTTAAATCAAATAATGCTCCGCATAAATGTATTGCAGTAATGAAAAGCTTTACTTTCCACAGAATTAGGACTCTCTCAGACGGGCCGCTTTAAAGGTTTACTAAATTCTTATTAATAATAGAGAAAATGATTGAAAACACATACACAAATAAATCTCTAAGATAATATTAACACAATTTTATATTTTTGTTAACATGTATATATTAATTTGTATATTGTATAATATTTTACATGTGTATAAGATTAATATTTAAGACTTACGTTTCTGTTGTTTTAACAATTAATAATGATAACATTAGGCTGTCGCATTAACAACTTTTACATTGTGGAGAACTTTATTAGAAATGCAAACATTTCATGGAAAGCGTATCATTTGTCTCATTGGATATTAATTATAGCTTATTATAATAAGCCACGAGCATTCTTAAGATAATTTCTACACTTTAAATTAATCTTATATCGATTTGGGATTTATGAAGTCCAAAGCTTTTAAAGTTAATATATTGTCTTTCGGAAAACTCGGCTATCGGTAATTTTGATTAGTCTTTGCATACATCTTATTTTTGACTACTACTTTAAGGCTCGGTTATCGCGTAGGTAAAGTACCGTTTAAACTGCTCTGAAGAATTTCATTACAATTTTTAAAAATTGCACTTAGTTTACATTTATTGTGCATGAGATCTGTTCTTAAGAGTGTTATCTAGTTTATATTATGCTTTACAGTAAATACAAAATTACAAAAGCTATTTCCTTAACGAATAAAAAAGTGTAAAATTATAAAAACAAAACTATAGCTAGCGAGCTTTTAAAAATGGTAAGGTGTACTTCCTAAATTATCGTTCAAGTGTTATTTGAAATAAAAATGCCCGAATATACAACAGTATTAAAAAAAGTTTATGGACTAAAAAAAGGTCATATTCCGCGTTTATTCAAACATTTTGGTAAATGGCAACTATCATTCTTAGTTCAGGCTTTTGCACACGTAGCGCGCTGTAGGCGGATCGAGTTAAAAAAGCGGGAAGTTTCAACGAGTTTGATTTGACTGTTAATATATTTAACGAATTTTCGTTATTGTTACATATATTTTTGTGATTGTCGATGTAAAGTACCAGTTTATTGTTTATATCCCTTCCCATATTTTAACTTTCCTAATCTTTTGACTATTATTTAATAAATTCCCGAAGTACATGTTGTTTTTCTTTACTTAAGAACGTGTGACGGTTAATTTTTGAATAAACTATTTCACTCTTAATTAGTCCTGATTAATTTCTTAAAACGAATATGCATTTTCAATATTTTAATACTTTTAGTATAGTAATAATTTTCTTTTTCTTAAAACCAGCAAGAACAACTGATATTTTTAAAGATATTTAGCAGTTTTATATTCTCCTTTTTAATTTTACCTACCTTAAATTATTCCTTGGCATTTAAAAATTAAAAATTTCAGTTAAACTTAAAATATTTAGAGTTCAAGTTCACGCATGTCTGGCAACACTGTGAGCAGACAACTGCGATTTTAAAATTTTAGTTTTAAAGAAATTAATTCCCCTTTGGAGACCGTACATTTTCGATATTTTAACATAGTAATACTTTTCTTTTTCTTAAAATCAGCAAGAAAAACTGATATTTTTAAAGATATTTAGCAGCTTTATATTCCCCTTTTGGAGACCGTAGCGCCATCTTTAGGTATTTGAAGCTTTCTATTATTAACACTGGCGGTGATAACGGGCCCTTAAACTACGCAGGCGACACAGATTAATCTGAAATTATAATTAATTGGAACGAAAAATAAGAAGAAATATTTTTTATGTATAGTGTTCAGAAAATCAAATATATAAAGCCTATTGGTAAAATTAAATATTTTCTTGTAATTACTAGACAGACGTCTTAATCTTCATGAAAAGAATGTTATACAAGCTACTGAAAATGCCTGAAAGTTCTTTGGTAACCGATACTCTTAAGCTGCGACGAGAAACTAAATATTCTTAAGAAATATCTCCTAAATAATGACTAAAGAAATATCTAATTTTTTCCTTAAATATTTACGATCCAAATTCTCATACCAGTTTCAGGCGCTCCCCTTCCAAGGGGTTTTTGGAGTCATAATATTTTTTATATGTATATTATAAATATTTTTCTTTTGCTGGTGATACGTGGCAACAAGGCTAGAATTTCGCACGCAAAAGTATTTCTCGCGTTTTCGGTAGTTACGAACATTCTAGAGATGCACCTGCTGGTATAAATGTATTCTAGCGTGTTACCTATATTTAGCTGTTTTTAAATGTGCCATTTTATGTTGGTATTAACAGAATGTATCGTTTCTTTTTATTACTTTGATTTCAATAATAACGTTTCCTTGTTTTGTTTTTTCAGGCTTTTGCACCTTCCTCCCTTTCATAATTTTGCGCCTCCCGAAAGGGGCGCACCTCACAGGTTTAGAATCCTCCCTTTAAAACTTCCACGTTTATTAAAATATTAAATAATTTTTTGCAGTGGCTAAATAAACGTTGTACTGTAGCAGAAATGTTGCAACTTTCTGGAGATACTACAAACAGTGCAATTGATTCCAAACTCAGCTAGCCTCAGTTAGCGTGTAAGGTGTGTACAGACCAGCGAACGGCGTTTTTATAAGTTATCGTAAAGAAAATAAAAATAAACTACTTTCATTTTATTTATTTTTATTTTTTTTATTTAACGCTTACACCTCGGGGAAACCAACAGCTAAGGATATAAGTCCCCCATCTAACATGCATCACAAATATACACACAAAAACTTGATGTGGCATAATTTTTCAATTAGAAAAATCCCATCGACCCCAAGTGTGACTCGAACCCACGACCCTTGGAACACGAGTAATGCACTGACACCATTCGTCTACCGCTGCCTTCCATTTTATTATAAATACTCTTGTTTCTTACTTACTCTCAACTTTGTTTCGATGGAATATCGGTTTGTATGTTTATAAATATTTCAGGGGTCGTAGATTCGATCTCCTGCCAATGTGGTAATTTTAAGCCTTTTTCTCGAATAGAAAGTAAGACCGTAGGTCCCATGATAAAGATTCTTACTAGGGGTAATAATCCCCCAGATTTGGCTAAATTCGAGTAGGATCGGCCAAATGATCATAGTAATCGGTGCCATGAGGTACGAGGGATGTTCCGCCATCCTGATTCTTCGTCCAATAAATAAATACTCTTAGAAACACTTTAACCTATGTGGATAAGACTGTCTATTCAAATTTATTTATAATTCTTTATAAATTTTGTTTTATTTAAAATCGGTATCTACGAAGTTCCACAATCTAAATCGAGTTAAGTTATTGGAATTATTATTTAATAATTTTACTAAATTGTATTCTACGCTGTAATAAATTAAAAGATATAATAAGTTATCTTAACAGGTTAATATCAAATAAAAGAATACTTCCAAGAAAATGGTGAGAGTGGCGGCTCGTGCTGTATAACTGCTACTGGGGGTTGCGAAATTTTATATGTACTTGTTATTAAGGTTATGTACACGGAAAAGATATCTAGTTTTCGTGTATATATGCAATAAAAATTTCATACGCGTAATCAGAAATACTTTAAAAGAAGTAGGGATTGCGGATAGCCATAAAACTTATAAAGCGAAAATAAACAAATTTCTAAATATGCCTATGAAATTTTTAATTCATACAAAAAATAGATATTTTTCCGTGTACCTAATCTTTAATAACAAGTACACAAAAAAGTGTATTATATATAATTTTTATGCGGAGAAATCGTTGTTTGAAAATTTTGACTAGTTGCTAGGTGGTTACCAAGGTTTTTACAACCAGTCACCTCATAATTTTCAGCCACCATTTTAGTTTCAATTAATCTTTTCATTATTATCAATTAAATATTGGGGAAAGAAGAAAGAATTTAATAAATTTAATTAAATAAAATTTGTTTCAAATTTAAATTTAAAAAATTAAAATGCACGATGCGCAAGCTCTTTTTCTTACTTACGTAAAAAGTTTAATTATGCATCTCGCAATGTAATAGTTACTTACATTGCGAGATGCATAATTAAACTTTTTTGCCAAGGAGACACATTAAGGACCGAAGACAGACTCCGAGGCTGGGCGAATAAAAGAGCTTACGTATCGTGCATTGTATTAAACTTTTCTTTCTCTCCCAATATTTAATTGATTGTAATGAAAAAAGAAAATTAAAACTAAAATCGTGACTGAGAATTATGAGGTGGCTAGCTCTGAGAAACTTGGTAACCACCTAGCGATCAATCAAAATTTTCAAACAACAATTTCTTCGACTAAAAATTAGATATACACTTAGAATATAAAACTGTAGGAAGGAACATCATCATCTACCACATACGACGGGGATGGGTTCTCAATATGGCGGAGTAGGTATTTCCGGTTTTTTAATCGAATATTTCCATTAGCAGTTCTCACTGTCTCGAAATGCCCACATAAACTACATAACCTCAATTTTAAAACATAGTATTTTGAAATTAATCTTAGAATATAAATTTTATATTTAATATTTTAAACAAACGAATACTTACTTCGTATTCGTCGGAGTTTGAGAGAAAAACAGATTTAGATGGTGTCTATTGGCGGCCAGTGTGACGTCATATCAGTCGCTTTTAAAGCTCATTGCGCCGGGTAGTTACAGTTAATATTTCAAGGAATAAGGGTATACCTAATTCACTTTTTTTTCCTGACTACGTAAGTACTACTTTCGTACGTAGCAACGAGAACCTTGCATGTTTCCTTTCGGTTGCAGTTGTCTTGTCAAAATAGTAAATTTGACTTACGTAAGAGGGAGAAGGAAAAATCATTTTTAAGAAAATTGGAATTATAGAATCTCGTGTCAAATAAAACTTTAAAGAGCTTTTCTTTCATTGCAGTTATTTTCCTTAGTCAGTTATGCGTTTTAATATAGTTATAAGTTAAGCATTTGTGACTATGTCAGTATTTACAAACTGGCTTTTACCTGTTAGTATTCAATTTGTTCCTAGAAATTTTTACCAATATACCTACGAATTGCATCAAATTAGTCTTTTCATTACAGGAAACTTCTCAATAGAATATATGCGCGAAAATGAGAAATTAACGTAGTAGGTATATAACGCAGGAAATCTTCATGAAATTCCTTAGGAACATTTTGACAAATTCTTCCACAAAAGAATAATGGTTTAGCTACGTTATAAGGAAATTATTATAGAAGAGTAAAGTGTCGGATTACTACAATTAATAAAATTAGTTCTATTTGATCTCAAGGGAAATCTCACTATTTCTGGCTTCAAGGAGAGATTAAAACCAACCAAAAAAATATAGCGATATTTTGAATAATTCATCACTTGCACGACAAAGTTAAATATCAGACTAGGAAGTAGGATAGAAAGTATGAAAAAACAACTGGTGGAATAAATTTAATTTTTAATATAACAAAATTAGGGGACAACAAGATTTAGCTACTACAAGTAAACATTTTCTGGTAGGATTATAAAATGATCTACTAATTAACTACTTTAAACTCGCACAGCACAAGATACAGTTAGTTACAAACCGAATAATTTTTGTTCCGTACTAGTAAGTTTTATTTCCCAATTGCTTATAGCTAGAAAGTATAAAAAATTTGCTTGTTTCCTCAAACTTTGCTTTTTCGACTAGGGAGATATCTTAAAATTCATTTGTTTTACAGAAAATTTGCGATAGTTTTTTGAGGCTGAGTGAACTCCGAGTAATTTTATAGAATTATTTAGCTCTCTCTATATACACCTTCCGAGAACCGAAAGTTTCCAGTTCAATAATTGGAAATCAGGTACAAAAAACAAAAAAAACAGTGTGAAGCGAATAATAACAATTTCATATACATTTTAGGCATACGCAATTGAGAAATAAGACTTCCAAGTCAGGAACAAAAGCAAAAAACAGGAAGAATGGCTCAAAAAGTGTTACAAATCTGATTGTGTTCAATTGCAGCCAAACCCTTTATACTTACTAGTAGTTCTCGACCTTCTAAACGATATTTAAATTACTGCCAAGATAATGTGAACGGTGATATCGTATCTTGTTTTGTACGTCGCGTTTTGTCCGCCGACGGAAGTCTACCTGAACCTTTCTCATTTCGTGCTGAATAAAAATGACGGCGTTTATGATTTCTTATTTGGTGTGTTGTTTACCTGCACAATTTTTCCTGATCATATCCCAATATCAAGCAAGTAAATTTAATATTTTACACTTCAACTATCACATAGCTAGCTAAAAATCATGAGGCAATATTGGACTTAGGTTAAGTTAGATCAGCATATACGTTATATTAATTCAGGTTAGGTTAGGTCAAACAGTCAAAGTGGTTTAAAAAATCATGCTATTACTTAAAATTATGAGAAAAATTATTTTTCTGGTCTAAATTAATAAGTACTTTTTATTAATACTTTAGATTTTTTATATTTGATTTGAAAGAATGTAGTTTTATTTAGCCAGAAAGTGCCTTAGTTTTTATATTCGTTGGGCATACCTTGTAAAAAGTAACAACCTAGCTCATGTTGTAGCCTTATCACCAAGTGAAGCAGAATTTAGTTGTCGTCAAAAAAATGGCAGTGCTGGAGGGCGGGAGAGGGGGTTTTAGTAAAAAAGGGCAAAATTGAATTTTTATATTATTTGTTGCAGGACATCACTCGCTTTGTTGTGACAAAACTATCAATGGATTGATATTTAAGTTGTCAAAAAAAACATTTAAGATATGTATTTACATTGTTTCTTACGGGAACTTCTACTTTTAAAGTCGATTTTCTCGAAACAGCACTTTTAAGGTTTAACAAAATTCCATTTAACACTTAATAATCTTCAAATCTAGTACATATTTTGAAAAAGTTACTGGAATAAACGTTTTGCGTTGATTTTCTGTGAACACTATGGTGCTTTTATTTTTGTCATAGGTATAATACAAACGAAGATATTTGCAAAACAACGAAAGGAGTACGGTGTCTCGTTTTTGCTGTTGATTAAGGAAAAGGGATTTTAGCAGGGTAATAATGCATGGTTGAAGTTATGTCTACCCACGGTAAACAAAATATATGTTCTTATGCGTTTTACACATTGCATATCATACACAGTGCCGTATTTAATTATTATTTCTTTCTTAAATTCATACAAGCAAAGATATTCATCAATAACTAAAAGATTTCCTAGGATATCATCTGTGCTTTTAGATACTTACAATTAATAAGCTACAACTATATTACAGTAGTAGTTTATATGTAACCACAGTTAAATATGTAACTAAGAGAAGGCAAAATTTAAAAAAATCACATCTTAGATTTAAAATTATTGTTTAATGGAATCATGAAAATATTTAGGTACTTTAGTACTAAATTTTAGTACTAAGACAACTCAAACTCAAATTAAAAATAAATATTGAGCAATTATTTATTAACTATTTGAGAGGAAGAAATTAAGAAAAAAAAACTAAGTAAACGTATTGTCTGCTTTCGGTAGATCATTTTTCTTGCTTTTATATCCTCCAGGAAATTTGCACGTCACGATGCAATAAAATTTAGTTTTCATACCGGAACACATTTTCGTCTAGCAATCTGCAAAAAATATGAAATTGAAACTAATTCCATAGTACCACGAAATCATTTGAGTACCATTTTATCAAAAATCTCTTTGTTAAAATCTCCAATCCGATTAGATAGCTTGAAAAGCTTTCTATGTCTACGTTAAAGTAGATGTACAAGACAAGAATGGAAAAGGTATATCGCAGTTCATGAAATATGTTTGGAGTTCTGGATTAAAAAAAATACTTAGTTTCCATGCTATGACTATGTACGAGTACATTACCAAACTAAAGAGTGGTTGAATATGGTATTACCCAAACCCAATTTGGAAAGCTTTTTAAATTACGGATGTCAAAAGGTGGAAACTGGAATAGTTACAATTCTTGCAAGTCGCAATTCAGGAATCATTAAAAATGTTATATCTCTGAATACATGCCATTGTAGAAAAGGTACTCTAATGATTTTATGGTGTTATGTAATCAGGTTGCTCGACATAAATTAGTTCCTGCATGAAAAATAAATTTTATTGCATACCAACGTACAAATGTCCTGAAGAATGCAAAAAAATGGTTTACCAAAAGCAAACATCGAAGCAGATTCGGTATCCGAGTATTCCGAGTGAATGCATTTACTCAGTTTTTCTATCTTGATTTCTTCCGTTTAAATAGTTAATAGATAATTGCACAATATTTATTTTTAATTGGAGTTTGAGTTGTCTTTGTAATTTTATAAAAGTTCATGAAAAGAGATGTATAAGTACCTAAATATTACCATGATTTTATTAAAAAATAATTTTAAATCTAAGACGCGATTCATTTTATTTTGCCTTCTCTTAGTTAACATACTCAACTTATTACATACAAATTTTCTGTGGTTACATACAAACTACTGTTGTAATATAGTTGTAGCTTACTAATTGTAAGTATGTAAAAGCACAGATGATATCCTAGAACAGCTTTTAGTTATTGATGAATATCTTTGCTTGTATGAATTTAAGAAAGAAATAATAATTAAATACGCCACTGTGTATGTTATGCAATGTGTAAAATGCATAAGAACATACATATTGGTTACCGTGGGTAGACATAACTTCAACTATGCATTATTACCGTGTTAAAATCCTTTTTTTAATCAACAGCAAAAACGAGACACGGTACTCCTTTCGTTGTTTTGCAAATATCTTCGTTTGTATGATACCTATGACAAAAATAAAGGTACCATAGTGTTCACAGAAAATCAGTGCAAAACGTTTATTCCAGTAACTTTTTCAAAATATGTACTAGATTTGAAAATTATTAAGTGTTAAATGGAATTTTGTTAAACCTTAAAAGTGCTGTTTCGAGAAAATCGACTTTAAAAGTAGAAGTTCCCGTAAGAAACAATGTAAATAAATATCTTAAATGTTTTTTTGACAACTTAAATATCAATGTAACCATTCACAGTTTTGCCACAAACTTGCCACAACAAAGCGAGAGATGTCCTGCAACAAATAACATAAAAATTCAATTTCACCCTTTTTTTACTAAAACCCCCTCTCTCGCCCTCCCGCAGTTATTTTTTTTGACGACTACTAAATTCTGCTTCACTTGGGGATAGGCTACAACATGAGCTAGATTGTTACTTTTTACAAGGTATGCCCAACAGAATGAACGATTTCAGCCTAATAAAACTCTACTATAAAATACTCAAATGAACTTGTATGCAAAAATCGTATCTTATAAAAAAATATTCAGTCAGCAGGTAAAAGCTAAATGAGCGTACAAAACGAGAAGCCTTTAGTACCGAATTTTATTGTCCATTTGGGATTATGGACGAAACGAGAAGGTTTTACGGCTTAGTACGTGACTAAACTCTCACAAATCATGTAAACAGGTGTTCTCCTAATTCAGGTCATCACAAATTAATAATATTAACCATTGGAATTTGTAAATTTAATTAAAACTTTTGAAACGTGATTTTGAAGAGCACAGGGTAACAGTCCGAAATATTTGGTGTTTCCTTCAAAAGATGTTTCATGTCAGTCCGAGGGATGCCTCTGTGGACCAACCTTAAGGGTTATAGCTAGAAAGTGAAAAGCATTTATTTGCTCGATAAGTGTTCAGGAGATCAAGTTTAAATAATACCTTTACGAAATTCAATATTTTAATTACTAAAAGCTAATTACTAGTTCGTTTTTAAATTACTTCTAAATTCTGAAATAAATAAAACAGATTAATATAAGTTGCATAATTATATGTTGATCTACCTGACAATTGTTTCGACAGTAAGCTGTCATTATCAAAGGTAATATAAATATTAACAAACACGTCACTGCAGTAAATACAAAATAGATATAATATAATAAATAGCTATAATCTATCTGACAATTGTTTCGATGGCTAAGCTGTCAGTATGAAAATGTTATTACAAAAATGTAGGAATTTGATAATATTTTGGAGAGTCATTGTGTGATTATGTTCTAAAAGGTATTTGACGCAATACGATTCTTCAGGATGTTTATTTCTGAAACAACGGACGTGCTCTTTATATCTTATGTCGAAATTCGAAGTGTTTTGGTCTAATATATACCGAACTACAAAACAAAGCATTCAAACTGTAAATGCCCGATTTCATTATGCCGTGTTCTGTCTTTAGCATTAAATAAAAATGAAAAACTGTAAGTGTTGGTTTTAAAGCCTTTTTTATAGTTGTTGGTTTTTCTTTGTATATGTGCCACTCTTCGTGATATTTTGCCAAAATATGGTATAGATATGTAATTTACGTCTTTTATTTGCATGTCAATGGCATATACTCTTTTGATAGCTATCCTATCATCTTCTCCCAAAGTCCAAAAAGTTAATAACCCTGTCTTGTTCTGTTTCTAATGTAAAATTTATGTTTTGATAGAGACTATTAATAAGAAATAAAAATTCATTATTACCTTTGATAATGGTAGCTTAACTGTCGAAAAAATTGTCAGGTAGATTATAATAAACTTGTGAAACTTTAATCTGTTTTATTTATTTCATAATTATGGAGTTTCGCCATATAAGGCTAGAAACAATAAACAATTCTAAATTATTTAAAATTTTAATTGACGAATTTCATGACCTCTGGAAGTCAAGCGATTCGTCGGATAACTTTGATAAAAATTTCAATATTGGTCAAATCCTATAAGTCTCCAAAACTTCAAGTAATTCTACGAAAACCAATAATAATAATAATATGTCTTTAATGTTGCTATTAAGTAGTAAATTTTATACATATAATATAATAATAATAAAAGAAAAAAACAAACAAATTAGCAACAAAAGGCGCAGTTCAGCTACTCATTAGACTGAGTACTGCTGTTACACTGAACCTAAAATCAAAATAATAACATTTTTGCAAGTATTTTTAAATTTTATATAGATACATAGTTAGTAATTGTAGATAATATATAATAAAGTGTAAATAAAATTGTGCGTAACTAAAATTAAATAATAGAGTTTAAGTTGGCCAATTTCTAGACGGATAGTAATGTCAACGCAAGAGCATTTGCTAAAGATGTTTTTTGAAATTAGAAAGTGGAAGATTTTTTAAGTCAGACTGAAGATTATTATATATTTTAGCTATGCAGTATGAGAAAGACCGTTTAAAGGTCTCAGTAGCATGTTGAGGAGGAGTTAGCAAATTAAGATTATGCACGTCAGTCCGATAACGAATTAACTTGTGCAAATATGCTGGAGTTTTTGTTAATATAATCTTATGGTATAAGCAAGCAGCATGCAAATACTGGCGAGTGGTCATATTTAGCCATTTACATTCTGCAAGCTTATGAGAGATGTGCTGGGTTTTATGAATTCCAAAGATTAGTCTTAAGCATGAATTTTGTACTCGTTGAATTCTAAGTTTATCTGTAGCAAGCAAGCTAGGACCATAAACACAGTCACAACAATCAAAAACTGTCATCACCAAGATATCACAAAGATATTTCTTCTGCGAAGTGGTTATGAAGATATGTCTGCTCTGGTATATCTGCCGAAGATTGCAACAAGCTCTTTGAATACATTTGGATATATGAGTTCGAAATCGTAAGTCACTGTCAATTGTTAGTCCTAAGCTTTTTACTGAGTCAGAAAATGTTAATGGAGTATTGTTAATCTTTAATTCTGTTTTTAAGAAATTTACTACTAAGTCTCTGCTTTTTCCAAAGATTACTACCTTAGTCTTAGAGGGATTTAAATGAAGAAAATGTTTTTCTGAAATCACATACAGGTTTTCTAAATCAGAGTTCAATAACTCAAGCTAAATTTAAATTATTTGCTGGAAAAGACATATATAGTTGAGTATCATACGCGTAAAAATGATATTTTGAATACTGTATATGATTTACAAAACTTGATATATATATATATATATATATATATATATATATATATATATATATATATATATATATATATATATATATATATATATATATATATATATATATATATATATATATATATATATATATATATATATATATATATATATATATATATATATATATATATATATATATATAAAGTAAACAGAAGTGGACCCAAAATCGAACCTTCGGGTACACCCTGTGTGACTGATAAGGCGTTTGACTCAGTACCATTTAAGATAACTGTTTGTATTCTGTCTGTAAGATAGTTACGTAAAAGTTCTATTGCATGCTCATCCAAACCTATGTAGTGTAAGATTGAACAAAGTATGCTGTGATCAAGCGTATCAAAGGCCTTAGAGTAATCAAGTAATATCAGCGCAGTCACTTCTCCTCTATCAACAGATCTATATATATCATCTGTGACTCTTAGAAGGGCAGTACAGCAGCTGTGTCCAGGTCTGAAACCAGATTGCTCTTGAGGTAATATACTATATTTATTTGTGTGTTGCATTAATTGAATTTCAATAATTTTTTCTAGTATTTTTGATAACACAGGTAGAATGCTTATAGGTCGAAGTTCACCAAACGATGAGGGTTGAGTTACTTTCGGCGTAGGGATTACAAGAGCATTCTTCCATTTCCGAGGGAAAACGGCATTCTCAATGCAGTGATTTACAATATGTGTAATAGTAGATACTAAAAATGGACAACACTTTTTAATTAATTTTATATTTAACTGATCACAACCGGTTGCATTAGATTTAATATTCTATATAATTTTTAATTATTCCAATATTTTAAGATGATTGACTTTGATGACGTAACTACATTATATTGGAAGAACCCCCGCTCACATTAACTTAGGGGCAATTTAAAGGTTATTTTAAGAAGTTGAGAACTATCGGTAACTAAATCATCAACTAAATCGGCATCTTTTATATGAATTTTCTGTCAAAAAAGGCATGTACGGAATTATGTACAAGGTATCTACATATCTTGTAGGTATCTATTGGTGATAATACTGATCGAATGCATATATTGTTATGTTTTTTACAACAAGTGTATCTTTTAAGAACAACATTTAATGAGTTTGAAATTGGAATATGATTGCAGAAAATTATTGCAGCTGCGTACTCGTTTAGAGTGATTATCACTGGGGAACAATTTTTTTGTTATTTGCTGTTGTAAGAGATTTCTTAACTGATTTTAGTAATATTTTTATCGCTGATTTCAAATCTGAAATTGGCTTTTAGCTACATGCTCTGGTTTTCATGCAATTTGATGTTGAATATAGAGCGTATCATATTAAGTTAATATATTGACCACATGATGCACTACCTATCCTATAACTTCTGGTATTTTGATGTGCAGGGTGGTGTGTAGGGTGGTACTTATTTTTTTATTTTTAATTTTCAAAATACGTACCCTCCAATTTTTTTACATTACATGAAAGGAAGTTACCCTAAAAATTTCAAGTTGATCAGATCATGCTATCATCAAAGTTCAGCTATTTTAGGCTGTTTTTCACATAGTGCGTATTTTCAGTGAAACGGTTGCATCTACGAAAAAAAGGCTATTCTTCCTTTTTTGTAGGAAATTTAATCTACTATAAATTTGGTCCGTACATCATTTTCGAGAAATAAACTGTTTTTAAATTATGAAAGTTAAATCAGATGCAGTAGTTTACGTGCCGTGCAGTGACATATTGAAAAATTTTATGTTACTCATTTGTGATGCTTTTCTTCAATAGTTCTGACTACTAGCATACTTTTAACGTTTTTCTAATACTTCTTACTGGAAATTATTATTAATATATAATAATAATAATTGCTATTACCCATTACTTGACGAACCAGGCCCTAGGAGCTATGAAGCTTGTGCTGGGGGAAGAGGTGATTATTACTATTATTCTGAACCAACGTGCAGCTGCAGTCGACTTAACAGATGTTATGGCAACTTAGACACCGCAAAAACTCCTTGCAGAACGCCTCAGAAATATGGTGGCGATAAGCTAAAAATGAGATTTTTCTCTCTATCTTTTGCTCTAGAACACAAGCAACATTTAGTCTTCCTGTGTGTACAAACTTCAACTTTGTCTGTTAATTGCCAATCTCAGAGAGTATCATAGACTGCTGGAGATACTTCTTGCCCTGTCGTTGACAGTTCTGGAGCCACAATTAATTAATCGACACTAATTAAGCCAATCTATACTTTAGATTTTCCAATTAAAGCTGCAAGTAGTTTTGAGTCTCAGTGAATGACAGCAAATTGTAAATATGTTTCTAAAAATGACAATTTTATTTTGTTAGCTGTCTGTACGCTAAAAATTGTCTGTATTGCCTGATGGAAGATCTGTTTATTACATAGTCATTTGGGTCTATTGATACGGCTTCTACATTTGCTGACATATGTTACAGGTATCCTTGTCACTTATTTTACATCTATCTAGCGCTGATAAAATTCGTGCAGTCAAAATTTGTTTCCTGATCATTTTCTTTGCTCTTAGTAGTAGAGTCCATTGTAGCACCTGAAGTCCCAATTTGTATAGCTTGAAATCGATTCATTTCTTTCACTCTCTTCATTATCTGACGCTTCTAAAGTTAAAGGATCATTAATAAATAATAAAGTTAAAGGAGGATTAAACAAAAACCTCGTCTAAAAAGATTTATTTGCCTATTGAAAACATTACCTACATCAGTGGATTCAGTTTCTACTCTTCTTGAAGGTTCTGGTACGTCTAAATGCATCTGCCTGTCTGCTCTTTTAGTTTCATTCTTTTTCATTTTATTTCCTTCTTTCTGTATTCTAACCTCTTTTCATAGGCAGTAGGATCGTATGCTTGTCTTCTAAGATCTTCATCATTTCTAGTGCATTGGCACATGTGATGTCAAATAAATCATCTAGTTCTTTAAAGATTTTTTCGCTTTGCCTGTAGAAATCACTTTTTTTGTTCTAGTTCTTGTCCAATTGCTGCCAAGTTGCAAACAATTTTTTCAACTTTTTGTCGCAGTTTAAATAATTGTGTTGGAGAATTCGTGCCTTTTCTCAAATCACTGATCTACCACAAACGCAGCACTTCCATTCAAACAAACTAAACGAGCAGTTACAGAAATATTCTTGTGATCCTTGGTAGTAGATAAACAGCCTTGGTAGTGTAATGGCTGGCGTGCCGGACTTTCACCCAAGCGGCCCGCGAACGACTCCCGGCGCCGGCAGATCTGGTTAAGGTTTTCTGCAGTTTTCCTTAGCTGTGACACAAATGTGGGATTTGCGCTGTTCCATCTGTAAGTCGGCTGCAGCCGCACATTGGGCCTACATAATAATAATAATCGGCCCCTCCCTCCCGCACAAGCTTATAGCTTCTGGGGCCTTGGTTTAGGCTATGGGTTGTAGTAGTTATTAGTTATTATTATCCAAAATAAGTATTACTGAAAGAGAAACTAGAATGTATTTCTTATCAGTTATTGTTGGTCCACATGAAAACTGAAAACAATAGTCTTATTCCAGTTTTCATAAACCTGAGTGAGAATTACCTGCTTTGATTTTTTTGATTTAATTTTGTTTAATTTGTATAACTGCAAGAATTGAGAAAGTAATAAGTACTTAGAAAGAGGAAAAAAGAAAAGCAATTCGAGAAAACCCAATTGCATTGTGTAGCCTTTATAACACAACAAACAGACCACTGTAAAATAAATACTTGACGGCTGGTTATAATGTACGAGCCCTGTTGCAAAATAATTGGCCTACGTACACAAAGTTCCAATAAATCCGATAAAAAAGACAAATTGTTAATCAACAGCTAATATCATACTAGCATTGTAAACTGCCATTGCATGCAAAATATTATATAGCTACACTAAAATTTGTAGCTAAAAAAAATATTGAAGAAAATTGTAGCATTGCAAAATAGTTGGCCTACCATCATGAAAGTAATGTTTTTTGATCCGATATTGTTTTTATTGCCTGCACAGTGTACTTAGGAGTGACGTATCAATTTCTGTCGACTACCGATTATTTATTTGTCAATTTTTGTTTATGTCGTGTCAAAATGGCTCGAGGAAAGCCTGTTGCATCTGCAGTTCGTGAAATTATTATTAAACTCCATTTAAAATCAAAGTTAGCATATGAAATTGTTGAAAATTTATCTTTACCAAGGAAAACAGCAAGAAATGTAATAGCATCGTTTAAACGTACGGGAAACACCAAAACAAAGAAAAAACGGGACGCCCTGCAAGCATATCGGCAGCAGATAGAAGACTCTTCAGAGGTATTGTGAAAAATAATCGGATTTGTGGATCTAAAGAACTTGCTGTTAAGTGGTCAGAATCAACAGGAAAACCTGTGCCCAAGTATACCGCTTTACGAGAATTAAAAAAATTAGGTTTTGGTTATTATAAAATAAGAATAAATGTGTTAGCTTTAATTCTTTTTTACAATATTTTGGTGTTTTTATACGTCAAATAGAAGCCATTTCTTAAAAAAGGTCAAATGATCAAAAGGCGTCTCTGGGCTAAACGCCATATCAATTGGAGACTTAATCAATGGAAAAAGATTATTTGGAGCGATGAAAGTAAATTTGAACTGTGGGTGGGTGACTCGCGTAGCCGAGTGATTCGTATTAAAACTTTTCATACGGATTGCTTAAAACGAACAACGAAATTTACAACATCTGTAATGGTATGGGGGTGTATGTCTGCCCAAGGAGTGGGAAAGATTTGTTTTACAAATGGCACAGTGAATGGTTCAGCTTATCAGCGAATTTTGGAAGACTACCTCGTTCCTTCAATCCCTTTATTACAAATAAAAGATTCTGAAGAGTCTTCTATCTGCTGCAGATATGCTTGCAGGGCGTCCCGTCTTTTTCTTTGTTTTGGTGTTTCCCGTATGTTTAAACGATGCTATTATATTTCTTACTGTTTCCCTTGGTAAAAATAAATTTTCAGCAATTTCATATGCTAACTTTGATTTTAAATGAAGTTTAACAATAATTTCACGAAGTGCAGATGCAACAGGCTTTCCTCGAGCCATTTTGACACGACATAAACAAAAACTTGCAATTAAATAAACAATCGGTTTTCGACAGGAATTGATACGTCACTCCTAAGCACAGTGTGCAGGCAATAAAAACAATATCGGATCAAAAAACATTACTTTCATGATGGTAGGCTAACTATTTTGCAATGGTAGAAATGCTACAATTTTCTTCAATATTTTTTTAGCTACAAATTTTAGTGTAGATACATAATATTTTGCATGCATTATATTGCAAGCAATAGCAGTTTACAATGCTAGTATTATATTAGCTGTTGATTAACAATTTGTCTTTTTTATCGGATTTATTACAGGGCTCGTACAATGGTTAATGGAATAATCCGTATATAGAAATAATCTTTGTGGATAAATTGAGTATTCCAATAAGTGAGTTTCGCGTATTTTAAAGACAACTCAGCGTCTTCAAAGCCAATACAGCACCCTTTCACACCAATATGGCTGGCTTAATATTTTATATCTGTAATGATGAATTACAATTATTAATTATTGATGACATTACCTTATGACCCATATGCAATAGTATTAGTAGTGTAGGGACTAGAGTGCTCTTCTCTCACCCAAGCGGCCCGGTTCGACTCCCGGAAATGGCAGACCTGGTTAAGGTTTTCTGCAGTTTTCCTTAGCTGTAACACAAATGTGGGATTTACGCTATACAATCTGATAAGTCGGTTGCAGCAGCACGTTGGTCCAGACTAAATAGTAATAATCGCCTCTTCCTCCAGCACAAGCTTCATAGCTTCTAGGGCCTGGTTCGCCAGGTAATGGGTAGCAGCAATTATTATTATTATTAATAATAATTTCCAGTAAGAAGTATTAGAAAGGCATTAGAAGTATGCTAGTAGTCAAAAGTATTAAAGAAAAGCATCACAAATGAGTAACATAAAATTTTGCACGTAAACTACTGCATCTGATTTTCCTTTCATAACTCAAAAACAGATTATTTCTCGAAAATTATGTAAGGACCAGATTTATAGTAGCTTAAATTTCCCACAAAAAAGGAAGAATATCTTTTTTTCGTAGCTGCAACAGTTTTGCTGCAAATAGGCGTTTTGTGAAAAACAGTCTGAAATAGCTGAACTTTGACCTTAATGCGAGCCGGGTTAGCATGATCTGATCAACTTGAAACTTTTAGGGCAACTTCCTGTCATGTAATGTAAAAAACTTGGAGGGTACGTATTTTGAAATTGTATTTTTTTCTTACCCATACAAATAAGGACGACCCTAGTGGTGTGCCCTTAGGAATGCTTCGTTAATTTATAAATAAGTAATAGCATACTTTTTGTACTAACAGCCTTAAATGTGAAATTGTTTTATTTTAAAAAATTCTATTGGTGTCCCACTTTTACTCAAGCTCCATTTCCTGTATAGTCAGATCGGTTCCCGTAGAACCTTCGCACTGTAGGTGACGAACGGAGGGGGGTGTTTCCATTAAGATCTCATGACGATGGAAGAACGCTACCAAGGGCGTTGGGAAAAGCATATGATTGCAGACTACTGCTGGAGCATCAAACGAGATTGCCCTGCGAAGTTCTACAGGCGCAAGAGCTACAAGCGTAGATTTTTGCCCGAATAGGAGTATTCAAATTTTCATCCATATCAATTGTTACAAATCACCTATCTATCCTACTTATGTTGAAATGTTAAAATATGTACACATTAATTTAGAGTAAAAATCGTTTGTACCTATCCATATTTGAATTGTATATGTATTTTATACTGATTTTTTGCCATATTGTCATTATACGAAGCGTCAAATTTCGTGAAAATGAAAATCTCGAATTGCAAAATCTAGAGCTTGCAGAGTAAAACAGCTACAGATTTGAACTCAACGCCTTCAAATTAGGTAAAAACAAGTGTAAAAGTTTTTTTAACAAAATATTTGTTCTCTAGTGTTATTCATACCATATACACCCGTAGTGAAGCTTTATTTGATTTATGAGACAGTATTTCACAGTAAAACAACGCTTGCAAAATAAAAAAGAAAACTACCAACTTATTCTACTTTGTTAATGATAACTATTTGTTTTTGAGTAAGCAGAGTTCAACAAGATCAAATTACCCTTCAGTGATGAAACAGTAAACTTTGAATTCAGAGAAAGAGAGACTTGTTTTAATTGAATACGTTCTTTAGAACAAAATGATGAGTATAATAACAATGTTACATTTAAATACAGCCAGAACATACAGAAAGTAAATCCATGTAAATGCTGATGCGGGTTGCATTTTACGTAAACAGGTAAAGTTTGAAACTTTATACCAGTAGTGTTTGTGACACAGTTAAACACAATGTTGCGTTTTGTAAAGCGAAAGAGCTCTTACTTTAGACGTTCAAATATTCAAAATGAAAATACCTATCATTTACTTCCGACATGTGACATAAATTAGAAGAGCCAGTTTTAAAATCCCTTAGAGAAATTCAGAGAGATATTGGAAAATGCGGTATTTGCAAAAAGTAGAAATACAGAGAGGAAAATCTGTTTTATAGAATCCAAGAACAAGCACATATTACAGTGAAAAAGATTTATTAACTCCAGTCGTTAAATATACTTGATGTAAAATAGGGTTACATATTACGAGTGTATGTGTCAGTTAAGAGGATTATTGCAGCAGGTGGGAATTGTTCCAAAAGTCTTAATCAGACGCTTGGCGCGATAATAATTGTCTCACCTAAGAGAACGACAATAATAATACAAGTCTGGAACATATATACGTTTTCCCCATCGTGTGCTTTCATGATACAACTTGTAACATGTTATTACTCATATTAGTACTGAACAGAACGGAATTTCTACGTTTTGTTGGCTTTATCCTACATTGTTTATACATAAGAATGTGCAACAACTTACCTAAAACACCGAGTCTGAAATTGATAGTTACTACGATAACTCTTCCGGCTGAAGCTAACATTGTTCCGTCGTATGGGTTACCGGAATTCCACTCATAGCTCTCTCCGTGGACGTAAACTAAGCAAGGTAGAGGATTTGGTTCCTCTTCTCCTGTTCCTGTAACAAATAGAAAAATAAAAACTTAGAATATTACAAATTCCGATCGATGCTTAAAAGTTTAAAAAGAAGGCGATGCGAACTTTCAAAGAATCATGGTATCTTGTTAAAGAAATCGCGCTTCGATTGATCGAACAGCTTTTTAACAACCAAAGAAGTTTAGTACTTAAAAAAAGTTTAAGAGTTATGATTTTACTATACTTTCTTGTTTAATAAATGACATACACCTATTTTTAAAGTGTCTTTTATTTTGCAATAAAATCGAATAATTTATTAATTTGTAGCGTTTAGTAATTTATTGTTCAGAAATTCCACCTGAGGTTGAAAGGAAATCAAATAATGTGTGTAACGTTTTGTTTTATTATAAATTTATAAATCGATGTGACAGACTATTTTATTGACTTGTGTATAAAAAACATTCTCCCATTACCATGGAAACAAAATAATTTATATCAATCCTCTAATAGTCTAAACAATATAAAGATCATCTAACAATAACTATGTATAGCATAACATATAACAGACATTTAAATAATTAAAATTGTTTTTTTTTATTTTCTATTTTAGTTGCAAAAGGTTAATCTATGTAATTAGTATGTACGTTCTCTGGGTACTCCAGATCGACTTCTCACATATAATTCAGTTTCGACAGCGTGGAATATTTTTTATTACCTTATAACATCATCTCTAAACATACTCAATGTCATAAAGTGACGAAACTGAAGAACATTTCTAATTTATTGCACAAAAGTACACATATCTAAAAAATGCTTGACGTTTGTATAGATTAATATTATTTGTTTTACTACCTATTTGAATACAGTAATATTGTTTTTATTTAACCCATTATAGCCCTGAATCTGGCTACAACTCTAGATAAGATCGTGTAGTTGAACTTTTCGGCTCGGGTCTCTTGCTGCCAATAGATACGCTTTCCAGAAATGACGTCAGTACAGATGACTGTTATGAGATTTTGACTTCCCGAGGTTTTTAGCTTTATTATTTATGATTACTATTACAGCTAGAAACTACTAGATTAGAAAAAAATGTTGAAATCTTATTTACTGTATAATGATGTATTTATAGTCGCTCTAAAATATTAGCTACAATTGAACGATGATTATTCTTTAGTTCACTTACTGCGGCAGTCTATGCCGGTTTAATGAAGATAGGATTACGTCTAGTCTCACGTTTATGTGATTGAATGTTTGTGTGCCGAAGGTTAGGTAAAAATTTATATTTTAATGCAGATTTACATTGACTGGTAAGTATATTTCATACAAGGTGTGTCTGGATGGACCGTTAGCCGTAATAGAAAACTAATATTAATTGATTGCTAAATGTGTGTAGATAGGGGTTTTTAGATATGGTTTATCTAATGAAAATAACGACTACTTTCGGTCCCTTCCTGTTATACTGAAAGTAGCTGCTAATTGTGTTACTTTAAATGGAGTGGTATACACTGTTGTTGAATATTTAAATTCTACGCAAAATGACCATACTGGGAAAAGTTCTAAGAAGTAGTCAGTTAGCATTTCTCGAGAATGGTGTAGTAATGTTATTAATTTCGCCAGTGTAGCTAGGAATTCGAGAAAAATTGATTACATGTCCGATAGTTATCAAACTGAATCGTCCAAGAATTATGAGAGGTTGCTTCATCTAGGCAGTAATCTCGTTATAGGCATTAATGAGATGCCACCTGGTGTTTCGCTACCAATTTAATTGAAAACCCTTTGGTCTTTTTTCTAGGAACCAATTTTGCTGCAGCAGTCTGTGCCAAACTTTTTAAAAAACAATTCCATGTTTATTCAACAGATATCATCATTTGTTTAGAGATTTTTAGGGAGACGGTGTTCTGGGTTACCTATCGAAGGACTTGAAGGATGTTGGGGTATCAAGTAAATAAAAAAATATCTTAAAAGGAGCTTTGAATCAGCTAAATAATGTTTAGTTAAGGTATGTTATGATCCTAGTGAGTCATAACACTACCTCCAGAACAACAATTATAAGTATAGCAATAATTATAAAAAAATAAACACGTTTTGAATTTGTTTTTATTAAAAATCAACCAAAATTTAATTCTTAACTTATATGCATACGACATTGGTACCACACAGAACCACCACGCATTATAGTACTAAAAGACTCCTCTACTTGTTTTAGATGAATTGCTGCCGGATACCAGTTGCTTTACCACGCAAAAATCTCCTTCAAGCAAATACGTACAAAGTCACATACCAAGTTTAAAAATAAGTATGTTTGAAATACATCCAATTAAGCACACAACAAAAACCTCTGGTTTCAACCTAATGATGTTTTTAGTAAAAATTTTGACTGAATTAGTCAGCTAAACATAGATATTCTAAATAATGTAATATTTATAGAATTCTTCATGTAAGATTTGGGTTGTGACGTCAAAACGCTGTTTATAACTTCACACCTCAATTATACTTCACCTCTTTTGAAAGTAGCTTTTCACTATCTACTGAAACAAACCCTATTTTCAGGCCCACGTTGGACCGACAGTGAAACAAAGGTTATTTTTCCGGACTAAATTTACATTTAAAGTCTTCAAATTATTATACGTTACGATAATGCTCAAAATTGGAAAAGATTTTTAAGTCACAATAAAATACATATAATTGGGCGCCACCTGATTATGAAAGTTTTGATAATAATTAAACTAATGACCTGGCCCCATTAACCAGAAACTGGAGTCAGATCTAATAAATTTAATTCAACTTGTTAGTGATATTCAGTAATGAAGTTAGGTTGGATCAAATATAAATAAAGACTTTCATAATTATATGGGTCAATATTATTCTGTCTAATTAAGTTTAAAAAATTGTGTTTCTTCATAAGCCAAACAGTTAGAAAAATAACAACTAGTCATAAAAATCATCAAGTTAAGTCACCCATACTATACCCATAATCAATACATAAACAATATGCAACTTACGCAATGTCCATAAAATTCAGAGAGTCAACAATTCGCAATATCTCGTTCAAATTGTTAAATTCACAGAACTGGATCAAAACAAACTTACACAATATTGCCCTTTAGCAACACAAGTATAAACAATTGTCAAATTTTCTTTTTTTTGTTTCACTCCTATACCATGGGGGAACCAACTGCTAAGGTCATCTGTCCCCCATCTAACATGCAACACGAATACACACACCCATAGTTGAGGTAATGGAATTTTCCAATTAGAAAAATCCCGTCGCCCCAAGTGGGATTCGAACCCACGATCCTTGGAACACGAGTGATGCACTGACATCACTCGTCCTGTGTATGTGTTGCCCGTGGGAATCCCTATTGAATTTATACGTACAAAATTAAGATCGATAACACAAACACATGGTGTCTAGACAGCCTGTTTGAGAAAGTTCCTTTTGGCGATAAATTGTTTACTGGTAAAATGTTTTAACTATAAGGAGATTTTTGTTACCTTCAATATTTAATTTTAACCCTTATAAGCTCGGAAATAAACAATTTTGTTTTCTAAAAACAAATTTTGTCGATCTGGAAATGTTTCTTTTGAGATGACCTTTAACATTTTATGGGACTCATATTATGCAGTATACCAACGATGATTTTATATTGAAAGAGAAAATATGTGAATACGCAGGACCGCATTTAGAATTTTGTTTTGTTAAATATGCATACTAAATTGCTTTATTAAAGAGTCGACAAAAACGTAACGTTACACTACTGCGTTTGAAGGTATTATAGTGAACGGAAACTGTACGATCTACGGCAAGTAATCGCTTTGGTTTACCAGCCTCTTGCATGGTATGAAAAGAGTATAAAAAGAGATAGGTAAAGGTAGTAGTCATTGACAAGAAAAAGCAGAAGTTCTATAACAATATATAAGTATTACGTATAGACATATAAATAGAAGTACAGGGTGGAATAAAACAAGGAATATGAAACAAGTGCACTATAAAATCATTGTATATATAAAATTGTAAATAAATAAATTTGTATACTAAAGATATAAAAGGTGTAGAAATAAAATAGAGGTATATTTGTATTTAAATAAATTAACAAAAACGATGGATATGGATTTATATACTAATTACGTAATTACCAATTTACAGCTTGCATAACGAATGTGTAGATTTCAGAAATGCTGCAAGCCTTATAATGGAGTTTGGGGTATCACCTAAACATTCTGTCATGTTATCAGGTATGTGTAAATTCTGACGCTGAATATCATATTGCGGGCAGACTAAAAGCAGATGCCGAACTCCTAGTGCTTCTCCACAATGTTCACATATTGGTGGCCGTCTGCCTGCCAGCAACTAAGTATTGGTCAACCGAGTGTGTCCTATTCTAGCTCTACAGACTGCCACCTGTTCTCTTCTTGTTAGTGATACTGGATATCTCTATTTCCTCACTTCTGGTCCTATTCTAGCTCTATAGACTTCCACCTGTTCTCTTCCTGTTAGTGATACTGGATATCTCCATTTTCTCACTTCTTGTTTAATAGCTTTTAATTTCAATTGGCTGTTGGACCACTACTCTGCCATGAGGAGATTGTTTTTTTGTTTCAATTGACACGACAAATCATTATGGCAAATGGGGATGTTTTGGTCGATTACTCATGTGTATGCAGCTGCCTCGTCAACCTTTTCATTACCCAATATGCCTATGTGGCTGGGTATACAAGCAAACACGACTTTTCTTCCTGTAGATTCCAGCCACTGAATTAAAGTTAAAATACTCTGAATCAAAGGATCATTATTAAAAGTGTCACTTAGACCTTCCGTGGAACTTTGCAAATTAGTACTGACGTGTGCGTAGACATTTCAAAATACCTCAAAGCCTGCCATATGAAATAAAGCTCGGCGGGTTATTGACTTATTAACTAAATTTTTAATAAATAAATTCTTTGTTAATGCGTTTGCAGAGATACATTTAGACAAACGTTCCTGTATTAGGCAATTTACAAAGTGCTTTCCATACATTATTTCAGAATACAGATTTCAGAAGTCAGCAAAAACTGCTTATGCTAACTTCGTAGGAATCACTTTTCTTGAGCTCGCATTTCAGCGAAAGCAAAGTATGGTACACATCATAAACAGTTTCTCAGACTAGAGATTTGACTGCGTCAGGAGCATATTCAGTTCTTTCTTTACTCTTTGTGCATCTCCTATTTGGAGTTGTCAGAACAGGATTTACTTCATACCTTTTTTATTGTACGCATAGTTTTTCACTAATTTATAAGCATCAGCTCAACGCTAAAATTATATTTAGATTAGATATAGTTACTATTATTTTTGAAAAATCTAATACTTTTTAGATATTATTTAATAATTGCATTATTATTTAACGGCTTATAAAGCTAAAACTGAAATCAGTGGCTCTTTATTTTCTTTTTCTCGTTAGAAATGTTCCAAAACTCTTAACGAACATCTGTGATTGTGTAAATGTAACTGTGTAAGGACAATAATAAATAATGTAATTGTTTGTTTTTTAGTTCACTTATCACATGCAAATTGCTTTTAAATGGTTAGTAGTAAGATGTTTCAATATTTATATCACTACTGAAAATTGTTTCATAGAATTCTTATATTTAAAAATCTATAACCTTTTGTGTAAGATTTTCTATATATTTTCAATTTGAGTTTATTATACTCGAAAACGTCAATTTGTCGAAGTTGTACTTTAGTAAATACCTAATGGTGCTACCAACAAAAATTTGTATCATTAAAATAGTTGTTTAAATTAAATTAAATTTTATTTTAAATTTATTTTATAGTTTTGGTATATAAGTTTTTGGTATATAAGCCAATTAAGACTTTTACCTCATATTACTTTTATTCTAAGTTACAACAACCATTTCCACCCAAAAGAACAAATTAGCATAATAGGTATGTTTTCTGCAGAATAGCACTTTCTTAGTTTCGGCTTTAAATTGATGTTTACTTACTTGCGGCCCTAATAATTGAGAATTAAATAACCCCTTTCAGGCAATAATAAAAAAGTTGAATTACTGTGGGAGGTTGAATTCCTTTGCATACAGGTCTATAAGTTTGAGAAGGGCGATTACTTAGGGGCTATTAAACAAATGCTATATTTGTAAATAACAAGTGTAAAGTATAAGCGTAAATAACAAAAATAAATAAGACGCTACCTTGATAATTTTAGCAACCTCTGTAAAATAATTTATTGTAGGTAAATTTGATTTCAACAGCCCTACACGTTTCAGTATTATTAAATATCCAGATATTATCTATTTTCAGATATTCCAAATTAAATGCAAATTAGAGTCTGCAGGCAAGGAATTAGAACATGTCCAACTCGCTTAAAGGCTAAGTCAATTTGAAATGTATATGTATGGATAGAGGTTTCGAGAAAATGTGAATATTATCTGACCTATAAACTTTAAAACCTACGCTAATGTAAAACGTCATGAAAATTAACATTAATCCCTCTAATAATAAGATCCTAGTATTCAGTTGGGATATATTAAACACCCGACACGTAGCACTGGAGTATAATTCGATTTGATATTTAAACATTAAACTAAATTATTTGGTTTTTATATTTCATTAGTAAGCTCTTATAAATAGGAAATTCGGCTTGTAAGAATTTTGCAAATACTGCAAGGAAAAGTTATTTTAGGGAGTAATAAGGAGCATTTTTTCAGATGAGTGATTCGAGAAACTTTAGTTATTCTTGCTTTTAACATGTTTTGCTTTTGAAATTAGCATGAACTCTTTTAGATACTAATACATAGTAGCAAACAAAAAGACAAAGAAAAGAGAAGCACTTAATGCTTGTCTAAGTTGATATCCATAAACATCAGCATTCATGTCTACATAATAATCGCTTTTGCTAGATTTTGACATAAATGTGAACAATCTATCATAAAGAAACCTGGTATTTTTACCCATATGAATAATGGTTGGTGCTTTTTTTTACGAACAATTTTTCAATCTAGTCTCTAAAGACTAGACCTATATTCATGCCAATCTTTACCTTGAATTTACTAGTACCGCAAGACATCATTCAAATGTAAGGCTGTGTAATAACTGTTTAGTTGTCTACTAGAGAAAATCGAATAAAAACGTGTATATGAACTAAAAATCTTGAAACATTACTTTCAATTAATATTGTGATGATTTTGATTGAAATCATTGAAACAAATATAATAAATAATTAAATAATCTCAAAGACTATTCCGACAAATAGAATAAATGTGTACAAATTACAGACGATACCCCGAGACAGACTGTTCCAGGCATATTAGCTCTCATCAGTCGGGGATAATCGTCTATAATTTGCACACACTATCCAGGGGTTTCTATGTACCCACAATTGAAACAAATATTATTTCAAGAAAATCTTAAAAGATGAAGGAAAAATCAAACGTCGTCTTATTCATCTTAAAAGCTTTCAAGTGTTAAAAGCGATGTATTTGTTTATTATTTCTAAAAATAAAGAAAACGTCATAAAAAGAAATCTTTTATTAAAAAAGAGTAAACAATTACCGTAAGATGAAGTTTCATGAATGTTTAGCATTTATTTATTTAGTAATTAGGCCTAAGTGCCTACAGTCTTAATGCTACAAGATAGAAATTATCAGGCGATTATTCACATTTCCTTCTTTCATTTTTAAATATTCTTCTAAAGAAAAATTGAAAAACGTATTTTGTGCTACCTACTCTTTTTAATTATTATTGAAGGAAAAAAATTCTCAAGGCAAAATTGCCTTTATTATTGTCATGAAAAGTAATGAAGGATCTTAATTAAAGTTGTCTGGTGCTTTAACTACCTTTATAATATTATCCTTTTGTAAATTACTTATCTTCCTATTCTCTACAGTTGACAGGAACTTGGTTATTGTTATTTTGGCTCTTTTTGTAGCTGTACGGGCGGGGAGGGGCTAGTCAAAATATTGTATGGATTTTCAAACATTTTTATATTGAGGTTTTAATACTCTTGTGGAAATTTAATCTTTAAGATTTTTAAAAGCTACTTTCTTATATTTTTCTAAAAATAATTGACAAAGTATGAGTTTGATTGTGAATACTTTTAGATAATTAGAGCAAAATCTGATTTACCAAATGTTATCTACATCTTATATTTTGAAACATTTTAGTACTTTTAGTAAATATCCCTTTAGTTACAGGTATTACCTTTAGAACTAAAGATACTTTTTGTACCCTACAGGAAAGGCTCCTTATTGTATACAAATAGAGTGAGTTAAAAGTATAGAAACCTATAGATACCTAAAATAACAGCTGCCATAATCAAAACTAAATTTAATATTTAGACTAGCAATAAGGCCGCTTCTTCGAACCTTGACCAAGCAAATTTACCGAATCAGGAACAAGACCAGGAAATTCCACAAAGCCAGATACAAGAACCAGCAGCACAAGGAAATTCACCAAGTGAAGATTAAGGACCCTCAATACAGCCCACACTGATCTCACAACTCCACTATCAGTTAAACAGAAGACTGATCCCACAACTGAACTGTTGATTAAACGGGATTTTAAAGGAAATTGCAGCTGTGTCTTTTGTGCTGTGCTATGGGCTGTGCTGAGGGCTGGGGCAAGACCATAGATATTTGTAGCAAGGGTGAAATTTGCAACTTTTAAACATCTTATAGTATACGACAAATATAGATGGCACCACAGCCACTTGTTGCTATCAATGTTAATTCCACGAACAAATATGTAGTGGATTGACACGATATGTACGCATTCAAATATGTTTTCCCCTACTGACGAGTCTAGGTGAAGACAAAACAGTATTGTCTAGCGGTAATTGTGTTTGAAATTTTTCTCTGTATTTTATGTATTTTTATTATACATTTAAAAGGTTCAAGACTAAGATAATAGATAGTTAATTATAATGTGGGTGTCCGTAATACTTAAGACCGCTGATTTCATAGCAAAAGAAAGCTGCTTTTATATCTGGTTTTTCCTCGCTACGATGCACTTTTTAACTTTAACTTTGTACGGCGCTGTGGCGGCTGCTGTAACGACGTTATAAAGACCACTACCGCATAGTTGCGCCTTCTGTTGGTCAATTTCCAAAATAATACACATACCCCAAAAATTTTTAAATCGTAATTAAAAAAGTCTCTCACGAACCTAAACTATTATTATTATAAATATTATATTTTAATTATTATATAATTATGTATTGTTTTATATTAACTAAAGAAGGATTATACAATAAAATCCGAAATGATCATGTTGATAAATCGAATTAATTATTTTTCTAACCTAAATGCGTCTCATTAAAAGTTTTCCTAAATCCTAAATAATTATTAACATTAAATGTCGTTTATTAAAATCAAAACTATTTATATATGTAGTTTTAAAAATTGAATAGAAGCACTTAATAGCTATAAAACTATAATTGATAGTAATATTTTGAATTTTTCACATCATGTGTTGCAGAAGGAATTTCCACTTTACTTATAAACGAATTTAGTTTCGGATTATTATTTACCTATAATCTAATAACACGGGTTTTTAATTGAATGTTTATAAGAATTAAATTAATTTCCCTATTTAAAATAGTGGTTTACTTGAACGTGTTTATTGAATGACTTTTATCTTTAGTAAAATTTCTAAATTATTTTATTCCTTAGTTTTACGATTTGTTGGAGCTTTGTTAAATATTGTATGGGGTACACGAACTGTATACGATTTTCTTGATTTGAGGCTCCCAACCCAGCCAGCGCACTGAGGTTATAATGACGTTATTTTTAGGTCATTATTGGTCGACTACGTCAAATGACTAATAAATTATGTCCATAAAACGTCATATAATGGGACGTATGTAGACGTCTTCAAAACGACGTGTTTTGGACGTACAATACAATACGTACAAGTTTCATTAAAACGATATTATTTTAGCAGGGCCCAAGGAGTACTGGTCATATTAAGCAGGTAGACACAATATAGAGATGTTTTGACTGTAGTATATAATAAATGTTATTTTCAGTATTCAACTATTTGTTTATAATTCCTGTCTTAGTCCTAGTATAGAACGTTTTAATCACGTCTTATATTGACGTCTTGGGGCTGTGACATAAAGATGTCAGTTTTACGACAATTTACCGTCGTTACTGCCGAAAAACGGCCACATTATGACGTCAGTGTGCTGGCTGGGAAGTATGTTCCAAGCTAACATCATCATTACCAGCATTGTGTATATTATACTAGCTTAAACGGCCGGCCGGGCGCTGAAGCGCCCTTGCACGAGTATGCTTCACAACATAACAAGAACCTCCTACCCCCACCCCATCCCTCTCTATAATAACGACGTCGAAAAAATTCGCAGTGCACATTCCTAGATGCAGCGAGGCAAAAATAAAATTCATATTCACAGCGCTCAGCCTCGCTGCATCTAGGAATGTGCACTGCGAATTTTTTCGACGTCGTTATTATAGAGAGGGATGGGGTGGGGGTAGGAGGTTCTTGTTATGTTGTAAAGCATACTCGTGCAAGGGCGCTTCAGCGCCCGGCCGGCCGTTTAAGCTAGTTAAACCTTTAATTTTAATTGTTCGCAGTGTTTTAAAAAAAATTAAAGTAGCCAGTGAACACCGCCTGGTCACGGGCAACACAACGGTGAAAACCGTTTTTAAAAATATTAAGCCGTTTAGGAGGAGATGAGTCCCAAGCAACCAAGCACTTAATTAATTATTTTAGTGACACGCTCCTTATAAGAAAGCTTGATTTACATTATATTAATATCATTTGCTTAAGAGCTGAAATAAAAAAGATAAAAAGTTCTAATTTACAATTTATTGCTTCCACCAATGCTTTGGATCTTTAAGGTTTCTCAAACTAATGAGAAAATGACAAATTAACAAAATATAACAAAGAATATAAAAAATTTTTACTCGCGGTAAATTGAATAAAAAGCTTCTTCTTACTCATCTTTATAACAATAATTAATTATTCGGCAATACATGTATTAATAAATAGTGTAAAAGATAAAAGAATTCGTTTTGATTTAAAAGTTAAAGCAACTGGAAACTTAGCAAAAGCAGCAGAAGATTTGTAATAGTTATCTTAGTTACAACTGTTCAAACTTAGCAGTTTAAAAACTTAAAATTTGGCTGTAATTTAAGCAAAATTGAGTTGATTATTGAACCTAAATTACTTTTATTTTTATAATATTTACTTCACTTCTATTTTACTTCTAAATATTTGTTTAAGTTTGTTCATTTGTGCTGAAAATCAATATTCAGGATCATCAATATCAACGCGACCCTGTTGTCAGTTTTTTTAAGTTTGTATGAGCTGACCCTAAGTCGGTAACTAAAATTGTTATTTCCCAGCTCGTGTTCAAGCACAACAGAATTAACCGATTGATGGCATCAGAGGCCTGTCCAGGAAATCTAAATATATAAAATCCATGTTGTTTTAGTTCGTAGTTGTATCTGTTTCAGATATGTATTTTCAGATTCAGACGTTTTCGTACTTGCAAGAATGTAAACTTAAAAAATTCGAACCGTACTGAACCTGTAGCCCTAAAGATATTCCATGATATTTGGGGTCAGTGGTATCGACTAATACAAAATTAACCAAATACCGATACATAATTCGCCTGGCAAAGAGAAGTTTAAAACATCTTCAGACCTACTATACACAATAACAAAAGAAATAGAATCAAAATAACTTATGTTAGTTTTAAATAAAATTTGTAAAGAAACTTTGTTAAGTACTTTGACGTTGACAACACTGAAAATTTAAATTCTACATTTGTTGTTCAAATTTACAGCGTAAATAAGTTTGACATTTTAAGAACAGCTCCTCAACAGTGATATCGAGTTAAAAAAATGGAATGTTATTGTTTTCGTTACTCAAATAAATCTGTTTTGAACACGCAAATGCGTGTCCTAGTGGTTCATTTGAACACGCAAATAAAAAAGTAATTTATATTATGAGGTACATTGTAATATTGTTTATTGTTTCTAGCCTTATAAAGTGAATCCCTATAATCATGAAATAAATAAAAGATTAGTAAAAGTTTCACAAGCTTATAATCTACCTGACAATTTTTTCGACGGTTAAGCAGTCATTATCAAAGGTAATATAAATATAAACAAACACATCAATAAGCTCAAAACGAAAAATAGATAACCAGGTAAAAAAGAGAGAAGTAACGGAGACTTATATTATACCGAACTACAAAAAGATCAATTCAAACGGTAAATGCCCGATTACCATATCGACGTGTTTATTTATATTTGTATTACTTTTGAGAATCATGTCAAAACAACTGTCAGGTAGATTATAATAAACTTGTGAAGCTTTTAATAATCGTTTATTTATTTCATACATTGTAATATGCATGTTTAGTCAGGATATGTTAGTATTCCACGCATTAAATTTTATGATGCAGATCAAGAAGTTCGCTAAGCCTATTGGTTATTTTTAAAAGGAATGTATTATAATATATAATATAACATTAAACACCTAAAATAGTTCCTAAAATATTTTGTAGAACCCAACGGTTTTAGGGTAAATGTAAAAAATTAGCCCTTTCCACTTTTTCTACTGTAAAACTAAATCATACAAATCCCCTTTTTAAAAATGTGGGAAGAAAAAGGGAGGTATATTGAGACTGTGTTTGCACTACTCGATTATTTAATGACCTGTGAACACGATTTCGCACTTTGCTACCGGAAAAACTATATTTAAGGCATCGCCGTCTCCAACTGACTCCATCCTTTTCGATTGTCCATTTGTATTTTTCCACTTATAATTAAATTTCAATTTTTAACTCGCATCACAAAATTGCTACTTTCCAATCAAAGGCCGTAATGAAAAAGATCAGAAGAGACTTAATTAAATCCTGTAATGCTGTGGACACAAAAAGCATATATATGAGCATCAAAGTGCCTTTCATTTTCCTTTGCTTTGGGCGAGTTCGCAAATCCGTCATATCGTACCATATAAAGCAAATATTTATAGTTTTCGTGTAGACTCCCGCACCTTACAAACATAAACATGTACAAACATCTATATAGGATCTGTTTACCTTAGTTAAATACCTCCACAGTATTTCGGTATTGCTTCCTAGCATTAAATTATTTATTTACCAGACATACAAAAAATTTTAATATGCAGGGGCAAAAAATATCAAAAAGTACAGCTTCTTGATTTAATTTCAAACGTGTTTTCAAAGTTGATTCCAAAAGTTGGTTCTAAAGTGATTGCAATACAACGTTTTATCAAACACCTCTTATTAACGAGTTTATATTCGAACAATAATCTTTACATGTCAAATTAATTTTTGTATTTGTCAAAAATCATTATAGTTGCATTGGAAGGTCATGGAGTTTATGGGCGAGAATTCTCTCTCGGAAGTAGTGACTTTTTGAATATTCTTTCACTAGTGAGTAATGTATCACATTACTTATGTAAAATCACCATAGGAATAGCGTCATTATTAGGAGGAGTTGGATAAAATAAAATATTATTGCCACCTGAGGACTAAATGCATTATTTTAATCCCACACGTTTATTGTAATGAAAACCTTTATTTTTCTCCATTTTGGGATTTTACATCATTAACTATGCAAAAATCACGTAGACTATACTTTGAAAATGGATGAGAAATCTGAAAATTGAAAACTTCAATATAATTTATCATTTTTTCTTTCTTATTCGTGCCAGTATTAAAATTCAGTGGTCGCACAGAACACAGTTTAGCAGCCTAGCAAGTTTTATTTTGTTTTCCTTCAGCTCGGATCGTTTTTCTTTTCAGACGACATGGAGGAAAAGACATATTTACGTATTTTATAGATCAAAGTCAGCCTTAATGTTCCTGATCCTCCGGACAGATGATACGAGAGTTGGACTAAAGACAAAAACAAAGTAATATAAATGAATAAA
Organism: Agrypnus murinus; assembly: GCA_929113105.1. Taxonomy (NCBI): domain Eukaryota; kingdom Metazoa; phylum Arthropoda; class Insecta; order Coleoptera; family Elateridae; genus Agrypnus; species Agrypnus murinus. The sequence goes on along the minus strand of OV816028.1, from coordinate 76,101,954 downwards.
AAGTTTTTCTCTCTTGTAATTCTCTCTGTAATATGATGCTTACACGTTTTTATAAGTATACAGTTACATCTAGAAAAGAAACAAATGAAAGAATTTTTGGACTAATTTGATGTATGTAGTGTTTATAAAGTTCAAAGCTTAAATTTATCAAAAAGAACAGATTTTATTCTATTTGAAACTAGAGTTATCATATTATTGTTTTTACCTGTTTGGGAGATACGTTTAGGGCTAGGACTTTCACTTGCTAATGATATTTTACTTTTTATCTAAATTTAAATATAAGCTAATAAATTTCAAGTTAATGTAATATATGTTCAAGCTTATGGGCAATTCTCACGAATCTTGAAAGAGAAAGAGAAACAGTTCGTAAATTAATACAAATAAGCATATTTATGTTTTCTGGTCCTTCGCGTAGAAAATTATCCACATTCCTCTGCTTTTGATCATTATTTCTCGTTGAACTTTTTACCTGAACTCATTTTCTTTTTTCTTTGTATTGAAAAATAATGAAGTAATTGAAATTAATTTGTTAAGAAAATGATAAAAATAAGCATTATTTTATGAAACGATATTTTCATATCTTAGTATTTTCTATGTTAAAACCAAATCAGCATATTTTAATTAAGATTTACAAACGATATAAATGTACTGACATCTATAATTTATCAAAATACAAACAATTAAGTCTATTAATAATTTTTTGTTACGAAACGTGACGTTACGAATCGTGAAATTTCATTCATTTTTATATTTATTTATTTATTTAAAAAACTGATGTATAATATGTAAAAAAATTAACAGTAATATTGAGTATTTGTTAGAACATTATGGTATTTAATTGTTTTTGCATGTCACCTCAAAAATAACATCACATCACTAATTGTGTTTGTGATGTAAAATTATTCGACTATGATTTACATTTCGAATAAACTGCATGATCATCCATTCTTTGTTGAAAAACCTTTCGTTTCATTATAAAAACAGTAGGTATGTTTAAATCATTTAATGAAAAGTTTAAATATCTTTTAAAGACGAAGTGCAATGAAGAGAATTTTTATTGCAATGAAGAGACGTGTATCTTACAACGTTTTATCTACAATCATATAGCTTTACTAGACTATCCATTTTGTTTGATATATAGTTTTTAAATTTGTGACTTATGTGATGTCTATATCAACGTGCTTTGATTTTTACGTGGTAAGTTGTTTAGCAACCAGCTTGTAAAATATTCATAAATCATTATCATAGATCTCTTGTTAACATTAGCGTGCATTCAAGATTTTATAACACTAATTCGATAAACGTTAACTTTTTACACGAAAATCAGTGTAAAAAGTAGTCACTTTTTGTATAATCGTAGATAAAATATGTTAGTGACACCAAAGTTAAAGATTCGTAAGAATCACCCATATGTGTGCTTGATGATTTCTAATCTCTCAATTCCAAAAAGTAACTTTGCATGTCAGTAAATCACAAGTTGTACTTAATCCCTGTATCAAATGTTTAGCCCTAGCCCTGTTGTCACACGGTATACAGAGAGTCCTGTTTAACAGTCTACACTCAATCATTCCGACGAGCGTCTGGATATAGCAATGGAACTAAAAGAACTTCAGTAAAAGAAATCAGTATTAGCACCCATTTTAAAATATGTTCTGGTACCGCTCATGACGTTATCGGGATTTTTTAAACAGCACTATTAGGTTTTAAGTATGAGAATCGATAACAAGTGTGATTCTGAATAAAAAAGCATTAAGGTACTACAGACTTAAAATGCATAATAACGGTGCTAGAACTAATTAACTGGTTCTTCCTGTTTAATAGTCTATACTCAATCATTTGAACAATCTTCTGGCCTTAGCAGTGGCACTAAAAGAACTGGGTATATTTCGACCTCTATTTTACGAAATCAGTATTAGATTACGTATGCTTGGTATGGATGATTTTACATTGTCCAAACTATATGCATTCTTTTGATTCAACTGTAACTCAAATAGTATTTCGTGATAGAACATAATTAAAATGTTTGAAAAAATTTTTCTCTTTACTTTTTTACAAAGATAAACAAACAACTTGTTTTTCCCTAGTAACCCCTATTCTTGAAAAATGTATTTCTTTATTTTACTGTATCAGTATCATCCCCAGCCAGGAGAATGTAAAAACTGTGATGCATGATTATTATTATGAATACATGTTTGAACAATTACAGCATCATTTAACTTTTGCTGAATTACATATTGCCATGATATTTGATCATACTAGGAAGAATTTACTCTCACGATAATATTTAATAGGCAGAATTTATGCAATTCTACAGCTATCCGATTTAATGGTTGCATAATCTCCCTTTTAAAATAATAAATTGTAAAAACAAATTTAGTTAATTAAGAGTAACATACACGCAATGACTCTTTAAGCAGATAAAGGATATGTGAGAATCCAGATAATCTTTTTTATAACTTAACGATTTCTCGGGATCATTTAATGCATTCTTTTCGTCTTAATAAAATTTAGTTCAGTTTTAATCTTATAAATCATCTGGAACAGACAAAATATGTTGTTACAAAACTACCGTTGTAGATAAAATAAATGATTTTATTTTGTTTATGTTTACGTTATATTTGTCTGGCAAATTCTTATCATAAAAAGTCACGTATTTTTTAGAAGTGGTTACATTGCAACTTCACAATTCGTATTAGTTACAAAGGTTTATAAGTTAAAAAAGAATTGATACTTCTTTTACGAATTACGACCTTATGTATCTCCGCCATACATAAAACAATTTTGTGCTAAATTTAAAAATTGTTAAATGTAAAAAGACCGCATTGTAACTTTAAATATTATACATTTCCAGATTTGTTACAAAAACTGAAGGACCATATAACAACGTTAAAAAACTTTAAAACCTGCGGAATATCCGGAGATGGAAGAAAAGTTGTTTGGATGGTTTTTGATGTCACCGATATCCTCCGAAATTTTGGACGAAAAGGCAAAGCATCATTATCCAGCAGCGTGCGGTGCATACGAAACAGTGGAAGCAGTCGCGATGCAACGTATGCGCTATCACGCTCGTACGCTATGGTTCCACTGATTCGTATACTCTGCACGCTACTGTGACTTTATTAAAGACGGTTTCAAAACGATGACGTCAGGGCGAGTAAAGATTGGATACTTCATTTTAAAAAGACAATTTAAAACAGTTTTTGCGTATATATTTTTGTAGCTTTTTTTAAATAAATGTTTTGCAGAATGTTTTAAATGCATTTATTTACAAATAAAACATTGTAACTCTACAGACGCGGTAATCCGAAAACCGCGATGATTCGGATTGCCCCTGTTTTAATTAGTCCGAATTAGCGAGACTTCACTGTATTAATTTAAACACCTACATTTTATCAATTATAGAAAATAGATTTGTGGTCTAAATAATATTTTCAAGTTTAAGTAATTTGCGTTAAGATATCCCAACAAAATAATAAATGAAAATAATTTATTTGTTTTGTTATTAAATAATAAGTTTAATTCGATTTGTTTTTATTTGTAATTAGTAATTTATTTCTAAATTTCTTCAAAATTTAATTTGGTATCAATTTTATTCTTTTCATTTTCTTTTCATGTGAATCATTAAATTTTTTTAAATAAATAAAAAAGCCTGTGTTCTTTAGTGTTTTGTCATTTGTGTAATATTATTTGTTTAACAGTCAGGTTTTATTTAAAAAAATATTTTACATCACAAAGCTGAAAGAGACTCAATGTAGTGAGATTATGATACTATTTAAGTATAAATGTTAAGACCCTTCTTTTTGAATTTATCTATCGTTTTAAGGCCAAATAGGGTTGTAAGTAATTTTGAAACTACTTGTTATATTTTATAAAGAATAAAAATATAACAAGTAGTTTCAAAATTATTTACAACCCTATTTGGCCTTACAATTAGATAGTTATTCACTACAATACATTTGTAAAGCCGGAGCATTATATACAATTTTTGGTAAGAAGTTGTATTCCATGTCATCTCTTTTTGCAAATTAAATGACTTGGAATAGTCATTTGTGAATTCTGTCTGTTCTTTCCAAAATAACTAACAATGTAGAGAAAATATAATAAAGGTCGAATGAAACTTAATGTTGTGGTAGATTTATTAAAAAATTATGAATATTCTCTCATCTTGAAATAAATGGCTTAAACTACCCTTAAATTAACTCTTTTATAGATCTGAATTGGTGAAACTAACTTTCTTTTTTTACAAACCATTTCTTTTCAGGACTACGGTTTGTTAGACGATTTTATTATCAAGTAAGTTAATTATTTAAAATTAATGAAGTTTATAAACTGTATTATCTTTAAGACGCCACTGTAAAATAAAAGAAGGATAAAAATGCCTGAAAAGTATTCATGTTGCCAATAGTTTAACGTGGCGGTAAATTCAAACCGTCCTCAACCGTCCATTTTAGATCACCCTGTATGTATTCTAACCACCCCTTTTACCTAATAAAATAATCTTACGAAGAAACTATTTGGCAGTTAATTAATTTCGAGACTGCTGTTCAAAGAGCTGTTTCCTAGTATATTTTCCTTCAGTGTAACGATTAAAAAGAAGAGCCTTTGTAATGATTTAATATCATTTTGTTTGTAAATAAATCTTTGACAATACGAGGATAGATCGAAAAATTTCTAGAACAAGATGGAAAAAAACAACTTTTTGGTAAAAATCGCATTTATTTTTCTACATAGTCTCCTTTCAGCTATACACATTTAGTCCGACGCTTTTCAAGACCCTTCAACCCTTCACAAAAATTGCCGACTTGTGGGATGGGGCGTTATCCTGGTGGTACAAGACATTTTTCTTGGCCAAATGAGGCGTTTTAGCTTTGATTTGTTTGTTCAGTCTGTGTAATAATACTCGCCCGTTACTGTCCTCCCGTGTTGCAAGTAATTAATAAAAATTATTACTCGGGAATCCCAAAATACGGTAGCCATGACTTTCCCAGCAGACGGAATCGTCTTTGCCTTCTTTGGAGTTGGCTCACCACGTTTTGTCCATTGCTTTGATTGCTTCTTGGTCTCCGGAGTGTAGTGGTGAATTCACGTTTCGTCAACAGTTATAAAACATCGAAAAAAAATTTTTTTTTATTACGTTTGAACATGTCTAGACATTGCTAAGAAATGGTCATTCGAACTCGCTTTTGGTCGATTGTCAGCAGACGCGGCACCCATCTAGCAATAAGCTTTCTCATGTCCAAATGTTGATGTAAGATGGAATGTACACGATCGTATGAAATGCTTTCTTTCTCTGCTATCTCTCAACTTTATTCGGCGATCCTTCATCACGATTTCATGTACTTTTTCAATTGTTTCTTTATCGGTAGCTGTATTTGGTGTGTCAGAACGTGGTGCATCCTCGATGCTTGTTCTACGGTTCTACCGCCTTTAAATTCAGCAACACAGGCGAAGACTCACCATGAACTTCATCTAACTCCGTTTTTATTTGTTTAGCTTTTAAGCCTTTAAAAAGGAATGTTTTATCAGTGTACGAAACTCGTTTTTATTCATGATTAAGAAAATGCACAAATTGTTTACTTGAATCGATAGTAACGGCGTGTGTTTATATCCAACTCGTTTGAAAATTAGACAACTGTTGTATTGTGAACAATGGCGCTTTCAAAACAAGTGATCAGCACTAGAGCCACTGCATCTAGTTACCTAGGCCAACTGGTCGATCAGAGTACCGCAAAACGCCGCCATATTGGGGCAAGCACGAAATTGTTCATTATTTTTATCTGTATTGAATTTAATCAAATTCCCCGTCTAGTTTAAAAGTTTTTTCTTATACTGAAAGTTCAAACCTCTATATTGTCAAATACGTAAAACGTGGTTTTAATTTGTCCATTATTAAAAAATATCCTTCTCTGCGTCTTGCGGTACTTTGATCGACCAGTTTGGTTTAGGTGACTAGATGCAGTCAGCACTAGAGTTCCTATATAATATTAATAGGTTACATAAGATAAGGGTTAGGACATGTGGATCCAATGTCAAGAACGACTTGATTTCTTTTAAAGTATTTTCACCTATCAAATTTCAGTTGTTTGATTTGACAAATTGTTTCTTCATATGTAGACCGGTGAAGAATTTATTGATCAATAAATTCTTTGATTCAACATTATTATAATACTCTTAATATTTATTTACTAATAAAAAATACATATTATTATTAAGATAGACTATTAAGATCATGTACTCCTTGACATTGGATTTAGCCAATTAAAATCGGGCATCGTACATTTCCCAACTCTTATTCTTATTATTTAATATTATAATAGAGGAACTTTAATTAGCACGCGCGCATAACGCCATCTTGTGGTTCATTCTAGAAACATTCCGATCTATCCTCGTATTTTTTAACAGTCATTCTTTTCTTGTATCAGTTTGTTGTGGATAAACATTTGCCAGTTTATACATCTTCATTTCTAAGAGTTCTTTATATCGTAGTTTTTAAATGTTTCTTGATATCTATTGATTTAGTATTTGTATTTTTATACGATCATGTGTTCAAAAACTGCTTGGTTTGTGTTTTATTTATTTGAATAGTTGTAGTCCTTTCAGTGTTTTTTGGATGCACCTGATGAGTTTCTAATTTTCTAATCTAATTTTTTTGATAAAATGTAAAACGCTATTTAAGCTTTGCGAAGATAAGTATCAAGCTAGCATCTTATTCATTTGGTATCAAACTAATTCTGGGGTCCCAATCAATTCGAACAACGTTAGCATTATTTTACCGGAGATATCCTTTCGCAACTAATTATCGTGAAATGGATTATGGTGGAATTTGTTTCGTAACATGAATATTAACTGTACGATAAACCATTTTACAGCAAAATTTGTCAATATTTACATAGTACATCAGCCTTGATATAAATTAAACCAAAAAACCAGATTTGTTATTTTATACCCCAGAAAAAAGTAAATTAACTGCTTTTTGCCTTCTCCCTTTTTTTCGTAATGAGTCCACTTAATATTATACGTTATCGTTTTTAAAAGTGAAGTTTCGATATTAGAAAAGCATTTTTCAAAATATTCGTATTTGTTATTTTTTTCCTAAAGCGAATTTGGAATCTGTCACAGACTTTCATGGCGCAAAATACACGTAGCCTGAATATTTCATTGGAAACAGACCTAGGATTGAATACTGATTTGTAGGTTCTCCTGGAATCGTTCGGAAATAATAAATGATAACAAATGTCGATGTCGCAAAACCGGAATAATGTACGCGTTGTTCCAACATATTAGTCAACCTGGGGAAAACCACGACAATCCAAACAAAATATATGTCTGCAGTAGAAGGATATACACATTTGAAATCCAAATCCTGAAATGTTGCATGCAAGTAAATGCACCAGTGGCGTTTCAAAATGCTTGATAGGAAACCTCTGTAAATCAAGTTGCTATTCAATATTATTTTCAGAATTCTCACTAGCGACTTTTCCGTGCGAAAAAGAATCTTTAACCTTTTGTCTGCGACAGCTAAATTTATACGCGCGTTTCTATGAATGCAAAATTTAGTAGAGTATAGAAAATGAAATGTAAACGTTGTGATTATTTACTTGGATAAATTTTCGAGAGTGAGAAATTAATTTTGTGCCTGAAAGGTTTATTATATTCTATTTTCACATAAAGAAACAAGACGGAGAGACAAACTAAATTTGCATATTCGATTAAGAGAATAAATCAGCAAGTATTATAAAATAATTAATAACTTTAGCAGTTCAAGTTTTAACAAAGTGCGAAATTAGTATTATTACTGAATGAAGATCAACTTCAAAAATAAATTTTCCACTCCAGCTAGTTCTAAGGAACTCCGGTAGCACATAAATTGACCCAACGTGTGTAAGTTATAGTTATAAGGGTTAGCTACGTAAATATACGGCATATAACATAAATAAAGGGTGAGTTTGCCGCCCCCTTAACTAATTCTGAAATTGGGCACCAGGACAATATCCATACTAAATTAATATCGCCTGTAATAATAATTATTAAATATATGGCTCCGTCTAATTTGGGTAAGATCTTTGTTTACAAACAAAACCTGATGTTCAACTCATTTAGAAAGTCCTTTCTCTTTGATACAGGGTTGTAATAATTTTATTGCTTTATATAGTTCATGGAGCTATTTAATTATGATTAAGGAAAAAAATATATTATTTTTTTCTTAATACGCAGATATATAACCAAAGGAAATTAAAAAGTCCTGTAGTTGGCTAATTGGAATTCCGTGGCTGGCGGCCATAATGCTCTTAAAATTTATACGCTTTTTAAAAACTTTTTAATTAAAATGCTTTAGGTAGAAATTATCTTACTGTCGAGTAGTTTTTAGTTGCAAAAACTAAGAAGGTCTATATTTGCCACAAAATAAAACAGATACTAGTCGTTAAGTTGCATGTTTAATTTAGATTTGAACATAAATTAAGCAACAAATCAAAAAAGTCTTAATTATCATTGCTGAGAAACTTAAAAGTAATTTGTTATAACTGCATCTGTTACAGACCAGAGCTTTTAATATATATTCAACAATGGCAAGATTTGTATATTAGGCACGTTGTAACGGTATGGCGTGTGTAAGATATATTAGCCAGGTAAATCAAAAGCCGATAATCCAATCTTAAATGTTTAATATAAAAATGTATCAATACATGGACCGAATTCGACCAGTGTTAAATAATAACTAAAACTTCCCTTTCTTTTAATAATCGTCTTGCCGTTACATGGCAGACGTTCAGCATCATTAAGCATTTACGACCCTTAAAAGTTATGTATAAAATCAGAACGTTTCACATGTTTTACAGAAAAATATCATATTACAATATAGGTTCATATAACGAACCGGCAAGATCAAACATTAGTAAGCGTGAATTAAAAATAACCAATGGTAGAAATATAAAGGGCTTATTCATTCTCGTATCCCTACAGTCGACCATCCTGAACAAGCGACCTGTCCTCAGGTAGCACTGACCTGCAACAAAACCAGAATTAACAATCATTGTTTATCATGATATAACAAGAGATTCGTTGATCTCGTATCCTTGAGGTAGAGATCCGTTGATCTCGTTAACTTGTTGAGAGATCCGTCGATCTCTTGAGATTATTCGATCTCATAAACATGATGAGAGATCCTTCGATCTCTTGAGATCCTTCGATCTCCTAAACATGGTGAGAGATCCTTCGATCTCTTGAGATCCTTCGATCTTATAAACATGATGAGAGATCCTTCGATCTCTTGAGATCCTTCGATCTCATAAACATGATGAGAGATCCTTCGATCTCATAAACATTATGAGAGATCCTTCGATCTCTTGAGATCCTTTGATCTCATAACCATGATGAGAGATCCTTCGATCTCTTGAGATCCTTCGATCTCTTGAGATCCTTCGATCTCTTGAGATCCTTCGATCTTTTGAGATCCTTCAATCTCATAAACATGGTGAGAGATCCTTCGATCTCTTGAGATCCTTCGATCTCTTGAGATCCTTCGATCTCATAAACATGATGAGAGATCCTTCGATCTCATAAACATGGTGAGAGATCCTTCGATCTCTTGAGATCCTTCGATCTCATAAACATGATGAGAGATCCTTCGATCTTTTGAGATCCTTTGATTTCATAACCATAATGAGAGATCCTTCGATCTCTTGAGATCCTTCGATCCCATAAACATGATGAGAAATCCTTCGATCTCTTGAGATCCTACGATCTCATAAACATGATGAGAGATCCTTCGATCTCATAAACATGGCGAGGGATCCTTCGATCTCTCGAGATCCTTCGATCTCATAAACATGATGAGAGATCCTTCGATCTCTTGAGATCCTTCGATCTCATAAACATGATGAGAGATCCTTCGATCTCATAAACATGATGAGAGATCCTTCGATCTTTTGAGATCTTTTGATTTCATAACCATGATGAGAGATCCTTCGATCTCTTGAGATCCTTCGATCCCATAAACATGATGAGAAATCCTTCGATTTCTTGAGATCCTTCGATCTCATAAACATGATGAGAGATCCTTCGATCTCATAAACATGGTGAGGGATCCTTCGATCTCTCGAGATCCTTCGATCTCATAAACATGATGAGAGACCCTTCGATCTCTTGAGATCCTTCGATCTCATAAACATGATGAGAGATCCTTCGATCTCTTAAGATCCGTTGATCTCATAAACATGGGACCTGCAAGAACCTGCAGCAAAGCGGGAATTAACATGTTCGTCATTGCATAACAAGAGATCCATTGATCTCGTAAACTGAGTTAGAGATCCGTCGATCTCGAGATCCTTCGATCTCATAAACATGATGAGAGATCCTTCGATCTCTTGAGATCCTGCGATCTCTTAAGATCCTTCGATCTCATAAACATGATGAGAGATCCTTCGTTCTCATAAACATGATGAGAGATCCTTCGATCTCATAAACATGATGAGAGATCCTTCGTTCTCATAAACATGATGAGAGATCCTTCGATCTCATAAACATGATGAGAGATCCTTCGATCTCTTGAGATCCTTTGATCTCATAAACATGATGAGAGATCCTTCGATCTTTTGAGATCCTTTGATCTCATAACCATGATGAGAGATCCTTCGATCTCTTGAGATCCTTCGATCTCATAAACATGATGAGAGATCCTTCGATCTCTTGAGATCCTTCGATCACATAAACATGATGCGAGATCCTTCGATCTCTTGAGATCCGTTGATCTCATAAACATGGGACCTGCAAGAACCTGCGACAAAGCGAGAATTAACATGTTCGTCATTGCATAACAAGAGATCCATTGATCTCGTAAACTGAGTTAGAGATCCGTCGATCTCTTGAGATCCTTCGATCTCATAAACATGATGAGAGATCCTTCGATCTCTTGAGATCCTTGGATCTCTTAAGATCCTTCGATCTCATAAACATGGTGAGAGATCCTTCGATCTCTTGAGATCCTTCGATCTCATAAACATGATGAGAGATCCTTCGTTCTCTTGAGATCCGTTGATCTCACAAACATGGGACCTGCAAGAACCTGCAACAAAGCGAGAATTAACATGTTCGTCATTGCATAACAAGAGATCCATTGAACTCGTAAACTAAGTTAGATATCCGATGATCTCGTTAACGCCATGGAGATATTTGTCGATTTTTCGTAAACATGATGAGGGTTTCATTCATCTCTTCAAATCCATTGAGCTTGTAAACGTCACGACAGATGCATTGATCGCGTAAACGTGGTGGGAGATCCGTTGATCTCGTAAACGTGATGAGAGATCCGTCGATCTCTTGCGATCCGTCGATCTCGTAAACGTGATGAGAGATCCGTCGATCTGTTGAGATCCGTCGATCTCGTAAACGTGATGAGAGATCCGTCGATCTCGTAGACATGGTAAGAGATAATAAATCTAACTTACATGTTATCTTGAAACATGGCCCACTTTATGATATCATCTGACGCAACCACCATTCGACTGACACGTCTAGGACCTTCTTGTAAGTTTTTAACTTCGAATCGATCTTTAAGAACTTTGGAGATTGGAAACAATCCCGTAAACTTTGGCAACGGCGTTTTACTGAAACCAATTGCTGCCTCGCAAGCAGAATCAACTCACCTTCAGCATATTTCGTAATTTCTTGTCTGGCTGTTCCTTGGCTGCTAATAATTGTATTAGACACTTCAAATAAATAAATCAAATTCATTAAATAAATTAACTTAATTCTGTGAACAGGCTCTAAAATACAAAACTTTGTGAAATCATCGATTACTAATAAAAACTGTTTCTTCTTTCTATTATTTTCAAATAGACCAACATAGACGATAAGTACGAGTATGCTGCGAATAAAGGACATTGCCACTTTTTCTATTGGATGGAGTCCATTACTTTTGTACTACGTTTTAAAGTTTTCTCAACACCTAGCGTTATCATGGCGGAATCTACAGTTTTGCATTCTCGCCATTTTTGGAACTACGTAAGCTATTTTTCCATTATCTATTTTTTTGTGATAAAGTTTGTTATTGAATTTGTATTCTGTACCATATTGCTTCATTTATATACTCAATGTCAAAAGGAAAGTTTAATATTTCACACCACCATCGCCCGTCTGTGGGTAAAGGTCATTCTTTGAAAATGTGCAATCCGTCACCAAATAATATAATAATAATAATAATAATTGCTACAACCCGTAGCCTGGAAACTCTAGATATTACATTAAATGAAATGCTATACCATATAAATAAACTCGAAAATACCTTATTAGTGTTATTACCACAGCCATCGTTTCAAATTCGTATGAATTATAGTATCGTTTGTCGTTAAATAAGAGACTACGTGTTGTTTTTGGTTTTCATCAAATTGTATTAATATTGCTCAACATCTATTGATAAAATCGGTTCATTAGTAAGGGATTCTTGTATTCGAACATATGCCCTTTGTTGTATAGCAGTCTAAATCCAAGTAGCACTTTTCTTAGTCAAACGAGTTAGTGGTTCTACAATAGATGCATAATTTGTACAAATTTAGGAAAGTAACCAGACAAGAATTGTCGAACTTGGTTTACAGTTCTTGGCTCTGGCATCTGTAATAAAGCATCCACTTTCTTTTTACCCGACCTAACTCTATCAATACTTATTTCACGACCCAGATAAGATACGTGTTCAATGAGCATTTGCTTAACTGCAGTCAGTGTAAGGTTACGTTCACGAAATTTTTGTAATACTAAACGAAATGTTTCTAGTCCTTCTTCGACTGTCTTACTTGGGATGATAATATCATCCATGTATGGAAAAACAACAGAGTTTTTGAGATTACCCAAGACTTTATCTATTAAATAGTGAAATACTGAAGCAGCATTGGCCAGTCCAAATGGCATTCGCAAGAACTCATAATGCCCGTCTGACGTTACAAAAGTAGTTTTTTGTATTGAAGTTTATGCCATAGGTATCTGGTAAGATCCAAATGCAAGGTCTAGTGCAATAAAATATTTCTTAACTCCTAAACCGTCATTTTGATCTTCAATTAATGGAAGCGAATATCTATTTTTAAAAGTAATAGCGTTAAGCTTTCTGAAATCAACACACATTCTGTAGTCGTTTGTCTTTTTCTTGACTAAAATCACCGGACTAGCATAGGGTGACTGTGACTCTCTAATAATATTAAGGTCCAATATTATGTCTCTCAAAACTTTCTTTTCTGCTTCTGGCATACGATAAGGATGGTAAACTATTGGTTCCTCAATTGTACACCTTATCTCCATGGCGACAGTATTTGTTTTCCCTAAAGTTTTTAAGGATGAAGAAATTCGATCTGAAAACTCATTAAGTATCTTTACACACAAATCCTTATAGGTAGTATTAATGTTTCTAATGTCAATATTTTCACATTGAATTATCTCTTTATTATAATGGTCCACAACGTTTCTGTTAACAAATGATACAAACACATTCGACAACATTCTTAAGGTAACAAAATTAGCATGTGTTGCCATTATTACGTGCTCTTACTCGAGATAAACCCTTCTTACTATAACAACTACGACAAATAGTTAAAAACTTCGGTCAAAATTACTCAAAATTTGGACTTTCCCTTATCAAAAACTTTTTTTTGTTCCAAATGCCATCAAAATGCAGTGGTAAAGTCTGGTGCAGAGGCTATGAGACACCCGTACATCGGCTGTCGCTTTCATAATACGTGTGCAATGAAAGTATTACAATAGTAGACCGCATGAAACTTTTTAAGCTTTAATCTTTTAGCGCTTCAGTATATTTCTAACTATTTTAAGGGCATCTTGATCAATATTGTAGGACACCCTGTACCTATTAAACACTGCCTCTTATGACCATTTACAAACGCGTTTTTATTGTACCTATTGAAAATTATTTGTTTATCGATAGCAACATTAACTTCCTTTTTAAAGTATTTGTTTTCAAAAGGACACTTGTCTTATAAAGGACCCAATTGTTTATCCTTATGAAATGTCCATTTAACCCACAACAATTAGAAGCTCGCTTTGTAGTTTGATTTATGTCTCGAAACTTAAGACGCTTAAGAGATTTGCAATTTGGCTTTGGTTGCTTATAATTGTTAAAAATATAAAAATATTAAACCTAGGTGTTGAGAATCTATGTTCAGGTTTACTTTTATTTGGCATACTACCCATCGTCTTCGCACACGCATAATTATAACTTCATATAAACGTACGTAAGACGTGCATATCTTACTATTCGGCAATATTTTCGTCCGTTATGCCACTAAATACAGCGTCTATAAAACACTCGCCTGAAATTACTCGTCACTTAACTTATATAGTTATTAAAAATAATAGTTGCCCAACGTTTGACCGGGGCAAGTTTCATAATTAGCAACATATCGGGGTAAATTAGAAAATGGAATGGACTTACGAAATTGTTTAACCACGTTGTGCTTCATTTCGTTCCAAGAAATGTTATACTTTTCATGTTCATCGTACCACTGTCTGATAGCATTGCCACGTAGTCGATCTGCTATCCAATGCATAATACCTATAGAATCATCGTCGTTGCGTAGGGCAGTGACTTCTTTCTTCCACTTTTAAAATGCCCTTTTCATGTTGCTACTCACTTGAACACTCGCTAATAATTAATTTAATAATTATGAACGAAATAACACTCACTACTTGTTAATTTATAACGTCGAAATTCACAAACCATTGTTTGTTTGATGGTCACTGTTTAAAACCAAGCTTCTCCGTTGTTTGGTTGTCACTGGTTTTCCCTTTCCTCGGTTTATTGTAAAGTCATACCTGCGCGGTTAAGCGCTCTCCGATAGTGCCGTTGATAGAACAAAATGGCTGGTTTTGGTACTGGTAGTTGAATGTGCGAGATATATTAGGAAATTGGTTTTAAATATTAATTCGCTTTAGCGGAATAAATCTCGCATTCAACAGAATGATCGCTTGATTAGTTATATGCAATCAATCGTCAAATTGACGGATTAAGTTCTGGTGCTAACCATTTTAGGTAAACCCTTTTCGTTAAAATCTCGTTGCGCTAAAATCTTACAAATGTCTTTTTATTTTAGGTAATATTATTTCCCTAGCCTTCACCTTGAGGAAATTGTATTGTAAAAGACCTTTCAGTTTATAGAAAGGTAAAAATCTTCAAATATTTAAAATTAATACAATATACAGGGTGATTCTTTGTAGGTCTTCTTTTTGTCGTTTGGGTTTTGTTGCTCGTTGTTCGTTTATTCTTGTTCCTGCCTCTCTGATCGTGGGTCCTTTAGAAGGTCCTTCCCCTTTGGGTCCGTACCTACATCAATATATGTACCGGGTCAGAACAAAACAACATATATCGAAGGGTGAAGCAAAAACCCCTAAGCAAGGCTTTAATTAACACAGCCGTGGGTCTTCGAATGGTGGGATGTTTGTCGAAACTTCTATGTATTCTGTGTCATTTTATTTGTGTTTATATATATTTACAATTTACAATGTGTGTACAATGTATTCATGCATGTTAATTTTAAGAGCAACACGAGATCTCGAGTAGTGGAATTGTTGTAGGGTAGTTTTAAGTACAACCAACTGTGATACAAATCACCATTCACGGTTTTTTTTATTCAACATTAAAATTGCATTTAAATTTAACATTTAAAATCTGCACAATAGTTACAATTAAAATAAAGCCCTACTTAGAAAGTTTACATTTCACTACGTGTGTTTTATTTATTTATTATTTATTTATTTGTATGATTTTAATATTGCTTTTCAGCTCGTCATTTGTAAGTATATATGTACGGTACGACCAAAATTGTGGAAGTTGCCCATATATTAGTAGAAGATCTATTTCTTCGTTTGTCTGATAAGCTTGAAGCTTTAGTAATAAGCATTGTTTTTAAACGAAGTGGCGCTTGTTTTTTTTTATCTTTTATATCTTGTATTACCCCGCCCCTCTCCGACTTATTGGGGTTAGCTGGCAAAAACTAAAGCAGTGTTATTTGGATCAAGCTGATACTTCCAGCACAGCTATATTTTGGGTAGGTTAGGTACGTAGTTATATAAAAATAGCCTTTGTGTTTCTGTAGGTTATAAATTACGAACAAAATAACACTTACTACTCGTTAATTTCGAACAAAATAGCACTCACTACTCATTAATGAGAAACGAAAACAACAAAAAAGATGTTAACCACGCAATGAGATAGGTTTTAATCCCACTCCTGATTATTGTAAGATAAATTAGCCAGGTAGATCAAAAGCCGATAATCCAATCTTAAATGTTTAATATAAAAATGTATCAATACATGGACCGAATTCGACCAGTGTTAACTAATAACTAAAACTTCCCTTTCTTTTAATAATTGTTCAGCATCATTAAGCATTTACGACCCTTAAAAGTTAGGTATAAAATCAGTACGTTTCACATGTTTTACAGAAAAATAGCATATTACAATATAGGTTCATATAACGAACCGGCAAGATCAAACATTAGTAAGCGTGAATTAAAAATAACCAATGGTAGAAATATAAAGGGCTTATTCATTCTCGTATCCCTACACGTGCAACAATGGCTTTAAAGTGTAAACAGTTGCTTAACAATAATTAGTTGCAAAGTGAAAGTTTATTACCTTATACTAGATGTTACTACATACGATTGAATACTGTTAAATTTTTAAGCCGATTTAAGCATAAATTGCCTAATTATTCAATAATTGCATATAACGTAACTTAAAAGCTACATAACTAACTTCAATACTCTCAAAAAACAAAAACTTTTAGTTAGTTTAAACTTTTAAAGTTATTAGTTTCGTTTTAAGTATAATTAGTTTATTTTGTTAAAATGTTCAACCCCGGTATACAAACGAATAGTTCGGGCTTATTTAGTGTGATTGAATGTGAATTTGTTAAAATCTCTGTTGAACACGGTTGAAATATTGCTTTAGGCACGTATTCTTTAAAATTCCCCTGCCTATTATTTAAGAAAACATATTAAAAAATATACATAATTCATTATTTTTTATCGAAGTGGCTATAAATACGTCTGACGTGCACCAATGTATATTCACGTCCACAATTCTTATTGGCCCATTTTGTCACGTGATCGCGGTGCACTGACTGACTGCCGGAACCGAGGTATTTGTGTTTACGATAGTTACTCGTTTTTATTTAACGAGTAACGTTAATTTGTGAAATGTTCTATTATTTCTTGTTTTGTTTTGCTTTTATTTTGCTATGATAGGTTTTATTTTCTCAGTTCCTGTATGTACCTACATAGCTTTTGCCCCATTATATTTTGACTTTTTATAAACCTATATAGTTTTTGAACTAATTGAAGATAATGAAATGCAATGTTCACCAGTCTTCTTATTTTTTAAAGCTTTTTTTTAGTGCTCGTCTTTTTTGTCCACTTTCGGTTGAACCACAAATGATATATACAAAATTTTTATAAAATAAGAACTGGTGAACATCGCATTTCATTATTTCAATTAAACAGAACATAATGAAACTAATATGTACTACTTACTACTTCATCTTCTCTAATAACAAAGTTTAAATAAAGGTTTTATTGCATATTTTGCTGTTTCTAAACTACCTTTAAAAACCTATTCCAATAACTCAAAACCTCCATTAAGTAATTTTAAATTAGATAACTATAACATTACGTCGGATATGTTTTAGTCCCATCATCATTTACTTTCTTTATTATACCTTACTTTATTATTTTATTTATTTTACTTATTTTTTGGAAGGAAAGGTGGAAGCTTGGTGTCCATCTTTAGTATATTTCTACGGTTTAGTACGAAAGGACTAAACTTGCTTTAACGTATTTATTAATAATATCCTGCTCACATGTTCAATGTTCACGTTTCGATGTGTCTGCTTATCAATCTTAGTTGAAAACTTAGTTGCTCACGGGTTTATATCCGACTTTTTACGTGAGTAAACGGGCCAATAAGAACATTGGACGTGAATATACGTTGGTGCACGTCGGACTTATTTCTAGCCACTGCGTATTTTTATTTGGGTTAACAGCTTTTATCGCTAAGAATATTAAACTTATTAACCCTATGCACGTTTTGTTAAAATAAAAGAGAAAAATTTGTTGGATTCTATTTTTATAGATATGCATGTTGTCATATTTAAACTTGAGAGGTTGGATTTATACAGCCCCGTTAAAACTTTAAAAATAGAATATTTAGTTTACCCTTCTTGGGAAACTTCCAAGAGTTTGGCTTGGCTTATCAAGGCGGACGCTTTCAAGAATAAGGCACCCTTTCAGGGTCTGCGATCGCGTCGAATTTGCCAGTGCTCCGCTAAAAGAGTTGAAATATGTTTGTCGAATTAGTTCAGTTATTTTTGGGAATTATTTGAAATTATGTATCGTATGTTAGGTTTAGTAAGAGACCAGTCTTTGTGAAGTCCCGTGTTGTATTATAGGTCTAGATAAAGATCAGTTTTTGTGAAAAGATTCTGTATAATAATCTGTAGCGGGTTTCCCTTGTTCTAGAAGTTGAATTTACGAAGTGAATGAATCGTACGATCTAGTGCACTTCGAGGATATGGAGAATTTGTCCCGGGTGGGTTGTACCGATTAATGGGTTTTTTTAAAGAGAAACCATTTAAATAATTAGGCATTGTGTATAAGCAAAGCAACGCGTTCTAGTATTAACGAGTTAACATCATCTATCATCTACTTTCAAGGATGGCTAGTAAAAGTTTAAACAAGATTTCAAATCGCAGTTCAAATTTAATTTACATCAATAATAATAAATTCAAAGCTAATAATGGAAATGATTGCAACATTCGAAAATTCAGTTTTTAATGTAAACCGTTGTGTTTTTAAAGATATTTTGTTTGTGTGATCATTGGGTTTTTATTTTAATGAATTAAGCATCTATTTGTGAGGTTAAAATGAAATAAATAATTGCCAGCATAAACGGATTAATGACACACATATTTTATGTAAGTTATTTATAACTCTTCTTGTCAAATTTTTATTTGTTGATAGCAAAGATCTAGTTTTAGATTTAGTTAAGTTTGTAGAATTAAGAAATTGTTTTTTAAATTGTCAAACTTTAATAATTCTCGAAGTTTTTTAATAAATGAACAACTTTATTGGTTTTTCTATCTGTATAAAACATTGTAACTTATTTGTAAACCTTGTGTAAGTTAATCTAGATTATATTTTTAATTAACCTTTACCTTTAATATAAAAAGTAGCAGGTCAATCTTCGTAGCTCTGGTATTTTTTATTTACTGGCATTTATTATGGATTCTACTCTTGAACATTATGAGGCCCTTGTTCCGTTGAAAATTCCAAAACCTGTACGAATTTTACAATTTATATTCTGTAGTAAAACAGAATTTTTACTAACTAAGCATGAAAGATATTCCTTTTAATTACATTAAAATTTATTCAGTCCTTCAATTTCAACATTCACATATTTTTTAAAAATATAATACAAAACTTACAGCTACATTTATATCTAAAAACCTTGTTGAAACTGATTACTAAAATTCATTACGGTGATTGCTTTAAGGACTGTACAACCGTCTTCATTTCTTCCATTAAATCACTTTGTGTTGTAAGGGTTGATGGTACCATAAAATTAAGAGGTATGTCGTAAACGTAACACTCACAGTTAATGAATTAAATATAATTAAGTAAATTCGCGTAATCAAGTGCAAGTTAAATTGCTTAAATTTATTCGATCCGAATTTAATCCGCGGTTCTAATATAGAGGAAGATGCAATTTGAATCGAATAAAACTTTCAATTGCGTTTTCCCCCGACGAAGAACCTCTTTCTATTTTTCTGCAAGCACTGGAAAACGAGTATTTGCAGTTGCTTATTTAGCCGGCGTTAAATCTAATTTTTAGATCCGCTTGCTGTGTCCGCTCTCATTCGATTATAATTACGCTTGAAAAAAACGAGAATAACACGACCAAAGAAAAAAATAATATTACAAACAGACGGTTATAAATTCATAAAACATAGGTTTATTTAAACTTTTAAATGAGTTACTTTGCGGAAGATAAATTATTATTTGGACGTTAAATAAGGATCCGACATTGGATCAACAAACCTAAAAAGGTTTTTTAACTGATTAAAGAACTGAGTTTTAGACTGCAATAAATTCATTTGAAGATATTTAATTACGGAGAATTTGACTAATTCCCGAAAAGTTTTTGATATACTGTCTTGTTTGTTTATAAGCTTAAGGAAATTAATCTGTGCTCCGCAAGAATAAGCTCCTAGGGAGGATTAGGCAAGAAATTAGGAACTTCAACACTTTCAAACTTTAAAAATTAATGTTACTTCAAATGTGAATTTCCCGCGGCTTTTATTACAGGAACATCTTGATTGATAGTGACATTGATTCATTTTTTAAAACTTTTCTTTATAATTAAATTATTAATTGTGAAACTGGACTGGGTGAACATGGATAAAACAAAAATAAAATCTTAAAAGATGCTATGTACCAGTTAACAAATCTTTTCATACTAAATTCGATTTTCATTTCCAAGCACAGGAATATTAAGCTATAACGTTATGCCAATGCAGCTACTTATGTAGAATCTTTGCAACAATTCAGTTTTGCATTCAATTTTAACAATGCTCTAAGTATACAGCGTAGAAAGGGATACGACGCATTAATTTTAAAAGGTGATAGAAGACATCAAATGGAACAAAAAGGCCTTATTAATTTTTTTCTTATGTTAATTAGCTTTCGAGTAATTTAAAAAAAACCATCGCCATATCTGGCAACCTTGCTTAAAAATAATTACGTTTTACAGCTAAAAGCCTTGACCTTGTTTTAGAAT
Organism: Agrypnus murinus; assembly: GCA_929113105.1. Classification (NCBI taxonomy): domain Eukaryota; kingdom Metazoa; phylum Arthropoda; class Insecta; order Coleoptera; family Elateridae; genus Agrypnus; species Agrypnus murinus. Next base: position 76,081,127 of record OV816028.1, on the reverse strand, counting down.
TCAATTTGTAAGGTATAGTAATAGCAGCATGGACAAAACCGTGCTTTATTGACAAATTATTTTAAGTTCAGCAAATTACTTCCTCAGCATTATGCAACCTAACCAAATGTCGAGCAGATTTTACGTTTCTTAATTGGGTAAAATAAATTTTTAAATGTAAAAGGAATCATATTTTATGTGAAACAATCTGTCATACGAAAAAATTTTATTATCATCAAAAATATTAACAGATATGCATCTGCTAAGAGGCCACATAATTAACCTACCATTATTAACACGGCAAAATGATGTTACAGTTTCCAACTTTATTATTTTTTTTGTGATACGTTCTAGAATAAAGTTGTATAGACTTGTTTGTTCTTTTTGAGGTCTTCTATCACCCCTTAAAATTAACGCGTCGTATCCCTTTCCGCCCTGTATAGTCAACAAAGTCTTGACCACTATATAAAAAGCTTTGTAAATGTTGAAATGAAATGCCAAAAACGTCAATTTTTAGGTTAACTAAGCTCGTCTTCCACTCAGGCGCGTGCTGACCCACCGGGATACCGGGAGTTTCACGGTGGGCCTTTATAAAGTTGCCTCGAAGGGCCCTACGGCACGGCTGAGTTTAGGTTATAAACAACTAAATTATATTTAAGTAGAAACAATATACCTCGCCGCTGTTCAACTCGACCATACCTGACGAATAGCGACAATTTAATCTAATCTTCTTCCTCGTTTTTTAGACTTGCGAACAATTAAAGAACTTGCTAATTTAGAAGAATCGAAGCTGATGTTGCGGGTACGTTGTACGTTTACCAAATTGATAACGTAATTTGGGGATATGATTTTGTAGGTTCTGTCCAGAAACTTCAAATCTATATTTATTAAGGTTTTAGGTCTTTATTGGAACCCCATGGCCGACATTTTTTCTACTTGTGTCATCCTATTGATCGCCCTTGCACAAATAGAAATATCTTATCGGAAGTAGTGCGAATTTACGATCCTTTAAGATTTTGAACACCAGTGGTTCATGCAGCAGTTATGGATGGTGAAAATAGATTGGGATTACCCAGTTCATGATCAATAACTAGAATGTATTCAAGTTGAAACTTCCTTAACTTTCAAATTTAAAATTTTCTAGACGTATTATATTCCAGTAAAATTAGATCCAAAAAAGGGCTGCCTTGCAAAAACGGGTAGAGTTTTGGTAACGGTTTTAATCACTCAAGCAGGTATCTGATATGAATAATCTGAGTTTTCTCCGATTTCCGAGTGGGGCTTCAACCGTAAAGTTAAAAAACCTCGACATTTTCGAATTTTCTCAGCGTTTAATCGAAAAGTCTATTATAACCAAAAATGTAGGGCATTAAATTTTGCGTCGATTAAGTACTAATACTAATTTGCCTGGCATACTAATTTAGATTCGGCCGTCAAAAAGGAACTTCATGCAATCTCGGACGCGTCTGAAATTGGTTACAGTGCTGTAGCGCAGCGTTCCGCAGCCTTTTTTATTTAGCTACCCAAAAATATCAATAAAATGGTATGGCGACCCATACGAGAGGGTGAGGGGGGGTTACTTAAATTTACAGGACCTTATAGCATATATTCTTAACATGAACCTAAATGATATAATAAATATTTATACGACCCATTTTTAAACTTTTGAGACCGTTGCGTTCCGCTGCTGTAGCGTATTGTTCTGCATTGACAGCAGAATTGGTGAAAAGTCTCATTGATGCTTTGAAGAAGCAGTTCATGTTTGACGATATGATCGCTTGGAAGACTACAACACATTTGTGGATAACCGAGTATTTTTCATTCGTCATGGTATTACGTTCCATCAGCAGATAGTCCGGCTGACAGTGCCTCACGCAGACTTTTACACTCGCAATTGCTAAATCATAGTTTGCGGGGGATGGGACCTCCCAAGAGGAACGTAAAATTGTATTGACAGTTACTAATGAATCCCATATAATAGATGATCTAATAATTATTATAAATAAATAAACTATCAAAAAAAAATTAACCGAAGTGGGGTGGTGGGGCCCTCTAAGGTAATATTTTCTGGGCCCCAGAATTGACCCAGCACGCGCCTGATTCTACTGATAATTGATTTTATTGCTAAAGCTTGAAAACAAGTTAGTTGTTGCTACAGCGAATTGTCTACACCATAGGAGTTTAGTAATGTAATCCCAGCAATTATAGTCGACTCATTCTCAAACTTTCATTTGTTATTGGTTATCTAAAATGAATTATTTATTAGTCAAGAGTAGTTACAATATTTTATGTATACGTCTAACTGATTTGGCTGTTTATTTGTAACTAGCTTAACTTTGAGGATATATATTTCAAACTTTTTTTTTAAATTCAAGAAAAAGATATAAATCTATAATATTCCATCTTGGTATTCATTAAAATAAAATTATTGCTTGTGAGAAAGTATTTTCTTTTCTAAAAGATTTCTGCGTATTGTAAGATGACGAACGAAATAAAATTCCTTTAAAGTATTGTAATAAGTTTGTTTTAACAAAAACATATCGCATTTATGATCCCCTCTAGGCAACCAGACTGTTAGTCTAATGCAAATTTTCTTCAATATTAAAATATTCACAAAGGAACAAATCGCTTTCCAAACCATAACTCATGCTTCCCAAGACATTGTTACTAGTTTGAATTCCGATAACGTTTTCAAATCTTAAGATTCTATAGCTTTTGCATTTTGCAATAAACAAACAAGAGATTTTCATATAAATCTGTTATTGGTCGGAAGGATTTCATGTTTAACGTGTGATTGGGTAGATAGTTCTGGAACATGGTCGACCTTCTTAGAATTTAGAAGAATATATGTACATGTACATAGGTACATGTTTTGCTTCGACGGAGCAGTCTGAAGAGGTGCGTCAAATCACAAGTTTAAAGGAGCAGCAGCGCCCGTCTGAACGACTTCGCCTATAGATTTTAGTGGTAAAGTTGTTTGATTATTTTGGTTTAGTTTAGTTTAGTATAAAGTTTTAAGTTTCCGTATCATGCCGTTGGGGTTAAGTTTTATACCCTTGTGTGTGTGAATTTAGAGATGCATGTATCCGCTGTGCGTTCCGTTTCATAATCTGAAGTAATAAAACGCGCAAGAATTAATGGTCTAACCTAGCCTTCTTCGAGAAACTAGAGAATTTGTCTCGGTGTGGCTATCATGTTTGTTTTTGGTGGTAATTTTGGCAACTAATAAGTACTATTCGGTTTCTAAAGTATTTTGTTCTAGTAATGAGTTAACTTCCAAAACTTTCTTAGAAAGGCCATTAATAAATGTGGATTCAGATTTGTTTTGATATCAGTTTCGATCATGGTACAGTAGTAACTAACCCATTAAAATAAATAGCAATCAGTCAATTAAGGCAACAAGTCCGAAAGTGAAATGATTGCAACGTTAGAAAATTCAGTTTTTATAACAGGGGTTCAGAGTTCACCTACAGCTGTTACGTACAGCTAGCTGACTTTTGAATTTTTGATAGCAATTTTGGTTGTTACAAATGACACCAATGGGGCCTATATTGTTTCGTTTATTTGACGAAATATGTTGTTAAACGTCCATGCTGGTTATTTTCGTATAAAATAGGTTGCGTATACCCTTCTAAATAATACCCTGAGTGTTATGATATTTCTGTAGAATAATTGATATTTAGAAATGTCACATAGCATTTCATATATTTTCTGACACCTTTCGCCTGGACATGAGCTAATAGCTAACATGCATCTAATGCAAATACGAAAAGAGCAAACCGTCCTGGCGAATAATCCTTATATGTTTTTATAATAAATAGCAGTGATGTTGTTGCTTTCCTTTAATATTCGTAACGAAACAGCATAGGTGCCTAATACTAAATTAAGTTGTTTTATTTATCTTCGTCGAACTCAATTATTTTCAAGATATCTTGAAGACATCTTAACTTCACAAACAATTTTTATTTAGCAAATAAAGACTATTTCTACAAAAGTTTACACTTTACACCTACCTCCAGATTACTTTCGTACTTTTCAATTAAATAAGTTGCAGAGATACGAAACATCGAATCATCTATTTCGCTTTCAGTATGTGGTACTATACAATACTTGTTAAATCAACTTATTAATGTCAAAGAAGCGCCAGCGAAGCGTTTTAAAATTGTGTAAGAGTAAAAGAATAAAAGTTTTTAGCTTCTTTATAGTCTTTTGGACCACGAAGTTCTTTATGTTAACAACTTCACCTTTGCTTTATCGCATAAGGGTTGCCAACATCAAAGCGGAAGACGACGCATAAGAGGAATGTTGATTTTCAATCAACTTTGTGTCTGTTCTCGCTGGTAAGCGACCTAACAAATATGTTTCGCAACCGCAGTGAAAGCTGTCTTCGAAAATTTAGAACATCTTGTTTGTAACCTTAACAAGAAGAAGACTGACAAGCAAAATAAGACCAACGTAATATTATAAAATCTCTCATTATGGATTTACAGTCCTCAAAAGCGATTTATTCCTCGATTGCCGCCTTTCAAGAATCAGCAAAAAATCGTTCAATTTTTTGTAGTAAGAATATTTTTTAACTTTGCTAAACGTTTTCGTTTTTTTAATCAAAGATATTATGGTTAAATCATACTGTGGAAGCTCAAAAGTTTCTTTGAAAGGCAAAAGAAGCCAATTAGTAAAACGTGAATGAGTTTCACTCAGCAATTTGCAACCAAATGCCTTTATTTAACTTAAAAACTTACTGCTACATATTTTATAAACGTTTTCAGTTTTGCTATCAAATAAGTTAATAATGAGGGGTTTTATGATGCTCTGTGTTCCCGAACTTTATATTAACTCGGTATCAGTGGGGCGTTTGGATCTTTATGTAACGGCAGCTCTGGGATCGATGCTTGAATAATATCCTCCGGGAAACTGTTTCATCAGGAAAGTACACAGTATCATTGCTATTTAAATGTAAAAAATAACAAATATATGAAAATTAATTTCTGAAATTCAAATAGATATTTTCATTAAATATAAGAAAAAAGTAGATACCCGAGGTTAACCACGAAATTATTTTTAATTCCATAAAATTCTTATTTTACAGTACAATTGAAGCGGAACTAAATGTTATGTATTTATAAGAGACACTAACTACTTTTACGAAAAGTACGGGCGTTTTGAAAACGTGTTGTAATTACAGATTAATTTATGTTGTAGAAATTAAACAATAAGTTTCCATGTTAAATATATTTTGTTAGCTTTTTATCACAAGTGTTCTCAATCGGCGGTCAGTTCAGTTACGTTAAGTTACTCGGGACGTTACGTTTCTTTGTTTTCTCTTGTCTGCACTCTGCAGTTTGCAAGGTTGTCTCAGTTGTCTAATGAAAGTTGACTACCTGTTATATTTTATGTTGTTATGTGCAACAAGAAGGCTTTCTTAAAAAGGGTCGTATATCCGTAATAATTGTGTTCTACAAAACCACGTATCAGTGTTATTACTTAGTACTACTACGATAATTATAATTGTAATATAATATACGATTATAAAACATAACAAAAGTGCAAAATCTACTGCACGAGTGGGGACTCCTCGATCTTATTCTAATGTTAATTAGTTAAGTTAGCATATTACATGAAATACTAAGAGCAAATGTTCTATCAAAGTTATCAAATTGCAAATTTGCTATAAGAACATATGAATTAGTAAAGTCAGCATATTTGGTGATAGTAAAGGCTGAAAATTTCTTTCGATATTCTACAAATTGGAATTTGCTGTAGTAAGAGCTTTGCACTTGCACTTGGTCGACTGTCATCTAACTAGTGTGAGATCTTAGTTCTCACAGGAGGTCTTCTGTAACGGGCGCCAAGAGTCGTCTAAAATAGCTGCAGTATTTACCGACAATATCTGTAAAAAACAGCACATTTGCGACTACTTCCTATGTGGTCGACTTTTCCTAATTTAGATATCTCGATAGCTGAAAATACAAACCTTAGATAACACTCATATTAATAATAAGTTTTTAGGTATAATATACAAAGCTTTATTATCGATTAAATCAAATTATTAGTTAAATCAATTAAATATTTTAATTAAGGTTAAATAGCCTTGACAAAAACTAAATGTAAGCTATTATTGCTTATATACATATAAACGGGATGAGAAATCATGCGAGAGGGACTAATTACTTTAAACCTGACTAAAGTACAAGTCTCAACAATGTAACCAACGGGCACGGTAAATTAACGCGGCAACCTGTACCACCAGATTGCGCAATCATTAACCCCAGTAGTTAATTGTTTAACCTTTACGGAGCAAAACTATGCACATTCACTCGCAAATAATTCCTAACAAAGTAACATATATGTAATACGGACACTGGAGAAAAACCATGTAAAACAGAAAATTATAATGTACAAATATACAGTAATGTTTTATATACAATAAAGGCTTCCAAACGTTATTGTTGTCATAGATAGTTGTTACAATATAAGTGACTCACGATACAGGTGCGTGTTCTTCCAATCTGCAGAGGAATGTCACCAACCAAGTCGAACGTAGCTTGATCTAAAATACAACCAGCAATCAAATAACTGTACGTGAACGAGAAGCTCAGCGTAGGGGTCTTCTAACAACACAAATATGAGAAAGTCGAAAAGACCGAATGAACTTAAATTAAAAGATAAAATAAAAAAAGATCTGAACAAGCAAGATCAATTACCAAAATGCACATAGCAAACATCGAATAAGTACCTTTGATGGAAGGCGACCTCATGAAACAGTTATACAGCTTCCAAATACGACTTACGGTGATTTAATAACGAATCCTGTTTAAAAGAATTACAGTATAAGATGTGGAACGTAAAGAAAAGGTATAAATACGAACCTAAAGAACGTGTTCCTAAAGAACTAGTGGTAAATCCCTTATAGTACCAATATAAATTGGAAATCATCACCCAAAATTAATTGTAAATCTGCGCAAATGCGTTTCCCATTTCTCAACTCAAGGGAAAAATCAATTTAAAAGACGATAACACTAAAAATCATTCTTTTAAATAAGTTGCTTGTCAACAGGAACTTACTGCCGATCAAAATGGCAACTAACCGGCAAGAGAACGAGGAAATCCCTAACGCTATACAATATACCACAAAAACATAGCTATACATGGTGCTGCGAAATTAGCACGTAACAATATCAATAAGTTAAGGATGTTATAAGTGATAAGTATCTTATAGGTTTTGTAAATAACAGTTCTACAGTAAAACAATTAGGAAGCAAATAAATCGTCATTATAAATATCTCACAGGTTCAGCTAAATGCAAGTAAACTGCGCTAAATCAGCTGAGTATGCTACCTGACGACTTAATTTACTATTCGTGTAGTTAGCTGATATTTACCAAACTATGAAACCGTAAAAAATATTCACAAATTAAAACAGTCAAAGTATGCAGAACCTTCATATATTGAATTTTTTATACTACTAGTAATAGCGTACTTCATAATACGTTTTTTTCCTAACATCAGCCCCCTTTGCTCTTAACAGAAATTGTTTAAGAAATGCATCGTAATTATCTCAATATACTTTAATAAAGATTTTGTATAATTAGTTTATTAGCATAATGAGTATAATATAATATTAAAAGAATCTTCTAGTAGATGTTGGTAAAACACATAAAAAAGGTATTTACATAAAATTGAAATGAATTTGCAAAGTGGCAATTTGTACTTAATTCATGTGAAATACGTGCTATTAATTTTTAAATATCCCATGGGCTCAAAAAAACGTGTTCTGAAATACAACAAAGTACTTTTTCCATTTCAGCTATTCTTTCAATTTAGTTTACGGGGTATTGGAAATTTAAATTTCTATTTTACAAACAGGTTTTGTTACGCATTAATATTAATCTCAAGTTGATTATATTTTAATTATTAAATAGCAACTTGATCATTACAAGCTTTTTAGAAAAAGGAATTATTTATTCGCTTTTAGTGCTGGCCTTGTATTAGATAACGAACTTTACTCTAGTTTAATTCAATTTTTAATTAATAATTTTTAATATGAGCTACTTTTTATCTCTGATGCCCTTTCTGGTAAAAATAATCCTATAATTGGAAACAACGTACTGTTGCATCAATATTAGTATCTGTAATAAAAGATAAATATTAAAATTAGTATTAAAAATGAGCTATTCAGTTCAATGTTAGAAATCAGAAAGTTTGATTGCCTATCATATGTTGTTTTTTCATATTGCGATTTTACCGTATCTGCTTATTTTCCCGATAATAATCCAAAGACAAATTTGTACTCTCTGTTGTTGTGATTGAAAACTCGTTACCATTTTTGTGAATAACTTATTATGAACAGGCAAAGATTTCATTTCTAAACAACATTAACAGGTGATTATTAAGCTAATTATAGTTACACTCATTGGAGGTACATAATCAATTATTATCAGCAAATATACTATGACCAAGTATTAACGTATATCCAAGTTAATTCAAAACTGTTAAAATTTAAATCAGTAGAGGAGATGATAAAATCATCGTTGGTATACTGCATAAAATGAATCCCATAAAATGTTAAAGGTCATCTCAAAAGAAACATTTCCAGATCGATAAAATTTGTTTTTAGAAAAACAAAATTGTTTATTTCCGAGCTTATAAGGATTAAAAATCTAATATGGGAGTTAACAAAAATCTCCTTATAGTTAAAACATTTTACTAGTAAAAGATTTACCGCCAAAAGGAACTTTCTCAAACAGGCTGTCGAGACACCATGTGTGCGTGTTATCGATCTTAATTTTGTACGTACAAATTCAAAAGAGATTCCCTTTAAGTTCAGTTGGTTGCCTTAAAAAAAGTCACGTCATTCCCTTATTGGTCCATTTGAAAGTGCACCCCTCTTAAAATCTCGTCTACCGTCGAAATATTTTAGTTTTTGCAGTGAGTCTACAGCCAGGACTGAATAAAGCAAGTAAATAGATACACAGGGCGAGACGCCTTTACGTGGTAGGCCGCGCTTCGGATCCCGTGCCACAAACTAGTAGTTTTAAAGTTAATTGCGGAGGGCATCTCCAGTATATTTTTGAGGCGTTTTAGTTAATGTTAATGTACAGTAATTATAGTGATTGTGGAGGATCAATGTTTACCGAAATCTAAAGTTTAATACCGTACAGTTTCCCGATAAAAATAATGGAGTGTAATTAGTGTTTTGGTGGTTGCAATTCAGTTTTTCAATATCGGCTGCTAGTTGAATTCTTAATGAATTAAGTTTTATAAAATCTTGTCCGGATATAATTTGAAATCGGATAAAGTTAAAACTAAGTAAAATTTAAATCATATGTTTCAGCGGACGTGATTGTTAATAATGACAGTCTTTTCTTCCTACAAAATTATTCAAACAATACAGTATTGGAATTTTAATTATCGTAGTTTTGGATAATTAGTGATTGCGGAATCTTATGAAGTTTTTCCAGTTTCTACACACCAGTGACAATTGTTTATACTTGTGTTGATAGAGGACAATATTGTGTAAGTTTGTTTGGATCCAGTTCTGTGAATTTAACAATTGTCGACTCTGGGACATTTTGTGACATTGCGTAAGTTGCATACTGTTTATGTATTGATTATTTGTATCATTTTGTTGTATGAAAATGTTCCCATTTGATAAGAGCTCTTATACAGGGTATGGTGACTTAACTTGATGATTTTTATGACTATTTGTTATTTTTTTAACTTTTTGGTTTTTGAATAAACACCATTTTTTAAACTTAATTAGACAGAATAATATTGACCCATATAATTATGAAAGTCTTTATTTATATTTTATCTAACCTAACTTTGACATTATTGAATATGACTAACAAGTTGAATTAAATTTATTAGATCTGACTCCAGTTTCTGGTTAATGGGGCCAGGTCATTAGTTTAATTATTATCAAAACTTTCATTATCAGATGGCGCCCAGTTATATGCATTTTATTGTGACTTAAAAAACATTTATTTCATATAGAAGAGGTCAAGAGGTGACCTGATTTTATTAATTATTTCATATAACTTCTGTTTATTTATGAATCATCAGTATTTTATAATGGAATAATTCCTAATATTCACTAACTTCTAATCTGTTGGTTTAGATCTTGAAGTTTTTTACACATTCCATAATACACCTCGTACCCATTTTACGTTTACTGAATAAAGTTTACCTGATAGAAGTTTAATACCGTGCTAAAGTTGCCTAACAATGGCAGATAATTCAAAACAAAAGATATCAACGAATGCTGTTGATGGGTATTTCAAAGTTGTATGCTAATAAATATATATAAGCTTAGTTTTGAAGCCAGAGGAGAATGAAGTCACGATTATAACGAACATCTACTTCCATTTCGGATAATGAGAACAATTGTATTAACTAGCTAAAATTTCTAGTTATCTTCCACCTAGGTTTCGCTGATACCACTATTATAAACTCGTTGTTGCTCTGCAAAATAAATAGGCTATGACATCTACCCATGAAAATGAAACTTTCACATTTAAAGTGACAACATACCAACATTCCATTCAATTTTATACATAAATGTCCAATTTATAAAAGACAAAGCAACATTAACCCTTTTATTCGCAAGTAATTTTAAACATTTTAGTCCTTTACTTGTAACACGGTAGTCCCCTTATAATGTTCCAATTTTCCTGGCATGCTTCGCGAACCTAAATTACACTTACTGTACATTTCTTGAAGGAAATCTACCGCCACATTTGGGTAGAAATTTATGGGGACGCGTCTTTATATCCAGATTACAACAAGTTTAATACCATATTTTGTTTATTCTTTGTTTTATGTTCTACAAAGTTATTTGGAAACCTCGTGAACTCATAAATTTTAACTAAAGCTAGATTTTAAATAAACCCATTTGAGGAAGGTTTGGGTACTGGTTATAACACTATTAAATGTTTCCAGAGAAAAATTTTCTTAATGTAATCGATAAAATTATAAAACAGTATTGCAGAATCTAAAGCCTGTATTCAACACAGCAAAATTGTTAAGGAAAAGCATGTCTTTACTTGGCTTCGCTGTAAATTATCATAATTGCTAGTATAAAATGGCTGTGTCAAAAGTGGTTCTTGGGTTAAAAGCGAGTTAATCATTCAATTATCGTAAATTACTTTGTCTTGCCCTTAAAATGTTAAAGCAAGGTAGTTCCCATTCAGATACAATTAAACTCAAATTTATGATATCTATTACGACATAAAATTTTATGTAAAAAGTTCTAACTTCAAGGCGATCGTGATGTTACACCTGAAAGATAGATGTAATTAAATTTTAACGTTTATTGAGATTATTTTATTTCTTTCGCCCTTTTTATATCCTAAATGAAATAGGTCAACTTGATGTGCAATGTACCAAATCAATTTGATGATTGAAAATGTAATTATGGAAAGCATTTTATATCCTGTGAGTAATAAAATATCCCAAAGTTTTGTTATATATTTTTATATATATTTTTGCTGACGCATACGCGATAGTATTCAATTACTACATTATATTGCTAGCACTATGGAATCAGTTTATTTAATCGAAGAAATTTATCAGGACCGACTTAACTTAGGGTCTAAAGTTGAACCCGCGATATGGTCGCAAATGTCATCCTAGGATGATGTTCCCCGATGTGGTCCGGATAATGGCGCAATGTATTGATTTACTGTAATCTATTGCATAAACAAATTAGGTTTGAAATTTGTTTGTATAATAAAATTACACGCAATGAATTTCTGCAAAACGGTATATCAAAATGAAAGAAATCATTATTGAGTTCATAATGAAATATCTACTGAAATCTCTTTAACTAATTAAGTCAATAATGTCTTTCATTTTGATAAACACGTTTTACAGAAATTATAATAATAACGACTACTACCCATAACCTGGAAACCAGGCCCCAGAAGCTATGAAGCTTGTGCGGAATAGGGGACAATTACTATTATGCAGGCCCATCGTGCGGCTGCAGCCAACATACAGCTAATATAGCACAAATCCCACATTTGTGTTACAGCTAAAGAAAAACTGCAGAAAACTTCGACAAGATTTTCCAGCACCAGGAATCAACTCCGGTCCGCTTGGGTGAGAGACCAGCACCCTAACCGCTACACTACCAGGGTTATTTGTACAATACAATACGTATAACTTTATTATACGAACAATGTTGAAACCCAAATTGTGTAAAAACTACTGATAATCTTTTTAGATTTTTAATTTTATATTCTTCTTCATTGAAATTAACAATATTTCTAATCTATTCGGGATTACAACATTATAACAAACAAGTGTTGCTATACCAACTCACTACAAGCAAAGCGTTTGTGTTTCAGTTTACTATTTTTTATAATTGCGGCTACATTTATTTAATAAATGTGCAATTAAACTGTTCATGTTTTTTCAAATATTACAATTTTAACTCAATGTATTTGGCAGAAGGTAGTGCCAAAAAATACAGCAAAAACCACGTAAGTAAAGTACCTTTTAAAGATGAAATAAATAAAGATTAGTAAAAGTTTCACAGTTTTATTAAAATATAACCTGACAATATTGTTTCGACAGCTACGCTGTCATTATCAAAGGTAATATAATTATAAACAAACACGTCGCTAAGGTAGATACAAAAATAGGTAACTAGATAAAATAATAATAATAATCAGAATTAAATATCTAATACTTCCAGTAACGGAGAATTACTGAGCTCAAGTTGTTCATTCATTAAAGGTACCCTGAGTTTGTGTTTGTATATCTCAAAGGCTTCTAAAATGTCTAATTTGCGTTTGTTATTACAAAAATGTAGGAATTTAATATTATTTTGAGGAGTCATAATAGAGGACTTAGAGAATTACCCATAGGTAAACCATCTTTTTGTAAATAAATTATGTTATTAAAAGTGAAATAATGTTGACTTATACAAAGGTCAAATAATTGAATTAACTCTAACCTTTTAACTACTTCTATATTACTATTGATCAAGAAACTATCTAATAAAGGAATACATTCTTGTGGGAGTATTCTATTAGCTAACATATTTCTGGACAAGTTCGAAGATCAAATATTTGAATTAAACCTTTCTAAAAACATTATCTTCTGGTTTCGTTATGTTGATGACATTTTAGCTTGTTTTCACAGTTCTTTTGAGGTAATCAATGAATTTTTAATTCTTATTAATAGTATCTACCCTAACATAAAATTTACACTAGAAACAGAACAAAAGAGGGCTATAAACTTTCTAGACTTAAATATCAAGAATAACGCACACAATCTATTTGAATTTTCCATATACAGAAAAACAACACCAAAGACATAACAATACCAAATGAATCTTGTCACCATAAAACACATAAAATAGCAGCCTACAGATCATTAATACACAGAGCTTTAACTATTCCACTAACAAAACCAGATTTTAGCAAAGAGATATCAACCATTAAACAACTAGCACATACAGATCATTACAATCCGAACATGATTGACACTTTAATTAAACAAAAAAAATATAGGTTAGCTATCAAAAGAATATATCCCATTGACAATCAAACAGAAGACACAAATTACAAGACTATACCATATTTTGGCAAAATATCAGAAAAAATTGCACATATACTAAGAAAAACCAACAATTATAAAATAACATTTAAAACCGACACTAACACTTTTTCATTTTTATTTAATGCTAAAGACAGAACACATGATATCATGAAATCGAGCATTTACCGTTTAAATTGTTCTTTTTGTAGTTCGGTATATATTGGACAAACACTTCGAAATTTTGACATAAGATATAAAGAACACGTACGTCATTACAAAAATAAAGATCCTGAAAAATCTAATTACGCCAAACACCTTTTAGAACTAAATCACACAATGACTCCTCAAAATAATATTAAATTCCTACATTTTTGTAATAACAAACGCAAATTAGACATTTTAGAAGCCTTTGAGATATACAAACACAAACTCAGGGTACCTTTAATGAATGAACAACTTGAGCTCAGTAATTCTCCGTTACTGGAAGTATTAGATATTTAATTCTGATTATTATTATTTTATCTAGTTACCTATTTTTGTATCTACCTTAGCGACGTGTTTGTTTATAATTATATTACCTTTGATAATGACAGCGTAGCTGTCGATACAATATTGTCAGATTATATTTTAATAAAACTGTGAAACTTTTAATAATCTTTATTTATTTCATGATTATGGAGTTCCACAAAGTAAGGCTGTAAACAATAAACAACCTTTTAATGGCTCGTGTTTACACTACTAGAGATTAAAAGATGTACTTGAGTCCCTTGGTATACGTAATATTGGTAAAACTATGAATGACCTAAAACTTGCCTACAAATTATTAGCACTAAACAGGAAAGGCTTTGCGATTAAAAAGAGAAAGAAAGAAGGATTTTTATGAATATGATAATTTATTTATCTACATGTTACGCTTTTACAGTTATTTCTCATTGGGAACATTTGGAGGAAAGCGATCAGAAGATTAACTAGAGTGATTTTAAAACACTAATTTTTAATTTTTGTAGCTTCCTATGTAATCATATGTAAAATTACTAGTCGGGATTTGCGGAAATTGCTACGGGACCCCGGAAGAGTCTCAAGTCCCCAGAATAGAAGAATCGTCAACACTCAGAAACCTTACACAAAACTACTTAAAAAATTAAAACCTCAGTAGTTAAGATACATACTAAACATTTACAGTATTTTTTCAATAATGTACACCAGCGGTTCTCAACCTTTTTATAGTTGGAACCCAGCTTCTCATATTAGTTTTAAGCGCGCCCCCCTTTTAATTATTTTTTGGGGTCGTAATATTTTTTCAATAATTTCCTATAGTGACTCTCAATCTATTAGCGGAATTCTAAAATAAGTTTTTCAATTTATTCTATTAATTATTTATTTTTGTACTGTTTTTTTTTCATTTTCCCTAATTAAAAATTAAAATCCATCAGAACACCACAGTGGCATATTTGGGGGGGGGGCTAACGGGATGGAGCCACTCCCGATTTATTTTAATAGTCCAGGTCATTTATGTCAAAATCTAAGCATTTTAATTCGGAATTTTTTTAGAGTACTCTCCGCCCCCCGAGAAAAATTTGTAAATACGCCACTGGAACAACTAAAGTTTCGTTATTTACCTAAGCTTGCTAGATATTTCTGTTTTAGTAGTTGTAGAACCAGAAATCAAACCCTACTAGTCGTAAATCATTTTCACTTTTTTCTTGAAAATTTTCTTCTGCAAGAGTATGAATATTTATTATGGTTGAAAAGAGACACAATACTCTATCGATTTCAGTAAGAAAATTCCTATCATGCAATTTTAAAAAGTTAGATGACGTAATCATTTTCACGCCGATTTAGTAAATACAGAATTTTCTGAACCAGAACCAGCGGCGGCTCGCTATATGACACAGGTTACACACTGCTTCACCAACTTTTTCTTGAAGCAGCGCGTATTTTGCGTCATGTCGCGAGCCGCGACTGACCAGAACATAGAGAATTTTATGCCATTTGATAATATATATGACTTATGCGATTTCTGACTGAAAATAAAGTTGCTACAAAGCGGGGCGCTTTAAATCAAACATACTGTATATCTTACGCATTAATACAATAATTCTTATATATACAGTTAAGCTTACTTTTGAAATGAAGCACACCAAATTTCCAAACGTCTCACCGTTTCGACGTTTTTATAAACAGGCAAACGGCGAAACTTTTTTAACCAAATAGTCCCGCGCCTCCGGTCGGACTAAAACTAGTGGTGGGGAAATAGCGCTCGCTCGACCCATCTAGCAACACTGCTTTAACACGTTTAACGACGGAGGGGCGTTGTACCGCCAGTCGTTCGCTCAAGACCATTTTATATACAGGGTGTAATTAATATAACTAGAAACTTCGTAATGGGGGTAGCTGCAATGATTTAGAACATTTCACAAATTTCCTTAACAACATGTGGTCACTTGCTGCTAGTTTTCAAGAATACCGCATTTTAAACTTGAAGTACGCCTATTAGTTCTACTCACATTACATTAAAAATAATAAACAGGCAAAATAAAATTTAAAATTTTTAATACTAATTTTTTTTCTTGTTTTGTATTTTAATCGTTAATTCATAACGGGCGTCCTTGAGATTTAAAATGCGATTTTCTCAAAACCGACAAAAACGACCACATGTTGATAAGAAAATTATGTTCTAAATTGTTACAGCTAATCTACATTTCGAGGTTTATAATTATATTAGTTAGACCCTCTACATCACTTTTTTATTTACTGGTGGTCAAAAATCCCCCACTTCATATTTGTGTCCGGAGCCTCAAAACGGCGCTGGTCCCACATTTGTTGTTTTCCGAGTGTTTTTTAAACCAATGCGAAGGAAACTATTGTCATAAATTTAGAAACAATAAAAATACGTTACTTGCCAGCTGAAATCGAACCTGGGGGGCAGCGATTTTAATTTATTATACCCTGCTTTTGAATAACTGAGCTAGGAAGCTTTTTCTATGAATGCTTATTCGCGTGCATGATTTTTCTTTAAAAACGTGTTTAGATAAATATAATTTCCTTCGCCTATAAACTAATGAACAAGATGATTTAAAAATAATAGGAATTTTATTTACTTGGGGAGATTTTACATACAACTTTTTTAAAGCACGATATAACCCTATATTCGATTTTCAAATGAGGCATACATATATTCGTTCTAAGTAAAATTAAGAATTCATCTCGGAATTTGAGATAGATGTTGAAAAGCTTTGTTTCAAATCCTGTTCAGAGTTTTCATTTAGTTTTTCAGATTTCCGTTTGATTGAAATACAACGGTATGCAATTTCAACTAGCAAAGACTATCCGTGTTCTCCTATTCCACTATATTTAAGCTTACACAATCGTTTGTGCAAGTAGTTATGGTTTTTATTAACTCCAAGTATAATTTACAATCTATTCAATGGACATTAAATAAATGGGATAGCGCAATCAAAACCTCAACACGTAGACAGTCATCTGGAGATTCGTTACAATGTACATCTTAATTAAGACTTCTTTTATTACTACTAACTGCTAGCACTTAAAATGTTAATCCTTTAGAATCTGTTTGATATATCCGACGGCTTAAAACGATTAAGGGATGGCCCTTCCAACTCTTTATAAGTAGTAGTTAATTTCCATGGTAATAACTGTTTCTACAATCGTATTTATAAATGTCTAAGGGAATGAAGTCTACATGTTTCACTGATATTGTGTAGCAGTCTGCACGTTAACCGAAATGGGTGTACTGCTAGTTTATCACTAATCTTTCGCACTTTCTTTACGGAGTTTTCTGTTCCTTTCCATGCGAGGTCTGCATGTTAATTTCTATTCGACTTCATCCCTAAATATTTTGCTTGGGAAGACTGAAGCATTGCTTGACTTAGTCATTAAGAATTATTGGTGGACAGGTAGGTTTTTTGTTGTAAAAGTTACGTGGGTTGTCTTTTGTTTCTTGCCTTCTATTCTTCAAGTTTTGAGCTATATCTGGATTTTACTTCTATGGTTCTGTGGAATATCGGATGGCATTTTTGGATATCTGTGTGGTCCATTATAGTAGTATTATCTGCAACTAGTATTATCTGTATTGAACAAGTACATAAAAATGCTTCCTTAGGTTACTTCTGATTTTATCCGTTTCCTAATATTGATATTTAACATAGTACTGCCTAACGATTAAGTAGGATTCTAAGAGAAGATAGTTCTGTAGTAGCAGTTGTTTTATTTTACATAGCAGTCCTATATTTTACCGAAAGCTTGTGACACATTAAGAATCAAGAAATAACAATGTTTCCTGTAGAGGGAGAGCCAGCAACGTATTTCGAGTTGTCAGTGAATTTGGGTACTAAATCTTATGTATATGCTGCACACTAAAAGTCGATTCTGACAGCCCCCTGCGGCCGGGTTATACTACACCAAAATTACTAAGAGGGTGAGAAATAAGATTCAATTTATTTAAAGTATCAGTCATGAAATTTCAGGAGGTTACTTTCGATAGTATTCTTTCTTTATAAAAAATATTGCCAGAACATTTCCCTCCTCCTAAATGTTGCCAGACCGCTGTAAATGTTGATTTAAAAAAGTGCCATTTTTGTTATTTTAAGTCTTGAAATTTTCACTTGATAAATAAAATATATGTAGGATAGGTAATATAAGAAGCCAGAACAAAATTCCATCACTAGCTGTCTGCCAGAACGAAAAACATTCCTATGTTAGTGGGAGCGAGACAGTTATATAGCGGCCTGCGGGTTAGAGAGAGAACGCATATGGAGAGTAAACGCTGTAAATGTTGATTTAAAAAGTGCCATTTTTGTTATTTTAAAAGTCTTGGAATTTTCACATAATAAATAAAATATATGTAGGATGGGTAATATAAGAAGGCAGGCAAAATTCTATCACCAACTGTCTGCCAGAACGAAAAGCGTTCCCATGTTAGTGCTAACGAGATAGTTATATAGCGGCATGCGGGTTAGAGAGAGAACGTATATGGAGAGTAAATCGGTAAAATTTAACAAAATATTTACATGCTGTGGATGGCAGTTGATCTCCTTCGAACCATTTACAATCATACTGACCATCATTTAACACCCAATCATTGTCTTCTGGACTCAAAGTTGTTGGCATCTCAAGATAGTGGCGTATTTAGGGGGGCTATCGGGCTATGTTATGCGACAATCTTAGTATTTTGATTCGGGATTTTTATAGAATAGTCGCCCCCGAAAAAATCTCTAAATACGCCACTGTCTCCAGATGTGCATTCCTCCAAATACTTGCAATATATTTGGTTCTTAATACGTGCTGATGCAGTTCAGCATTACATAGTACAAGTACCTTAAATCGAGAATTCAAATGATTGCACATTTATTGAGAATGACGACAATCAGAATGATGATCAAGTTGATGAAGATGAATATATGAAAAGTAATATAAAAAATTAATATTTTTTGATACATTAAATAAATGTCTTTTTAATTTTTACAATAAATTTTATATATCTAGCCCGTTTTACTCTCCATATACGTTCTCTATATAACCCGCAGGCCGCTATATAGCTGTTTCGCTCGCACTAACATGGGAACGTTTTTCGTTCTGGCAGATAGTTGATGATGGAATTTTGTTCTGGCTTCTTATATTTCCTATCCTACATATATTTTATTTATTATGTGAAAATCTCAAGACTTTTAAAATAACCAAAATGGTAATTTTTTAAATCAACATTTACAGCGTTCTGGCAACATTTAGGAGGGGGGGAGATGTTCTGGCAATATTTTTTATAAATAAATAATACTATCGAAAGTAACCTCCTGAAATTTCATGACTGTTACTTTAAATAAATTGAATCTTATTTCTCACCCTCTTAGTAATTTTGGGGTAGTATAACCCGGGCAATTTTGGGGTAGTATAACCCGGCCGCAGGTGGCTGCCAGAATCGACTTTTAGTGTTCAGCAGGTATATAAGATTTAGTACCCAAATTTTCACGACTGTTGACAACTGAATGACAACTCGAAATACGTTGCTGGTTCTTGGTCTACTGGCAGTTCCTTTAGAATTTTTCCAACTATTAGATCCCAACCAGGTGCCTTTCTTTCACTTTACTTTATTATACTTACTTCTTTCTTAAGTTTCTATGTATTACTTGTTTAAAACTTTTTTTTATTGGAAATCCTGTTCGCTAGGGGGTATCGAAACTTCCACAAATTTTAAAATGTTTATATAAATAACGAAAGTAACCATAAAGCGGAATCGAGGTCGTGTTTATTTTTATACTGATTTCAAACGTGTTTACGCTTTGACATCCAAACGAAAACTTTCTTTGCTAGGAAACAAATTTTAGACTAACAAAGTGGTCTCAATTCCCTGTTGCATTATTTTTGATTAATATTTTAAGTGCTTATCGACCATTAACTTACTACTTCTACTTACGCAATTCATAGCAATATATTATAAAATTTATATATTTTTTTACATTGTTTATGCTATTTATAGTATTGCTAAACAGTTTAATACAGCTTATGTTCTTTTTTCTTTATTGTTACATAACCCAACATTAAAACAAATTTCTATAAATACATTTATTTTATGTTGCTTTATATAAAACTATGGCTTATCGTTTGTTTTAATATTTTATCTCCAATGCATACCTCTTGCTTGTAGCGAGCAGTTACTGTTTTCAGATTTTCAAAGCTGTTTACAAAGCCAACCAGTGATACATGTGTGCAGTTTAACAGCTATGCAACCGCATTATCGCCTAGCCTGCTTTGCAACCAACCTACTTACCTCTAATCACCAACACAGTGCTGCTTCATAACAACCCCCTCTTACCTACAGATTAAGCGAGTTACAGTATACGAAACTGGGATAGGCACACAGAGACTCAGAATCGGCTTGCACTTCGAACCTATTAGTACCATAATCCGTCAATAACCAGACCCTTGTCAAAAAATTAATCCCACCCCGAGCCTTTGAACTGAAACTCGATCTGAAGTATATGAAAAGCTTGTTTCGTAATCTTACCAAGGAATTTTTTAACTTTATGCAACTATTAAAACTTTACATTTTACAGTGTCATTTTTAAGTACTTCCTTTAGTGTAACCGTCACAACCTGTATATACGTATCAATTGTACAATATTCAACTTTATTTTAATGAAAATTTTCTAATTATTATTTTAAGTTTACCCATAGCCCTTTTATAATTCTTTCTGGGGGTAATCACACCTAAAACAAAACGGAGAAAGCTCAATAACAAATTAATGTAACAGTATAGGAACGAAAATTTCCATTAAAAATAAATTAAAACGGGGAAACGATAAAGTAGAGGAAAAGACGTAGAAAGAGAAATCCCTAAGGAATAAATAAATTAGGTTCAGTATAATTTCTGAAGATTTATTGTTCGTAATCCCTCATCTGTTGACAGATCATACTTCATGATTAATTAAAAAACAAATAAATAACATGCTTTTCATTTTTAAATATTTTTCAACTTTGCCTGGAGCAAGTAATGTTAAAATAAATTTTCATCTAACATAAAATTTATAAATTCGTATTTATCCAGAAAAAAGGAACATGAATTGCATTTCTGCCTTCTAGCTCTTGTAATATCGCCGCTTAATGAATTATTTATAACAATTTGTGATGCGGATGAATTCATAAACCAACACGCATATATATTTTTTATCCTAAAGTCTTACTATCTACACAAGCAAGAATCAAAAAGAAAACACAAATTCTCGATTTATATTAATAGCAAACCATAACCTACATTTTGATGACCGCTGTAAAATTTATAATTCATATAACTTTTGGCTCGGTATACATGAAGTTTTGCGGTAAAAATAAAAAGTAAGATTAAAATTCTTTCTATTCAGCTTGTATTTTATCGCTTAATAATTCTAGCAAGACGTAAAGAATCTCAGTGCATATATTAGAATTCTTCCTGAATACGGAAGCTTTGAATACGGAGCGAGCTTCTAAAAACGGAGGAAAAAATTAGCTTTTATCCTTAACCCAGGTAAGGTTACTGCATACTAAATCCTATTTTCGTATTTTTGTCAATGAAATGTTATTCGTTGAATAGTTCTCAAAATGCAAACAAACCCAAGGAGAATTCCCGAGGAAAAAAAGTGAAGTAAATTTGGAGTAAGTTGGTGTAAGTAAGTTTGGATTTTCCTATGGCAATACATTTTTAAGCTGTATTTAAAATGGGTGTTGCTGACTGAATTTGAGAATTGTTTTTATTTGCTGATATACGTGTTATACTCATAGAATTGTTTAGAATGCCGTATTAATGAAATTAAAATAGATACTTTGAAATAGTGCCATTTAAGGCTCCGTTATCGCGTAGGTAAAGTACCGCTTAAACAATTGTGAAGAATTTCATGGCAATTTTTAAAAATTGCACTTGGTTTACATCTATTGTGCATGAGATCTTTTCTTAAGAGTGTTATCTAGTTTATATTATGCTTTATAGCAAATACAAAATTACAAAAGCTATTTCCTTAACGAATAAAAAAGTGTAAATTTATAAAAACAAAACTATAGCTAGAGAGCTTTTAAAAATGGTAAGGTGTACTTCCTAAATTATCGTTCAAGTGTTATTTGAGATAAAAATGCCCGAATATACAACAGTATAAAAGAACGGTATGAACTAAAAAAAGGTCATATCCCGCGTTTATTCAAACATTTTGGTAAATGAAAACTATCATTCTGAGTTCAGGCTTTTGCTCACAGAACGCGCTGTACGCGGATCGAGTTAAAAAAGCGGGAAGTTTTAACGAGTTTGATTTAACTGTTAATACATTTAACGCATTTTTGTTGTTGTTACATATATTTTTGTGATTGTCGATGTAAAGTAACAGATTATTGTTTATATCCCTTCCCATATTTTAACTTTCCTAATCTTTTATTATTAGTTATAATAGTTATTATAGACTATTATTTAGTAAATTACCAAATCAATGTTGTTTTACTTTACTTAAGAGCATGTGACGGCTAATTTTTGAATAAACTATTTCACTCTTAATTAGTCTTGATTAATTTCTTAAAACGAATATATATTTTCAATATTTTAATACTTTAGTATAGTAATACTTTTCTTTTTCTTAAAACCAGCAAGAACAACTGATATTTTTAAAGATATTTAGCAGTTTCATATTCCCCTTTTTAATTTTACTACCTTAAATTATTTCTTGGCATTTCAAAATTAAAAATTTCTGTTAAACTTAAAATATTTTGAAAGTTCACGCATGTCTGGCAACACTGTAAGCAGACAACTACGATTTTCAAATTTTAGTTTTTAAGGAATTAATTCCCATTTGGAGACTGTAGCGCCATCTTTAGGTGTTTATAGTTAATAAAGCTTCTTATTATTAAAACTGGCGGCGATAACGGGCCCTTAACAAGCAAAAGCTTTACTTATTCGTAAAAGGTAGTTAAGCTATGTGATCTCTAGACCATTTGCATTAAGGCGATTGAATTGGCGAAAATTTGAAAGCATAGATGTAGTGTCGATATACATGGGAGTTTTGTAGCACACAACATCGAATTAAGAACAAGAATATTGGTCTAAGTCAAGTATTTACTATCATCAAACTAATTAATTTTATTATTATTCGATGGTGCTTTCTGTTTTAAATAAAATATATCAATGGTAAAAATTGCTCTTATTTTATGAATCGTTCTTTAATTTAATATTGATTTACCTAATTTTAAGAATTTTTTATAAAAATTAAAATCAACATACCTAATTTTAACAATCGTTATAAAAAATGTTCAAAATGTCTCCCTATTAGACCGCAAACAACCTTCTAAAAACGTCTTCCGAAGTTATTCGTTATTCCAGGAAGAGTGGCAACTAAAGTTAAAATTTACCTATCCACTGATTTCAAAAGAACACTCAAGAATTCCTAATATAACTTTCTTATAAAGCCGAATGGATTTTATGGTTTTTAAATTAAATTTAACTAATAAAAATCGCCTTTTAATCTAATAAAATTACCTTAATTAATAGGAAACCAAATGTTCTCTTTAACAATAAGATATTTTTATTTTACAGCTGTTATTAGACCTCGAATTTCAGTTTTCAGATAAACAAACTGCAACATGAGCGAAAATAACATGTATTTTATTTACGAGTATATTCAGGATCAACTCTCAAAAGTCTCATTTTTAGTAATATCAGCATAGACAAAACTCGTACATTTTGGACAAATTATTTCGAGTTCAACAAACTACAATTCTCAGCATTATGCGACATAAGAAGAATGTCGAGCAGATTGCAGGGTTGCCATGTTTCTTAATTGAGTAAAATAAATTTTTAAATATAAAAAGAATCGATTTTACATGACATGCATCCCCATAATTAAAGTACTATTATTAACGCAGCAAAATGATGTTAAAGTCTTCAACTTTATTATTTTTTTCTGAACAAAATGGTAAGTTGTGTCAGATTATTTTGTTCCTTTCGATGTCTTCTATCATCTCTTAAAATTAACGCATAGTAACTCTTTACACGCTATATTTCCGATGTACCGTTGCAGGAGGTGCTTTGGATGATGAAGCGCATGGTAGATACACAAATGTATACAAGTATGCAATTGTATGCATACTATATACTGGTATGTGTAGAAGTGTAGAAAAATAACCAACCAATTTTTTGTTCTAAAGGCACTCCATGGTTTAGTGGTAGAGATCCTGGTTCTCGAAGAGAGGGTCAGGGGCTCAAATCTCGGTTGTGACTGAATTTTAAAAAATTACTACAATGCGGTAAAAGGGGAATGGCTTGTGTATGTACATTTGTAGGTACTGTTCAAAAAAGAACTGAGTGGGAGATTTTCAAAGTTCTAACAGAAACTGACCAAAAAGTGCATCGTAAAAATTCCAAGTGGTATTGAAGTGGCAATCGAACCACTAAATAAAATTATTTAGCAAGCGGTATATAATTCAACTTTAGATCCTAAAGAAAATGAAACACGAGTTATCTGTACACTGTACAATATTATTTATACAGGGAAAAATTTATGGTAAATAACTCGATCCCCCATACCATAAAGCTAAACTCAATAAAACCACAAAGGAGTTAAAACATTACTAACAGAGGACAAAGAAACTACAGTGCAGAACTACTTGTTAAGTCTAACAGCTACAAAAGCCACTGAGTACTTCTTGTGGATTAACTAAAAAATTAAGACAGCCACAAACAAATCTTCTACTATATTACAAAAAAAAGATCAATCCTAGAACAGGAGTAATAAACAAAAATTATTTTTTTTGCAGATCACCTAACAGCAGTTTTCCAATCCTATGACTCCTATGAAACATTTCTATAGAAGTGGAAGTTAAAATATACCGGAGCCTAGGTTAAATCGTTCACACTAACTCAGGTAAGAACTGAAATAAGGACCTTAACCTAAAAAAGCATAATGATATTATATAAAATATATTACCCACCTATTTAACACAATCCAATTATGATATACAAATCTGTACATTAACAATGTAAAATTTTATAGTCCTATCAGCCTACTACCAACAATACTTAAACTTTTTTGGAACAATTGTTTCTGAAAAACTTGAAAACGAAAAACACCCCATATTACCTGGCCGTTAGTTTGAGTTTAGACAAGAGCACGTAACCCATCGGTTGGTCCAATTTGTTCAAAGGAGCAAATTTGTTGGAATGCAGTCAAAATGAAATCAAATACCATAAGACCATTGCAAAATTAGTCTGCAGCATTTCTTGAGATTAGCCAGAATTTTAAAAACGTCTAGCATACAGTGTTTTCCTGATATCCTGCACCTATTTTATTTATCACATTTACAAGACAGTCATTTTCTACAAAAGTTCCAGGAGGAATGCAATTCACTTTTATCCATAAAATGTGGCGTACTGCAAATCAGCATGTCAGACCATATGTTATATTTACCACATGCAGCGAAACTACCTCCAACCAATTACATCACAACTGCTTATTATGCAGATGATACTTAAATCTTAAAACACTGCTTTAGGTTTTTTTTATTTACATACTTATGTTGGCAATACTGAAGCCGAAAAGGTCCTGTTTCTTTTATTTTTGGTTTCGAAGAAAGGTAAAGGTCTACCCGAAATTAAAAAGCATTTTTTATATTATCATTCGCAAAAGTAGACTTTGAGCATGAAACGTGGTGCGCAAAGTAGGACTTTACCGCCCTTATGCGATAAAGAAACCTATAAAGTAGTAGTAAGCGGTAAAAGAAGCAGTAAAGTTTACAGTGAATAAAACTCAAAAAAGTTTCTATTTCATATTTATTTTAACGGAATATATCTACCTAAATACGCTTTTATTTATTCGTGCCTAGCATACTGCTTGCAAGTATTTTATTTACTATGGTAACTATTAAGCACCTTGATTTCAAAATAAGAATCATAACCCTATTTAACATTACTTTTTAAGATGTTTGCGTTTCTATTTCAATATTGAAACAGTTTCGGCAGTAAAAAAACTCAACCTCGCCTCGTTTGTTTTAGGTGTTTCTCGATTTGCTATTTGTCACAGTAAGTTGATGTTATCGAATTGTTGCCGGTTGCTATAACAACAAGAAAATAACAAAACTGTTATAATTCATAACGTGTCTGGGTGCTGTTATGAAAATAAATGAGTATAAAATGATTTAAAATAGCATTGATTGTGAATATACTGCAAGACGTACCTACCATTACTTTTATAATTTGGTGACATCTAATGTTTAGAATTTGTCATTACAAAGGTTAGTAAGGTTAAGGTTAGGAAGTAAATCGAAAATTTGAAAAACTTAACCCTTCGGGTCTCGTTTTTCCAACTTTTTCTCTATCTTTTATAAAGCACTTACCGGTCTCGTATCGTAATACACTATATTAATATTACATATCGTAATATACAGGCTGTACCAGCGCATCATTGCTACCTTCATTATTATTGCAGCTACAGAGTCAGTTAAATTAGCAGTATTTTTGCTGTTGATTAACATGGCGAAGACAAAAAACAATTGAAGGTCGCGTTTTCGAGTTATTCAATGAATGAAAAATATGAAACATGTCCTATAACTTCTATATTTTTCATTTTAAAGAGGTAAATAATATAAACGTTTGTATTTATAATGTTGCTGTCGATCCATTTCTACGAAAATATACAGAGTGTCCCATGTGAAAAGTGTTATTTTTGAAAATAACTCAAAGACCAATTGTTAAGTTGCTTTTTTTGTATTTGCTATGTTAATCAGCAGAAAAACTACCGCTAATTTGCTAATTTAACCGACTTTGTAGCCCCAATAATGACGGAGATAGCAATAGTGCGCCGATAACTGCCTGTTATAGTATATCATATTTTTTAAACGTCATCTAATTATTGTCATAATTATTGTCATATTATATATATTTTAAATTATTGGTAAGAGAAAGGTGAGATATTCTGTAATATTCTTAATGCTTTAAAGCTTTCCAGCAGTTTTGTTTCCATCACTTTCATTTATTAAAATAGTCTTTTGTATACAACTTTAAGAAAGCACCTTTGAAATGTTTAGGTGATAATGCAAAAATGAAATATTGAACAGAAATTTCGTATGCAGATCCATAAAATAAAAATACTTGTGTGCTGCATGGTTTTACGAGAAGCAATATTTTTGATAACATCCATAAGGTCTTCTAAACACACTTTATGAACAATCAACGGAATTTGTTTTTGAAAATTCATTTTTAACGGTATTATAAAAAAAGAATTGGCTCTCAAGTTATCTCGGCAATGCTCTTAGTAAATAAGGAGCTTCTAGGTTAAAATCTTCTTCAAAATGCTTCTTTTTTCTTCTACAGATTTTAGCGAAAACAGATAGGACCCAAGAGAATTCGCCGTTCAATACGTATTTTCCCCTTTAATATAAAGGTCAACGTTAAATTGCTCGTGAGATTTAAGGTAAAAGCACAAAATTTGCCTACGCATATAAAATTGTAATCACAAAGCACATCTAGTAAATTTATTAGCTGACTAAAGGATTCAATTTACAGCTGAGTACTTTGTTAATTAATGAGAAATCTACTGTTTATGAACAAACTTGGATTTTTGGGCGAGGAGAACTTGTGTTGTTTAATTGAAGAAAATGATTTAAATGTTGCCATGGAAAAGGCAGATACTCCAAATACGAATAATTTTCAGATATTACTATAAAAAGGGTTTCATTTGCATCTGAACTGTTACAGATAACTAATTTAAAATGGAGTTATCCCAACTACTTGTATCATACAGTTTTGACACAAACACAAAATTGCTTTGTGAATGTTTATTAAAGAATTTTTCAGTTTTGCATACTTTTAGTACCGAATTGTAATTATAATGTACGAGCCCCGTCTCATTGAAGTTCGCACACTCTATTTTTGCGATTTAAAGAATGCCCCGCATTTTTGTTTCTGATATACATAGTAGCTGTTTCTTGTTGTTAGAGTGAAGTACTGTCTTTGCACTTATTCCATTTTAAGTTTGATGAAATTCTATCTAATGGTTTCCTCACTCCGCCCCTTCAATTCCGAACAGTCTGGGGGTCTACTTTGTTTTAAAATATAAAAGACAAATACACAATGAAATATAACATTAAAACAACATAACTTATAATATAGGAGGTCAGTACTTTACTCTAACAACAAAAAATAGTTACTTCGAAAAACCAAGAAGATACAGAGTGAAATTGCGGGGCACCGATTAACAGAAATAGAAGTGGGCGAACTTCACTGAGACGGGGCTCGTATATAACATTACTATTATTGCGTACACAATATTTCAAAATGCATTGAAATTATGCATTTATCTGATTTGGCAATCATAATTTTAATTATTTTATTTACTGTTTCCAGCCTTACTTTGTGGAACTCCATAATCATGAAATAAATAAAAATGTGCAACTTTTTACTAATCTTTATTTATTTCTTAATTATTTTAATTTCAAATGGATAGCGGAAACTGCATTAATACCCAATCAATAGGGCAAAATTTGCTTTTGTATAGATTAAAAAAATAATATTAATTGTTTAAAATTGCCGGACAACGCAGCGCGGAGTCCGACAATCTTATGAATTCCAATAACGCATTTTTTCTATGAATTAAACTTGCTGTTTTCTCAAACCGCTTTTAATTAGTTCGCAAACTGAGTGAAAACTTCTCCTTATTTACCGTTATTTATTATCGTAACCTTGTTTTCGAGTAAAAAGGATAATTTTAGAACTAATAAAATCACAAAATAAAAATCCGTAATTTTCACATCCATTTTATTGAAAATTTAAAGAACTTTCGACAAGAGACGCGATAGAGATACGCGTTTACGGAATGAGTTAGGATTGGTTTCTGTTTTCGTGACCTCGTTGCGAGTACGATTAGGACGCGTCAAATCTGTTTTTTAGTCGCAAAAAACAAATTGACTATTTTAATATTATCAAAGAAAAGAAAAAGAATTATTATTTAATTGGAAACTTCTATTTATTCGCATTATTGGTAGAAACGAATTGTTTTAGAATTAACATGAAAAATAATAAGTGAAGCGAAGCTATTTCTTGTAGGTACTAGTACAATTATTACTCTTTGTACAGTTGCTATGGCGACCAGTAATAGTTTTCAAATGTCCTTCTTTTTATAAAAAAATAATTTACTCTTGTAGTGTATTGCAGTGCTGCAGGCTTTTAATTGTTTTTAAACAATTCTGCAACCTGTAACACGTCTATCTCGTAAATTATTCGTTAACCTTTTAATTATTTTTTGTCCTCTTTTATGAGACGAACAATGACTAATGAATCTTCAATTGGGGTTTTTATTGAAGATTTGCGGTTTTATATAAAATGATTTAAATTAATAGTATGATTGCTTTTGTGATAATTTGATTAAACGGGAAATCTCTAATTACCTTGAAACGTCAACTTTGACATTTGGTTCATAACACAACCGCACAATGTGCTTCACTAAACTAATATGGTTCGTTCAAGTAGCTTTAATTTCTTATTGTATTTGAAAATTATAATTGACTATTATTGTTTTTTAGGTTATGTGGCTTATTACTTGCAGTTTACAAAAGATCTTATAAGAAATTATGATGAGTTATTTGAACCTTAAATAAAACATCTTAAAAGAAAAAGATTTCATTTTTCTCTTTGTGGTTAGAATAACACTAGCTCTGCTTTTATTATCACTCTTTGATTAATCACAAACCTGTTGTCTTGATTTACCAATGTTACCCATTACAGCTTGTAATTCGGAAAGACCACCACGCAGGAATCTGCCTACTGCTAATACTAGCTGGTACCAACTGGATACATCTTCAGGTCAACCAGTTTTCGTTGTTAAGACGCCGCTTCTCTGCACGCTGGACTATTGATGGGTTTTAATTTTTTTTTATTTTCTCGTCTTTTAATTGTTTGAAATAGATGTATTTAAGTCTTTTGACACTTTTGTTTATCTTGCTTTTTATTGACTTTTTACAGAGATCATAAATTCTACAACTATTCTGTTTGAATGCCTGAAATTCTCTTCTTTATTTACTTAACAACTTCTTAGAAACCAACATTCTTTTAGATTGCAATTATTTCACATATCTTACTGTTGTTCATATTTCATTCCAAATTACCTTGCCTTTGGTCATTATTTTATATTCTGATTATTGTAAGTTAGTTGGAAACTATGTATTTGCATTTCAATACATAGGTTGGTTTGTCAGTAACCGTAGTCAAGGAGATTTTTGAATGTTGTATTAAACAGGAATTGTGTATGTCATTGACAATAAAAAATAGAATGTTTTACATTTTTACTAACTTATTTACATTTTCTTTTACAGAAGTAGTTGCAAGCGAAAACCCTCACAGCCTAAATAATCCCCTTGGCCAAATTATTATTATGTACATATTAGGGGGGCCTTAACAAATTTCTTTTTTCTACAAACAGGTGGAAACGATCTCAAATGATCAAAAAAGAAGGAGCAAATTAATTTTAGCTTTTTTTAACAAAAAACCGTGCCGCAATAGACTTTTGAAAAAAATACGTTATTAGCGTGCAATTTTATGTTTAAGTCAGACGTTAACTTTTTCCTATTCAAAAGAATGTTTCAATTCTTTTTTAGATGACTCTAAAGTAAAAAGTTTCAAATTAGTTAAAATTAAATTGAATTAATCTTTGTTTTTCTATGAAAATACTTTAAATAATAATATTTCTCAGTAAATTTCATAACTTCGAGTCCGTTGTGGCACAGTTTTAAGTTAAAAAAAAGCGCTAAAATGAATTTGCACCTTCTTTTTAAATCATTTGGGATCGTTTCCACCTGTTTGTAGAAAAAAACTTTTTTTAAGGCCACCTTAGTACATATAACAGATCAATAGAGTCAATTCAAACTTGAATCGCTTTGTGGTAAATTTCTTATAAATGTTCACATGACAAGTATTAATGATATACGGCAATTACTCGACACTTAACGTTTCCTTATTGTGTACGTGTATCAATAAGAATCCATGAATCATCTAACTTTTTTTGAATTTCAACAGCTGAGACAATTGCTTGCAACATGTAACTATAGAAAAAACATAAAACCTCCTCCGAGAGGCCATCTTGACGTGATGGGAGGGGGGAGGCCTAGGTACCAATAGGCCCTAAGGCTCAAAATGGAAGCTCGTTTGGATATTCTTCTAAAGATTCGGTTTTTCGATTTCAACTCTGCTAATAGTTAACCTCATCTCGATCCTAAATTTTAAAGTGTAAATGGTTTGTTTTCTAGAGAGCAAATTAATAAATTCGTCTAGTTTTTAGGAAAATTGATATTTCTTTCGTACATCTTTATCAGGATAGCTTTTTTGGATCAGGATAACAGGATATTTTGTTTTAATTTTAGAAGGTTCAGTCTTTTTACTCAGAATTTTTTGTTGTCTTTCCCGAATAAAGTACTTAGGGTATTCTTTAAATATCAATCTTGGTAATTTACAGTTTATCGTTTGTAACACTTGAATGGCGTAGTATGCGAATATTTTGTTCATCTATTAGGCTCTTTCCAAATTGAAAACTTTCAAACTTGTATTTTGTTCAAAAGACAAAGTTGTTCTCTTGACGAGCCCCTCAAAATGAACTATCGCATTTGAGTAGGCGGTACGCAAAGTTACCATTTTGACATTTGTTTTCATGGTACGCCAAGTGGTCAATACAAGTGATGCCTTGTTCGGGCAATATTTAGAGCTGAAAGGAATTTTTAGATAGGAAGATTGCACGCTTCTTAATGTGATATTTCTTAAATTAGAAAACTACCGGAACTGGAATTTTGCTGGGTTCAAATTTTAGTAGGAACGGTCATATAACAATACCAATCAGCGACAAGGTTAAGGAGAAGTGTTCCACTATCGAATGTCTTGTCTGTGGAAACAAAACGAAAATAATAGATAGAATTAAATTAGTTACGTTTAGTAGAAACCAACTCAAACAAACACCTTTCAAACACGTAACGAGCTCAATTTTGAGGATCTTTATTTCTCTTTGTTTTAAACTTTAAAACAAGGTATATAAATCTACATTACTTCCGTCTTTGCATCTGTTAAAGTGAAATCGTTTTTGTAAACAAAGCTGTCTTCTTACAAGATCGTACTCGTTTTAAGTCACTTATGTAAAACATTTCTGCTTAATATATCCTAAAAAGACTTAACTATCTTCAAGCATCCTAATCAATTCGTTTTAATAAAATGTATGGAATTTTTATAATCCTCTTCAAAATAAATTTATTCAATATTAAAATGTTTACTAACGAACAAAATGCTTTTAGAACTATAAATTCATGTTTTATAATCATTATAGGTAGATGGGGTTGTATTTTGATAAATTGACTTCAGGTTTTGGTCTCTCAATTTTATGGTATCTGCATTTTTTATATACACACAAGAGGGATTTTCATCTATATTTATTATTGGTACCTATATTCCATGTTTAACGTGTAATTGGGTGAATAGTTCTGGAATATGGTTATCCCTCTTAAATCTTAGAAGGATATACACATTTCTCACTTTAAGGGGACAATCTGAAAATCGTTAGTATAATTCAAGGAGGAGTTTCGTATTATTTTGGTTTAGTGTTAAAAGAAAATTGACATTTCCGTATCATACCATTGGATTTATAGCTTAAATCCTTGTGTGTGAGAATTTACAGTTGTCCGCATCCGTTATGCGTTCTATTTAATAAATTGGATGTAATAAAACGTACAAGAATTAATGGTGTAACAGAGCCTTCTTCAAGAAGTTAGATAATCTGTCTCGGTGTGGTTATCACCTTCTCAATGATACTTTATACTTCTTAAAGTATTAGTGTCCTTTGTAGATATTTTTGCAATTAATAAATAATATTAGACTGTGATAGTCTTGTGTTCTAGTAATGAGTTAACTTGCATAATTTTCTCAGAAAGGTCATTGACAAATGTGGACTCAGTTTTGTTTTAATATCAATTACGGTGATAGTATAGTAGTAACTAAATATTTAAATAGAAATAATAACAAAGTTAACATGTTCGCAATTGCAACATCCGAAGATTCAGTTTTTATAAAAGAGGTTCAGAGTTTAACTACAACTGTTACGTTCCAGCATCTTTAGTATGGACAGTGTTTGTTTTTCGGGTTATTATGATGTTAGTGCCAAACTAGACTAAAAATTTAAACAACCGTATAAGAATAATTGAATTATTGGCAAGACACATCTTTGGTAAGTTACCTTGTAATTCACTATTTTAAAATTCATTCACGATAGTAATAAAGTAAATTTGGTTCTTGTTTTAGATAATTTAGCTCTAAATAAGTTAATGTTTTTTAGGTGCACTGATTGTACATTGCATATATGTTGGTAACCGGTTTTGATGAATTTGAATTAATAAACGAAGCTAAAAATTAATAACCATTTGTTATAGCTTAACACGGTTAGAAAAACGAATCGTTTGTAGTCCATTTAAAAAAAGTTAAATAATAACCATAAGGAACAAAAAAGTTAACGTAACTCAGATTGGAATCTTTTACCGAATTGTAGATTTCCATCGTTACTTTTAAACAATAACAACAAACAATTTGGGTGTTGCCCTCTATATTGACTTCTGAAAACAATTCCAATAAATAAGAAGTCTCTGTCAGGAACTGTATTTTGCGTAAGTATAAGATGTTTCTGGTTTATTTTTGTATTTGTTGATAAAGAATTTTGCTGGATACAAGAGGCCAACAAGTGACGGAGTTTTATTCATTGGTGAATATGGAAAATTTGCTGATTACAAACTCGAAGTAAAATTAGTCAAAATTATATTTAATCGCCACCGAAACCGACCTTTATCCATAACAATAGACGTAACTAAAAGCGAATTTTTACTTTTTTCAGTAACGTAACCGTAACCGAAATAGAAAAAAGATACTGATTTGGCTTTAAGCCTTTTTAGCTAGCGAACTAATGAGGTAATAAAGTTACAAGCAAAGACTTTTTTAGACTAGATATGAGGTGATAGAAGTGTCTTAAAATATTGTAATGAACGAGATTAACCCCTATATGCTCCCGGTGAACATTCTTGATCGACGTGAAATGTATGACTCGTCAGCAGCTGGACGGATGACTCATCAGCAGCTGAACGAAGCACAATACACCAGTTTAATCTAGCGCTAATCCAGAAATCTTGTATATAGTATATAAAGCGCCGCCGCGCAAGGAGGCGATTAGTCAGTCAACTAGTGAATTGAAGGCGGCATCGTGAATTAGTACAAGATAAATGTTAAAAATAAATGTTGTATTGTAAATAAATAGTTTGTAAATATCTAGTTTAAGTGCGTTAACAGTTCATAATTATAGTGTTTGTAATTAGTGTTAGTAATAATATTTCTTCGGTTAATAGACGACTAAACAGCATTTTTAGTATTATTTAAAAAGAACGTTACAATATGTAATTAAAAAAGAATATGCAGAAAATATACCGCATTAACCGAACTGTAATGATACCGTACAGTAAATACTGCATAATCTATTAGTTGACATAAGGCATTTCCGAAACCCGTCAGGTTACAATTTCTGTCATTGTTATTCAGGAGTTATTGTTATTGGAGTTAAGGCCGGAAAAGGAACCTGATCAACTTACTTCGATTTACGAAAAAGAAAAGTCGAATAAAAATAAGTATATTCGAAAATTTACCTACAAATAATTTTATTCCTATGCACCTAGCTAAAATGCAAATAAGAAAGTGAATTGGAAAAGGGAACTATCAACGGCTTTGGTGAGGTTCAAGATCAATATTCAAATGTTAATAGTCCTTATTCCAATAACACAGTTATTAGTTTACTCTATGGTTAATAATAATAGAGGTAATAATTTAGAATGTACGTCCTGGAATCTAGCTATAATAGAAAATAAATTAATGCTAGCTACAAATTAAATTCAAGGGCTGATACACTATTGGATCTGTGAAATATATGAATAATATTAAACCCAAAATAACGATGACTCAATCAAATAGGATTCTCATTGTATTGAGGCATTTTAGAATTGAATATCGGTAGTTGAATTAAGCAACTTGAAACTTAATTTATGTAAAGAATGTAAATATTTAAATCATTTAGGGTGGGTTGTACAAAAACACAGATTAATTTTAAACTAGGACCAATATCCTATTGCCCGTCTCACGTTGGGACTACAGTGAAGGAAAGATAGACAATGTATTTCTTATGGAAGTTTGTGCATCGTTGTTGCCACCTATTGTACTGTATGAATCTATAGAAATGTGGATTATGTTTTATTATTTTGATTCGAGTATGTGCGCTCTATAAAGCAACACGTTTTTGGTGTTCGCTCCGTTATCACTTCGTAAACAGTTGTGTTGTTAAAAATATATTTTAATATTTTAGCAGTTTGAACTATTTATTATTATTATTCTCACTGTCAATTTTCTACAATGGGAGGCAATGACAGACAACTTAGAAGCAATCAAAGTCGTATACCTGACAGTGCACCTGAGAGTGTACCTGATGAAGAAGACAAGGAGTTAATAGAAAAAATGAAAGAGTGTTACAAAGAAGAAACTAAAAACATATTAGAAAAACTGGATGAAAAATTTAAATTGTTAATGGACAGTTATGAACAATTAAAACCGATTGTGGATAATATGATACAATTGAACTTGATAAACGCCTAGATAAATATGAACAATATACTCGAAGAAATTCTATTCGAGTATTTGGTATTCCTGAACAAGATATTAATGGTAAAGAAAATACAGATGAAATTGTTATTTCTCTTTTTAAAAATAAATTGAATTTAAATGTTCAGAAGATTGAGATTGACAGGTCACACCGTCTGAGAAGAAAAAATCAAAATAAACCACGGCAGATAATAGTGAAATTCGTATCTCATAATACAAAAATGGATATTGTAGGATCAAGAAAATTATTAAAAGGCACTAGGATTTATATATTCGAAGATTTAACCAAAAGAAGGCTCGAGTGTGTTAATCAAGCAAAAATCCGATTTGGTAGTCATAATGTATGGACCTCTGACGGAACCATTTTCATCAAGCACAACAATGCTGTGTATAAAACATATTGTACAGAAGATATGGACAACATTCCTGACCTGGTTACTATTAAAAACAATTAAAAACGTGCAGCTAATCATAATGAGGGTCAAGTATATTTAATTCAGTAATTATAATCTAATACTAAGTATATTTTCTTAACAAATACCTCTATAAAAAGGATTCTTATTCTACAAGAAAGTTCGTTATATAAAAATGCTTACATGTTATATGTTACATTACATGTAAAAAAAGAGATTTGTGTTAGTTTTAAATAATCAATCTTTATTTTCTAATATTTATTACAATAACTTGTTTAAATGTTTGAATAATAAACCAAATCAATAAATTGATAACGTTTTATGCCATAATCTCATGTTATTTACGAACAGCATTTGTTTTTATTTTTCTAATCAAAAAGTATGTACAACGTTAATACATTGTTACTTACATTCTTATTATTTTTTCAATGTTTCTTGTTTAATTTATAAATAATGAATCAATTTCTAAAACTATACAGCCATATTATATTTTTATTCTTTAGTCATATATTTTATAATTATTATCGAAGCGATTGGATCGATCACCAAATCGTTTATGTTGCTTTAGAAGGCGTATTTATTTTTTTTCGCTGTCATTTTATCATTATTTTTGTTTTTCTTTTATTTTATATTTTACTTTACTTGTCTGTTTTTTTTTTGTAGGTAGAAAATATGAAAATTGGGCATTTAAATGTAAGATCTTTGTTCACTGGATTTAACTCTTTGGTAAATTTAATTCAAAGCAACAATTTTGATGCGTTTTTCGTTTCCGCAACATGAATGACGTCTGACGTGGTAGATGATGCAGTTTCCATACCGGGATACCAATTCTTTAGAAAGGATAGAGCCGGTGGCTTAAGACGAGGTGGTGTAGGGTTGTATATAAAAACAAATTATATTTGTGAAAAAATTTTATTTGATTTTCCTTTAAATAATGAGTTTTAGAATATTTGTTTGCTAAAATTAAAATACATTCAATAACTGTTATAATAGGAACGTTTTATAGGCCAGTATGGTATAATATTAATAACTTCATAAATAATTTAGAAGATATACTGACTTTTTTAACTCCCACTGCGGATCATTTAGTATGCTTAGCTGATATGAATGTAGATTTCTTTAATGTTGATAATTCAATTAATCATTGTTTTAATTCATATGATTTTACACAAATTCTAAATGAACCTACTAGGATAACTCGCAACAGCAGTACTCTTATAGATCCTATATTTATAAATAGTAATTCTATAGTTGATAGTTTTGGCACAATAGAGGCCCACGAGATTTCAGATCATAGAGCAGCTTTTTTTAATTTAAAAATTGAATATCCTAAATGTGAACCTAAAATTATTAAATTCAGATGCTTTCGCAACTTTGTTCATAACAACTTTTTGTCAGATTTGCAAGAACTTCCCTGGCATCGAATGATTCGAGAAGTCGATATAGATAAAAAGGTCTCCATCTTTGAAACTCTTATTTTGTCTGTTTTCAACACTCATGCCCCTATTAAAGAGGTACGTGTCACTAAACCTCGTTCACCTTGGTTAACAGATAACTTAAGGGTTATTATGAGAGAACGTAACAGTGCCCTGAGAAAATATAAACATACTAGATTTCCTGAAGACTGGAGGAGATATAAAGAATTAAGAAATTTTACAGTATGTAGTATTCGTCGTGAAAAAAAAAGCATATTTAGATTCACTTGGATTAGAAAGCAATTCTGGTAAGATGTGGTCTGCATTAACTGATTTAAACATACGATTTGCAAAGAACAACAACGTACCCGCTAATCTAGCTAACCCTAACGACCTTGGAAATTATTTTAGTTCTTTTGTTCAATCTACCTCAGTTAATTGTGATACTCAAAT
Organism: Agrypnus murinus; assembly: GCA_929113105.1. Classification (NCBI taxonomy): domain Eukaryota; kingdom Metazoa; phylum Arthropoda; class Insecta; order Coleoptera; family Elateridae; genus Agrypnus; species Agrypnus murinus. The sequence continues at coordinate 76,043,149 of OV816028.1, read as the reverse complement.
CCAATATTATCGTACCCACCAACACGCTAATAATCACTCTTTTAATTTCTCTTTAACTACTATTGAGGAAGTGCACAAAATTTTATTCAATCTTAAATCTAATGCTGTAGGTTCTGATAATATTTCCCTTATAATGCTAAGATATTGCAGTCCATTCATAGATAAATATATAACTCATATTATTAACTGCTGTATTGAGATTAGTTATTTTCCATTAAAATGGAAAGAAGCAATTGGTCTACCATTACCAAAAGTCAACAATCCTAATTCATATTCTGACATACGAATAATAAGTATATTGCCATGTATCTCTAAAATATTTGAAAAAGTATTATATAAACAAATTTATGACTTTTCTATTCGAAATGATATTTTACCTAAATGTCAATCGGGTTTCCGAGCTGGTTTTAGTACCGTTGACTCTCTTGCCACTGTTACCGATGAGATCATCCATGCTACAGATAAGAAAGAAATTACTGCCCTTATACTACTAGATTTTTCGAAAGCATTCGATACCATCAGCCATTCCCTTCTTTGTGCTAAGCTTCAATATTATGGTTTCGGAAACACCGCTGTTGAATTAGTAAACTTATTTATTAAACAGAAGCTTGAAAATAAAAGTTGATAATCAAACCTCTGGCACATTTAAAATCAGTTCTGGTGTCCCGCAAGGTTCAGTTCCAGGACCTCTGTTTTTTATTATGTACACCTCTGATATTTTAAAATCAGTAAAGTATTGCAAAGTACAAGCCTACGCAGACGATACTCAGATTTATAAATCATTTACCTTTGCCAATAGGGTGCAAGCTTTTGAGAACATCAATAATGATTTAAATTCAATCAAGGAACTATCACTACAACATAATTTAAAACTTAATGCGGATAAATCAAAACTTTTACTTTTTGGTAATAAAAGCTACATTACTGCTCCAGATTTTAATCTCAATATAAGGATTGATAATCAGTACTTACCTGTTACCGATGCTGCAAGAAATCTGGGCATTGTTTTGGATACAAAATTGCGTTTCAAGTCTCATGTTAATAAATTACTTCAAAAAACGTACTCATCGCTAAAACTTCTTTATGCTAATCGAGATATTTTAAGTTTTGGCCACAAAAAGTTATTATCGGAATCATTAGTGCTATCACATTTTAATTATTGTAATACTATTTACTAACCTTGCTTAGACCTGCAGGACAAAAATCGCATCCAAATAGTGCAAAATTGGTGCTGCAGATTTATATACAATTTACGACGCTATGATCACGTTTCTTACTATATTAAAGAATTAGGATGGTTAAGAATGGATAACCGTTGGAAATATCAGCTAGGCACCTACACTTATACCCTCTGTAAATCCATTTATTCTCCCAATGTTCTTTCTTCGAAATTGGTGTCCAGGTCTGAAATGCACTCTGTAAATATTCGAAATACAAATAGGTTAACAATGCCACGTCATACGACTGCTTTGTTTCGGAGAGGATTTACTTACAATGCGGTTTCGTTATATAACACAATTCCTGCTGATATTAAATGCTTGAATTTTGATACATACAGGGTTTCATTGAAAAAGTATTTCTTAGATTTACAATAAATATTGAAACACATAGAATTTTTTTTAATGAAATTTTGTTTTTCTGTGCGTGTTTCCTGCCTATAAAAAAACAATTACATTTATTTTATTTACCTACTAAATTATTTCTTTATTGTATTGGTGGTCTCCTGGTTAAATAGAGTAGCCTTTGGCTAGATTTCGGCAGGAGACTTCCTTCATAATTATTATAATAAGCATTTTTTTGTTTTATTTAGTTATTTATAAGAACCTGTTTATACAGTATTATATACATACGTATATTTTTTTTAAATGCAGAGTTCATTACTTATTTATTTTTGTTTTATACTTATTTGTTTATTTGAATAAAGGCGATTATTATTATTATTATGATTATTATTATTATTAAGATTCCAGAAGTTCTAAACCTTTGAAAACAGTAACCGAAAAAGTGTAATCGTAACCATACAAAAGAAGCATTTAAACGTAAGTCTTATTAACATGTATTTGTTATTGTATTAAACATTACTTGGGATTTTTACATCGTACATGTATCTAAATATCCGGTATTTTATTACTTATACTTTTTTGTTTAATTCTTTCGTCTTCAAATCTTTCAACATAAAAATAACGGCTGGTTAGCTTCTGTATGATCTTTTTAATCTTTTAATTCACAGATAAATACAGGAAGTCCCAAACGTAATTTTAACGGTAAAATGATTTCATCATGATAAAATCATTCATTTGTTCAACTTGTTTCAAAAGAAACTTGCAAAAACGGAAATTTAAGATTAGCAGCAAGTGCAAAGGATGTTAGTAAACAATAAACCCTTCTGGTTTTTTCTACTTTTACTTCGCGAAACTACATAATACAGTTTGTACTTCATTATAGTATAACGTTTTTTGTCGGCACTATTATTTGTCACCGAAAACATATAAGCAAATTTCTTAATACAGAAATAATTATTTGGTTTCAAATTTTGATAGCTTGTGCGTCTATAGATCTTCGCTTAGTTGTTTGGGTTTTATCGTTTGTAATTATTGTTAACATTGTTGTGTTGTTTGTTGTAACTATTCGTATTGTAGTATTACATAACGCACATAGTACATTATACATAAGTATGGCGGATCTTGTTAAAAACAGAATGGGTTGTGTACTAAAGGTTGGTGAAAAACAGATTTTGTCAAATTAAATAAAATATCGTCTTACTGAGACCCGGCAGTCATTATCAGTAATTATTCGATAAGTTTCTAAAGAAACAGGTATTAGCGAAAAAACTTTGGTCACAGTACGTCAAGAAAGTATTTCACCTGATGGAATAAAATCTCCAAGAAAAAGAGCGAAGAATAAAAATACTTCGAAATCGCGCAATATAACCTACTGTGATGGAATTAGGAGTGAAATTAGAAGAAAGGTGCACGAGTTTTTTTCGCAAAATATACCACCAAAGATGAACAATATTGTAGCAGCTGTAAATGACGATGAAAACTTGCCCAACTTTAGTAGAAGTACGTTGAATAGATTATTACGTGATATGAATTTCCAGTATGTTAAGAGAAGACCACGATCTTATTTAATTGAAAGAGAAGAGATAATTGTATGGCGTCATCGTTATTTAAGACAAATTTAAAAATATAGAGAAAAGGATTACAATATAGTTTATATTGATGAATCTTGGGTCAATCTTGGCCACAGCGTCAAAGCTCAATAGGTGAATATGTCAATTAAATCATATCGCGATGCCTTCATTCGAGGATTAACCACTGGTTTGAAAGCTCCCAGAAAACGTGCCCCTTTTATAAATAAAACAAGGTTTTATAAATGGGGCAGAGTTGACCTTTCTAGCAAAGAAGAACAGAGCGGATTATCATGATGAAATGGATGGAGCTACTTTTGAGACTTGGTTTAGAAATTCTTTATTGCCCAATTTACTTGCAAAATCAGTTGTAATAATAGATAATGCACCATACCATTGCCGAAAAATTGAAAAGATACCAAATCAGTCTTAGAAAAAAGAAGAAATATGATCATGGCTTTGGTCAAAAGATATATATTTTGACGACGATTACTTGAAAGCAGATCTATTAGACGTGGTGAAAGCTTTCAAATCTAATTACGACAAATACATTCTTGAAGAATCTGCAAAAGAATACGGCATTCCAATAGTAAGATTACCTCCGTACCATTGCGAGTTAAATGCCATTGAATTAGTTTGGGGTGATGTAAAACAGTATATCGCTAAAAAATACCACATTTAAAGAAGGAGATGTTCGAAATTTAATTAGTGAAGCGAACGTTCAAGTGACAGCGGAAAAATGGAACAATTATGTTAACCATGTAATTAAAACAGAAGATAACATGTGGCAAATTGATGGATTGATGGACGATATTGAGCCAATACTTATAAATTTGGAAAGGATAGTGAAAGTGACGTAGAAGATGAAAGTGATTTCGAGTGATTTGAGCTAATGCTGAACTTTTTGCTGTTGTACTTTTTATACTCATATTATTTGTTTTCAATTTATCACTGCTTTATATAAAAGCTGTACAATTAAAAAAGTGTAGTTTGATAGTATACAATAATTTATTAGTTTTAATGTTTCTTTATTTAATAAAAATCAAATAACTATAAATTGTGTTGAACTTTTTTATTTACCTAAAATTCAAAAACTTTAAATAAAACGTTTGACTTTTATTTATACTCAAAATTATTATATGTTTAATATATATAATTAGTTTTGTTATAGTACTGGCGTTAACTCATAAAGTATGGAACTATCAAAATAAATCTTTTATTAAATATTTTTGAGAAAAATCCTCGAACACATCGATTTTTATCTTAAATGAGACATATTTTAGTGTAATTGTTATTTGCAGATCATCTTTTGTTTCCGAGTTATGGCGATAGCGAAAATATTTTTAAATGCAAACCCTAATTTTTTATGATGGATTTGGAAAGCAATTTCCGAGATAATTGCTTTTAAAGTTTTAAAACAAAAAAAAAACAATCAAGAGTTCCAAGTTTTAATAAAAAAAATTAAATAGTATATTAAAGTATTAGTTTCATAAGACACGCGCACGCGTCCGAGTTTAGAAAACGACCCGCGCAGCGGGGAGTTTTCTAAAGGACAAGTGCGCTAAAACGTCTTATGAAATGAATACTTTATACTTGCCTTTATACTTTTTTCTATTTGCCTTATTTTTTATCACTTAAAAAAATTATTTAATAAAAAAACTCAGGTTCCGCATTTGTTTCTCTTCACGGCATTAAATAAGTTTGACATTTTAAAAACAGCTGTTCAATACTGATATTAACTTTAAAAAACAAAATGTTACTGTTTTCCGTATTCTAACACGGAAAATGAGTGTCCTAATGGCTTCATTAGGACACGCACATATAAGAAATTCTTTTAAGAACTAACATAAATTTAATACTAAGTCAATTGTTACATTGCTACTTGATTTTTTATCAAAAGATTTGAACTCTTGATTTGAACTTTGATTGAATAACAATCAAGAGTTTAACTTTCTTAGTAGAAAAATCAAGTATCCATGTAACAAGTGACTTAGCGTTAAACTTATGACAGTTCTTCAAAGAATTCTTTTTTTTATTAAAACTTGAAACTCTTGATTGTTTTTTAATTTTTGTCTTAAAACTTTAAAAGCAATTATCTCTGAAATTTCTTAACACAGTACCATACTTTTATAGCATATTTGATCTTAGCATTACATTATCTTTCCAAATCCATCACAAAAAATTAAGGTTTCCATTTAAAACAATTTCGTTGTCGTCATAACTGGGAAACAAAAGAGGATCTACAAATAACGATTACACTAAAATATGTCGCCTTTAAGATAAAAATCGACGTTTTCGGGGATTTTTCTTAAAAATATTTAATAAAAGATTTATTTCGATAGTTCCAGACTTTACATGCGCACTACATGAACAGCAGCAAATTTTGAAACGTTTTACTATCGTTGTCAGAAGAAGTGACTACCTGCAATATAACTTACTTGAACAATAGGGATTATAAAGGTTTATGCAGTTACAACTACAATATTTAAAAAGGGTTTTTAAAAGTTGCTTGCAAGAGCAACCCCGTTGTCCATAATAAGAACACACACTGTAGTCTCAACGTGAGGCGATCAATAGACAACGTTTGTTCTGACAATGCTTGCTGCTGCAACTGAACCAAGTTTAAAGTTAATCCACATTTATACAACTCGCCCTCAACAATTTAGACAATGCAACTTGGTATTTTAGATTCTACCCCATTTTAGTGTTTCAAGCATATGCTTTCAAATATTTCAATAGCTTGCTAACTAAAAATTTGTTTCCTTCTCTTTTTAACCCATCGAAACAGATAGGACGTATAATTTTTAATTTAATTTTCAATGTAAATTTGTTAGGTACAACAAATGCATAGAATGCAAAATCCATTTTATGAACAAAGTCAATCTAAATACAGTGTACGTCTATTTTGATGCAAATCAGTGCACTTCAAGATTGAATCTTCCCATCCTTCGTGTCCTACATACAACGTAGAATTCTATAGAAAAGCAGCAAAAGCAAGTAATTGTAGCAATCCTTATATACTAATAGTGGTGTCTAGAAAATTTGTAAGATGGAGTATTTTTAATGTAAAAATGAAAATATGTATATATTTCTGAAACAGATTTGAATATATATTTTTTACTTAGAATAGATAGGCAATACGAATAAGCTTAGACATAAGGGAATGTGATCACAATTCACTGCGGTGAATGTGCTATTGGATTCGTTGTAAACATATTTAGTAAATACATGGGGCATGCATGTTTTGGATCATTAGTAGGGATGTAGTACGGTTTTGTGGTAACTGCCGCTTCACTGAACAAATTTGTACTAGTTGCACAATAAGGCTTAGACACATTTTCTAAACTGTGCGACCCATTCTCATATTTGGGACATATTATCTTGGTGTTGAAGTTGCAAAATTTTATATCACGTGTAGCAATGAGAATTCCTTAACAATGCACCATGTACTACAATTTACAATCCGTCAAATATTCTAGAATTTTAAATCTTTTGACTATTCAAAAATCAACTCCACGAAATTGATGAAATGTGTGGAATACGCAAACGATAATCCAGAACAGTACCGTTTCAAGTTTGTTGAACTCTCCTCAGTTAGAGTTAACCGTCTGTAAATATCATACACACCAACTAGCCTTATACAAGCTATGAATAACATTAGTACCAATAGGCGACTAATGTGATTTATAGAGCGTCATCCACACGAAGCAGTAAACAATGGAATTTATAAGATGTCATTGGAATATGGTCGTCAACCATTTGCATATGAGAATTTACTATAACAGTAAGAATTTGAAGTATGTCACTAGTCATAAAGGTTTGAGTAAGATTGTGACGAATATATCCACCATCTTTGATCACGAGTCGCGTTTGCCTTGAAAAGCAATGAATACAAAAGATAAGTTATTTACTAAAGTACTTTTTTTTTTCGAAACAAAAATCTAGCTAAATTAACATTTTTCCTTTATAACCAATCCTTATCAACGATTATTTTCTTTTTAATAGGATTTTTTACAGAATTAAGGAATCTTGGAAATTATTTTGGGTTGCGGCATATTTTTGGAAGATATTCTGATGTATTCTAACAAAGCGTTTTGTAAATTTGAATTACGAATTCGTTCCGATAATTTAAAGGATGTTGGAGATTTACGAAAATTCGAATGTTTTTTAAACAGTTTTGAGATATAGATGCATTTAGATGTATTTTGAGAGTCTGTAATATGTGATTGTTTCGATATTATAAGTATATCACCGATACAGGGTGAACAGCCAGGCAGACGTTGAGGTGACGGGCATGGATTCAATAGTAACCGAGACTAGCCCAGTATAACAGAGGACTGGGCAGTCGTTTGAGGTGTCGGGCATGACTAGAATCCGAGTCTAGCCTAGGTCTAGACCACACAGCGTTCATGGTTTGTCTGAGCAACGGATGACGCAGTCAGAAAGTAATGTGCGGTACAGTTACACGCAACTGTTTCTCGACGAAGACTCATAAATAAACGTTGCGGAGGAAGTTCTGCAACATTCCGAACATGAGGTACCGGTGTGGGTGGATTCGATTCTGACCTGACGTCAGTGTCTGATATGGTGTTAGTTACTCGCTGCCTGACCTAGAGAAATGAAGAAAAATCAAAGTGAGGTTTGTCCCGGCCAGGGGGTTCGTTTGCTGACCTATGGAAAACTGCATGCCACCGGGTAGTGTCTCGGAGATGAAGGTACGGGGGTCAGGCTTTGGCTGTGCAACTCCAGTTGTCTGATCCTTAGAAACCGTCTAGAGCACTAAGCTTAACGCTATGGCCTAGGTAAATACGGCGACCGCGGTACTTCCGATGCGTTGCGTGCGATGCGTTAATCGCAAACGACAAATTCTGAAGAAATTAATTGTGGTGTCCGAAGAAAACACTGCCTTTCTGCGATCTGTACGATTTTGTTTTCCAACGCAGTTGTCGTTGAGTCCGGCAATGGAAGTTCTCATCACAATACATTAAGAATAATTAAATGCCCATTCAAACATGATACAGATAGTATTAATAGTAATACACAATATGAATAGTTTTTAAAAAATAAATTTATAAAAATAACCTGTTGTATCTATTTTTTTACTTAAGGTTAAAAAAAGCCTTTCCTCTACTGTAATAGGTACTTGGAAATCAGTTAGGTAACACTTTAGGTTAGGTCCGTCACCCGCAACCGCACAGGCTATATACCATTCGATGCATCTCATCGAGCTGAACAATAGTGTCCATAGTGAAAGTTGATGAGGAGCAGTAATTCTCGAGATAATCGTCAAAAACTGTTTTGGAGAACCTAACCTAACCTATAACCTAAAATCTAATATAGAACCTAACCTTTGCCTATCCTATAACCAATCCTACAACCTAACTCATAACCTAACCTATAACCTAACGTATAACCTAACCTACAACCAAGCTTATAACCTAACCTAACCTGACCTAACATAACCTAATTTAGGTTTAATTTGGATTTGCGTTGTTCATGAATTCATACGTGTTTTAATTTAATTTTGGTTAGGTTAGGTTACGTGAGGTGAGATAAGGTGGGGTTAGGTTAGGTCGCATGCTCATCAAAACATGCATTTTCAGGTAGGGTGATGAAATTAAGATAAAAGTTTATGGCTCCCCTTCCAAAAAATCTCAAGATTATCTCAAAAACTAGTGACCCCACCCCCAAATTTCACTTATGGACACTATTGTTCAACTCGATGAGACGCATCGAATAGGACATTGCATGTGCGGCTGCGGGTGGCGGACGTAAACTAAAGAACAGCCATTAGTTGAACAATGGCAACAAGAATCACGCTTCTACTACGTAATCGAAAGTAAGCAATAGCTAACTATTCATACAGATAATGTAATTCTTCAAAATCCAATCTGTCTTGGTAAATTATATGTGTGGTTTTTCTCTTATTTAATTTTCTTTAAGATTTTTAAGTTTAGCAAACTATTAATTATTCAACAATAACACTGTACGTGTGGCTACAATTGCAATCGCCGCAATTAGATCGGGCAGTGAAGTCCCAGGTATTGGGAGTAGTCATAATACTGGACAAGTAGTTCGTCCCTTGGGATGGATCCCGGTGAGTGAGCACGTCTATAGTGTATAGTTTCGGTACTGGCCTGAAGGGATGTGAGGATTAAGTCTAATGACAGGCGCTCCACGTAAATAAATCTTTGGAATTCTATTTCGATATTTTAGAGAATTATTTGCAACATTATATTGGAGCTTAATAATGTACAATTATTAATACGATTCTGTCGATTTTCAAGAACACCTTTTTTCCAACAACGTACCAGCAACTTGAACCAGGTACATTTGCCAGTGCTATCAAGGCAATTTTGAGACGTATAGTTTTTAAATAACCTCATAATTGTAAGAATTGTTTTAATTTGCAAATTTAATTATTTAATATCCATTTTTTTTAAATATTTCAAACTTATTCAAGGGTTGCTTTATTGAATAACCACAGTACTTTAGAGATGTGTATAAAGTTAAGTTTCAGCTTAGGTTTGTATTAATAGCTACTAAGTTTGAGTGAAATGCGTCATTATATGCTATTGAGATGTTTGACTCACGAGCGCACAAGCGCAAGTGTGGTAATTCTCACGAGCGTATAATGGTTTCTCATTCACGTGTAATATACGACGTTTTACCTTACAGTACCAGCTTTTGTACAAAAACTTCGCAAACAGTAACCTCTTTCAAATAAGTCAATCAAACATAAATAACATACCATTATTGCATTGATTGATGTGAATTGTTAGTTCTTTTTAGTCATAGAATTAGTAACAGTGTATAATGAAATATGTTATTCGCTTGTGAATAATAGTTTTTTTTAGTCACTGAACACGATTACGTAATAGTATATTACATGTTGAGTTGGTAAAGGATATTTTTATATTTTTATGTCGAGGCTTGGAAACTTTACCAACGTAACATGTATACTACTTTATTCACAATAGTTAAACTTAAATACTCAAAATAAAAAGTAATTATAAATGAGCGCTTTAAAATTTTTCTGTAAACTGTCATAACAAATCTCAATCAGCGACATCTGAAAAGATATTATAAGTAAGGCTTCATTGGTCGCCGCTAGATGGAAATGTATGCTCCGAGTTTTAAATTTTAAATTAATGCCATTAATTGTTACTTATAAAGTATAAAATACCGAAAAATAAAAATAAAACTAGTATTAAATAAAAAATATTTTTACCGTTAAAGACATTTATAAAAACCGAAATTTAATTCGGATAAAACGTCTTGTTTTAAATTATTTAAAAATAAAAGTTGGCCAAGACTTTTCTGGTCAGTTTCATAGACATCTAAGGGCCGGTTGTTCAGTACGTGGTTAACCTCCGGTTATTAGTAACTCGATTTTAACTGTGAAAAGTAGGTTGTTCGGTAAGAAGTTAACTTTTAACTATAATTTATTTTTGTCATTAACTAAACCACTGACGCCGACGTTGGGGGTTTAAAATGTTGGGAATAAAATTTATAGGCAGGTGTCAAGAAATTATAAATTATTTTAATAATTAAAACAATTAAAAATAACTATTTTTATAAAGATGCATTTTCAATTATATGTTCAGCTGCCAAAAAATGATGACATTTTTTCATTAATATCCGTATGCAAAATGCAACATTGGTTTTGTTCACTTGACAACGTGCACGAAATAGTTTTCGCTCTAAAGCGAAAAATCATTATGCGGTTTATACATATTTTAGCAATTTCGTTTCAGTAGCAACAACGAAACTGTCCACTTTACGCTAAAATAAAAATTTCTTTGTGTTATCTTTTATGATTTTTTTCTACTTTTTGGATTATTTCAATAACTCTGTAGAAAAACTGTTGTGCACAATTCGTGCTCGAAATGACTTTGGTGGTCGCGAATGAGTTTTTGACTCGGCTTTTTATTTAGAAGTGTTGAATAAAATACACTTACTGATCAAAATTAGATACATTTATTGGATTGACCACACTGATCTCGGTCAGCTACAAAAGAAAAATAGTTCTTTCAGTTATAAGAACTTTTCTTTTAATAATGAATATATCCAAAATCTTGCAGCATCGTTGAGAGTTGTGAAATTCGCTTTAAAGTGCTTTTGACAGCTGCTAGCGGCACATAACTCTAGTGTATTCATATTGCAGTTAATCCCTTAGATTCTTGAAGGAGTCCACTTAACAGAGAAGAGGATAAATTTGGCATCAGAAAGACCTCAACGAACAACATGTAAACCAAATTCCAAATAAATTTTTGTTTCTTCATTGGATTTTACTGCTAAAAACTGAGGTTTACTCGTAAACCGCACCCAAAGTGTTACCTAGAACCCTGATACCTAGAAGTATTTGACGTGAGAATATCACCAAATATAAAACTAGAAATGTTTTGATAGAGCTTTCTTAGAAAGCTACTGGATCTTAGCTTGTATAAATTTAGAGCAATGATAGACTAAAGTATCGACAGTCTGCGCCATGTTACACCAACACTTACAATTAGCGATGTAGGAACCATAGAATTTTAACTAAAAAGCTTTTGGCTTTAAAATTACTTTTAATTAGTGCTAAGTGTTAAAGTGTTAAGTATTAGCTTTTAACTTTCTAGGCTTTATTTTATCCGAGAGCTGACTTGCAAGATATCTCGATTTCATTACATTGCAGAAGAACCAAAGCAATATAATAATCATGAAATGCTGACCTTGATTTATGGTGCTGAGTTGTTCTTCTCAAAACTCAATTTCTAGTCTATAGCTAGGAAGAGCGAGTGAGAAAATATCATTTATGTATGTAAATACTAGAAGATTTCTTCTACTGTGCGTTTACAAATCCAATTTTGTGACAGTTTACCGTCCAAAACTGCTTTTAACTTAGAATACAAAACTTTAGGAAGAAGCAGAATCATCTACCACATACGACTGAAATGGGGTCTCAATATGACGGAGTAGGTGTTTCCGGTTTTATAATTTGATATTTTCATTGACGGTTCTCACTGTCTCGAAATGCGCACATAAACTACATAACCTCAAGTTTAAAACATAGTATTTGAAATTAATCTTAGAATATAAGTTTTATATTTGCTATTTTAAACAAACGAATACTTACTTATGAAATGTAATTTTCTTCTTCGTATTGGTCGGAATTTGAGAATAACCAATTAATTATATACAATAATGAATACCATAGAAAACCGAGCTGTTCCAAAAAGCTAGTGTGACGTCATATCCGTCGCTTTTAAAGCCCATTGCGCCAAGTAGTTTTGCTCCTTCCTACAGTTTTATATTCTAAGGTTTTTAGCGACATTTTCATTTGTGAAATTGTAACTACATTGAATAAATAATTTAGTAAATGTCAAAAAATTGAATTTTAAACGTTTCAAATGTTTACTAAATCTTAGTGTTACTAACCATGACTTAATTTTTTAATACATTTTTTTAATAAAATGTTTACATTTATAATAACAAACAAAAGTAAATTAACGCGTAATATAAAAAATACTATGAAAAACAATTATTACACTGCCCAATTGTAATACCTGCTTGTACTTTGTGTAACTCGCCTAGCGGCTCGTTACGCAAACTGTACTCGTATTACAATGATGGTCATTGTAACTTTTGTTATTCAATGTAAAGGGTGTGCACGAAAAAATCTGGTCACAGAAACATCAACAAAGTAGGGTCTTCTGAAACTATTACTTAAAACTATCATTAACCTTTAACATACATATATGTAGCTTTTGGAGCGTATTTACATAAATATATTGTACATTATTACTGTCTATAACTAAAGTTTTTAACTTTTCATTTCACATAAGACATCAAAGTTCGTACAGTCGTAGCAGTAATTGTTTTCTGGCGTTATTACACTTTTCTGAAAGCCAACAATATCTTTAGCAGTTTCTTTTGTTTTTCTGAGTGTTTGCTTTACAATAGCCCAGTATTGTTCGATCGGCCGCAGTTTGGAGCTGTTCGGTGGATTGCTATTTTTAGGTCAAGTGATCTCATTCTTTGCATGCCAGTCAGTGACCTGCTTGGCATTGTGACATGTGGCCAAAATAGAATGGAAACATTATGACTTCTTATAAATGGTAGCAGGCACTTTTCTAAACCTTCTAAATAGATTTCAGTGTTGATGGTGCCTTTCGTTAGAAAACTTGAATTTCTTTCTCGCCCATAAGTGCAAGAGTGCAAGTTGCCTGCCAGGCCGAATATTTTCTAGAAGATTCCGAAATTATCTTTTGTTTGTATTTGCCCTCAACTCCGCAAAGCTGCTTGCAAGTAAGAGATTATTGAGCGGAAAGCTGTTGAAAGTCATTCGTCTCGTCGTCCATTGTTACACAATCTGCTCTTGTTAAAAAACTGGTGTACAGTTTTTTGCGAGGGCCTTTACCTTGGAATTTTGTTTTGCATCACGACCAGGAGCTTTCTGCACCTTTAATGTTTTCAGTTCATCCATGTTTTTTAGTTTTTGAACATGTAATGAAGATGTTCCAAGCTTTTAGGCCACATCCCCTACTGGCAAGTTCGAATTCTTCGTGAAAGCTTGCATCACCTTCCTTTCAGTTTTTTTTATATATTGCACCCGATTTCCTACCGAAACCTGGCTCCATCTCTATTGTTAAGCGTCCAGAGAAATTGTTTAAAATATTTGCTCAAAATTCGGCCGATTTTGATATTTTTGATATTTTCCGATCGCGCGATATGACATTGCAGGATTGTCACAATGTTTGCGCAATATTTTTTGAGAAAGTTCGTATTATTTTGAATTTATTTGAAAACTACACAACGAAACCCTTTGAAACTGTCATTTAAACTGTCACAGTAAAGGCGCAATTCCATTGAGGCAACATGTGGCATGCGGCAATGACGCAAGCTATACTGAGTCTTTCAACCGAAGAAACATGAAGCGACATAAAGCATGCGTCTTTGTCGCATGCCACACGTCGTTTGTCATTGTCCGTCACATGCGTCAGCAACGCTAGACGACATGTGGCATATGACATGTCACCTAGTGTTACATCAGTGGAATTGCACCTTAAGATATCAATTCAAACATGCTGTTGCTACGATGCCACTTTAGTACCTGCCGTGTAGGGGAGCCTGATGTCATATTTAAGTGGCCAGATTTTTTTATGCACACCCTTTAGTATGAAGAAGACACTGAATATCCGTTAGGTACCGAAAGTTGATATTTAGAAATAAGTGAATAAGTTAAATCAACACCGATGTAATAGTATAATATAATAACCTATTAATTAGTAAAGCGAACAATGTTCCTTTTAGATTATCCAATGAAAATGCCATGACTGCGGGATATATACGCGATTCTACACGAAGTCTACACTTTTGTATAATTTGAAACTAGTGTTAAACTGGTTAATATTAGCGTATACCGCACGAACGAGCAAGCGAAAAATTTCTTACACAAGTTTTGCAAATTCGAAACAATTCACGCAGAACACGAGGAAAGTTGGGAAGCGACAAAAGAAAAGATGCAAATGGTTCGAGGCTTTGTCAAGTTGAAGAATTTCCAATGCAAATCAAACACAGAAGGTTTTTGTTGAATCCTCCTGTTCTCTCTAGACATATTCCCCACTGTATAAGAAAAAAAGCTATAAAAAGAATCGATACGTTTATTTGTGCTAATTAGTCGGAAAATCATTAAGTAAACCGTATTCAATTATAGCTAATGAAATGAGTCTAATAAGTAAGGGTTTAATAAATCTTCTTTTATTAAATTGGCTATATCAGAAGGGAGATTTATAATGAAGCTTTTACCATAATTTGTTAAATAACAAAATAAAAATATTCAAACTTTATAATCAGTCTAATCAGAATAATTAATCAGTTTTATCCATCAGTGAAAAAACCGTGAAATTATTAAGAAACTAATAATTGCTTATCTTATTTTCTATTCAAACAAAATCAATAAATTAAATAACAAGAGGAAGTAACTTCATTATCGAGAAAATATTTAACTCGAGTTTTGTTAAAGAATGGTTGGACTTACGCCAGTTAAATTAGAAAACGAAAGAATAAATCAAAGATAAAATTAAGAAGATTGCTTCAGGTCAGTAATCTTGAAATGTAGGTCATTCAGTTTTGCTGCAGGTCTTGCTGGTTGTTAAACTGAAAAGTTATTCTTTTTGAACTGTCGTTAGCAGTAAAATTGTTTGATTAAAATTCAACTGATGAAAATTCAATAAGATTATCAGTGCTAAACAGCAATGGCGGTTTTTATTCGCACTATAGTTTCAGAAGTGCTCAAGTACGGTTTCTACAAATTGAATGTGATCATTCATCTCAATAAATATACAGACAATAGACATTGCTAAATGCATTAGCGCAGTTTTTATAGTAAGAGTATATAGTTCATATATCTTAATCGAACGTTTCAAATTACTTCTATTGGCTTGTTATTTTCTAAAAAGAAAATTACAAAATATTATCTCAAAAAATTGTTAAGTAATGGGGTTGGAACTAAATTAAATTTTCAAAACAGGCAATATTATTATTAGCCATAATTAAATTAACTAAGGTTTGAATAAATAGTTTAATCTCACTTGCTTATTATGTAACTCAGCGGTTCTAAATCTTTTAGTACTTGAGATCCAACTTCTCATATTAGTTTTTGTTCCGTGCCCTCTGCCCCGTTCCGTCCTCTTTCCTGAACCCGAACTAGCGCTGAGGTATGAGTGCATTTTCATCTATGATAATGGTCTGACGTTTAAGTATTAATTTTTCAAGGACCTTTGATAGGACTGGGAGAAGACTTATGGCTCCTATTCACTTCTGAATTCCTACCTATCGGACAGAACATTTCAAGTTAAATACCAAGAAACCTACATCGACCTCTATCCAGTGCAATCCGGAGTACCACAAGGAAGTATTTTAGGACCTACATTATATTTCCTTTATACAGCAGACTTACTGCTAACCAACTCCACAACCACTGCAACATACGCTGATGACACGACAATCTTAGCTTCATATCATGATCACATTCCTGCATCCAGGAATCTCCAAATACATCTAAATCAATTCGAACACTGGTTAAAACAGTGGAGAATGGAAGCTAACGCAAACAAATCGACACATGTTACCTTCACCCTCCGAAGAGAAACCTGTCCTGCAGTTACACTAAATGGAAATTACATTCCTCAAGCGAATGTAGTGAAATATCTAAGTCTCAATTTGGACAGAAGACTAACTTGGCGAACCCACATCTTAACGAAGAGAAAAAACTAGGAGCAAAATTTAAACAAATGTACTGGATGCTTGGAAGGAATTCGAATCTATCGACTGCAAATAAACTATTAATGTACAAAGCCATTTTAAAACCCATTTGGACATATGGCATCCCCGTTTGGGGCTCCGCCTGCACCTCAAACATCGAGATACTTCAGCGCTTTCAAAACAAAGTTCTTCGAGTAATAGTCAATGCCCCTTGGTATGTAACGAATACACTATTACACGCTGATTTAAACATACCGACCGTTCGCGAAGAAATTACTAAATCAGCACTAAATACAGAAATAAATTAACAGTACACCCTAATGAACTAGCAACCATGCTGCTGCAGGAAGAGGATGAGTCAAGAAGACTCAAACGGTTCAAACCAACTGACCTACCAACCAGATTTTAGCGAACTCATGGAAATTAAATAGTTATACTTATACAAATCACACAGAGAATGTCTGCAGGGCCATTACTCTACATGTTATGTTACTTTTAGTTTAGTTTTAGGTTAAGCACACATCAGTTGTATTAAAAGTCTCTGCCGAGACCGATTATACAAATAAAGGAGATATTAAAAAAATAGTTTTAAGCACGCCTCCTTCCATTGATTTTTTGGAGTCTTTATATATGTTTCTATATCTATTTTTCTTTTGTTACTGCTATTTGGCAACAACACTAAAATTTTGTCCGAATAGCGATATTACACATTTGGCAACACGGCAACAACACTAAAATTTTGTCCGAATAGCGATATTACACATTTGGCAACACCATAGCCCCCACCGTATTTCTCCCGTTTTCACGAGAAGCTACCTTTTGTGTTACTTATATGTATTTACCTATTTTAAGGATGACATTTTATTTTCGTATTAACAGAATGTATCTTTTCGTATTTTGGTTTAAATTTTTATGTTTGTTCCATATCTTTGCGCCTCCCCTTTGGTAATCTGGCGCCCCCTTAAGGGAGCGCGCCCCACAGGTTGAGAATGACTGATGTAACTCACTGGATATGTTTGGTTTACTTCAGTTTATTTCGAGTTATTTTCGAGTACAAATGTTTAGTTACTGGTTCTCCATATAATCTGACAAACTTTAAATGTCACTTCATTGTCAAATTGTCATTCAGTATCAAGAGCTTAGACAATACAATATTCCAAAAATGTATATCCTTGGGCTGCTCTGGTTCACATCGAAAGTGAATATATTATCTCATTAGCAGGGTACGATAGATGTTTGCCAATAGAAAAATTGTTGTAATGTTATTTATTTCGCTTCGTTTCAATTTTCAACTCCGGTATAAAAAGAAATTATTTTAAATGTCTTCGTAAACATTAAAATAAAATTATCAATTGTATGAACATATAGCAACGTATGATCCGTTCTAGACAAAAATATACCAGTCTGAGACAAATTTCCTTAATATTATATAAGAAACCAATTGCTTTTAAAAACATAATTCATGTTTTGCGAGGCATTTTTATAGTTTTGTAATGCGGTTGGAGGGGTAAATTCGTCAAAATTGATAGTTGGTAGTTATTACCTAAAGAAGTCACTGATAGACTCAAAGGGATGCGTTCGCACACGTCCACGGGCTTCGGCCTATCTAGGCCGTTGGACGGCTAACAATTGAATTTGTTTTGCGTGTTGCTAAACAAAGTTCTGCAGGATTATCTTATTAGTCGGGCTTGTGGTTAAGACAGCTTTTGACGTTTCCGTATCGTACGGTGGGTCCAGTGTTAGGCCATTTTAGTGAAAGTACCTGTTATAGTAATCTGGCTTCCCTTTTGATACGGAGTTAAATTAACGAAGGGAATAAATCGTACAACCTAGTTCGCTTCGAAGAACTTGAAAATTTGTTTTTACTGGGTTAGTACGATTAAAGCTGGTTTCTTCGATAATGTTTAGTAATGGTGAATTACCGTCCATAATTCCGTTTGAAGAATGGCTAACACAAGTGCATTTTTAAATCATTTAAGATAACATTTCCTGACATTGTTTTGGTAGCAGTTAAAGCTTGAAAACGAAGTTAATAACAATAAAATCATCTATAAAAATTGGAAATTATTGCAACGATCGAAAATTTAATTTTTGTAAAAAGTTCAGCTGTTAGGTTTTATCAACCTTAGTTTGGATAGTGTATTTGTAGTTCTTTTGGTTGTTTGTGATCACTACATGGTATCTTATTTTTGTTTATTGCGAGTAGAAGCATATATCTAATAGTGTCAAGGTGTATTGAAGTTAAAGCATTAGGCATTAAAGCAGAAGTTAATATAAGGATAATAGGATTGCTATCAAACATCTATTTTGTAAGTTACTCGAAATTGCATTAACGATTGCAAGAAGAGTTGTTGGTTTAAAAATTTAGTCAAAATGTATCTTGAATGCGATACCAAAATAAGCTAAATTGTGGTATTTCATAACGCTCGCAAATGATTGTAATGTTAAAAGATTTTTATGAATTCGAATTAATAAATAATTTTTAAAATTACTAATCTCTGGTATAGCTAGGCACGACAAATTGTTTGTGATCATTTTAACCAGAATAAACTTAATAAAATAAAATAATCAGAAGAACTTAAGGAAACTTAGATAGAAATATTTTCCCGAATTGTAGATTCCTGCGTTGCTTTTAAATTATTGATAACAGACAATTTGGGTGGCGCCCTTTATCTCGTTTATTTATTCTTGTATTCTATCCCAAATTAGTAAGTCTTTATGATTAACACCCAAGACACCTGAGCATGTTATTCATTTATTTGTTATTTGTTTATATTGAGATTTTTGATATCCATGCGTGGGTTTTTGTTTTGGATAAATTGTGCATTACAAATTGTCTAGCCTCATTGTGAGGCCTTTTTAAATTTTTGAAATAGGGTTTCATTATTATTATCGTTCGTTATTATTATACAAGTCACAGTCACCTAGTCAAAGATCAGTGCATAGAGCGTTTTGTGGTGTACAAATTTTGATCTTTGCGTTTATTTAAGAAAAAAGCACCATTTTCTAATAATAAGTAAAAATCCGGTAAACAATCCCACTCCACGTCAATGTTAGTATCTTTGTGGTCGAAAATATGGTGAAGTAAATACGATACACATAATAAATCGATAAATGTGCCAATTTTAAATATGTTAGGAAAACACATCTATTTTGGTAGATAGTTTCAAAATTTAACGCACCCTTAAGATAAGATAGATCAATATTTTTCAATAAAATTGTATACATCTTAAGTTAGTTTTATTCCAAAAAGCTACTCATATAAGTGTTTTTCGCTCCGGTTCATTGGATGCGTCTGAACATGTTTAACACACTTTAACAATCTTAAGATTTTATATTTGTTGCTTGATGTTCTTAGAATAACCAAGTTAAGCACCTTATTAAGTACAATATTAATTTCAATGCAATCAATCAATCAGTGAAATTCAAGTTGAGTTATTTGTTCATTTGTAATTTGTTTATTGACCACTCTTGTCATAAAAAACAAAGGTACATGTAAATAAAGTCAAATCTCGCCTAGTATTATAATCCCGAAAGCATTTGAAAATACCATCATTTGTGAAACTAGACCTTTACTTGTACTTTCATAAGTAAATAAATATTAAATATTTATGCCAGCCTCGGTGGATTAGTGGTTCGCATGTTTGCTTCATAATCCAAGGATCGCAGGTTCTTTACATTACCGGCCGAGCTGGTAATTTTTCATAGCGGAGAAAAATTAAAAACACGTCTTCTTCTAGGATAGGAAGTAAAACTGTAGGTCCCGTGTCAATGTGATGTTTGGCACGTTAAAAATCCCTACTGGGGGTGGAATTCCCCCATATTTGGCTAAATTCTAGTAGGGTCGGCCAAATGATCATAGCAATCGGTGCCATGAGGTACGAAGGATGCTCCGCCATCCTGATTCCCCGCCCAAAAAAAAACAAAAAAAAGCTAAATATTTATATCATTTAAATAAGTACAATCTAATTTGAAATAAGTGTTTCTAGCTCAGTTAACAGGAGCAAGGTGGTAGTAAACTGAAGTCATTGCCGCCGCAGGTTTAACACCAGCTGTATAGCTCTTTCTTTTTTTTGCTCGCAAAAGAAAATTTTTGATAACGATTTTTTGGAAAGTGTTTAATTACTGCATAATTTTAATAAATCTCTTCACAATTGTACAATTAAGATTTTGCAAAGAACTTTAATAAAATTCAATTAAATTCAGTTCAAAGAAAAAAAGTCATTTTAAATTATGTTATTTTTTATAAAACAGGCTAGAGTAAAAAACAATCTCTAGCAGCTTACATATAAACGAACCTGGTGTGGCTGCTGCCGGTTTATTATTACCCAGCCCTGACTAATGATTTTTTAAAACGAGATCTTTCAGAGATTTTTCAGCATTTTCAGAATATGAGTAATCTTTAAGGCAGTGAACAGAATGATAACTTTATTTTAAAATCAGGCATTTGGCAATACTGACAGAAAAATTATACAAAATACAAAGAAATACAGCGAGTTCAGCTCTATTAAAAATAAAACTACGCCCCTGAAATTCGGTAAACTTCAGATTCTTATACACTATTCAGCAGAAAATCATCAATCTTCTCCGCTGGATCCCTAAACAACAACTTTGGTTTTCGTGACGAGTTTTTCAATATTGTCAATTCGTCAATTATGCGAGACACTCCTCCGTGAATTGGTTAATAGTAATAGGAAATTCGATTTTTATTTGTCGCTTTTTTAAACTGTTGAAGATATAACAAAAATAAATGAGTTGTTTGTGTAATTCCTGAAAAATCCAAATAGTTGAAATCGCTTTCAGTTTCATGAAACAATTAACATCGAAAACTCAACAAGCAAATCTTTTGCGCTTTTGGATCATAATTTAAATTTCCTCGTATTTTCCGCATTTCCACATTTTTTTATAAAAATATTTAAAGAGTGGATTAATATAATAAGGATCTAAGAACCTACCTTAAACACCAGAAGAAGAAATAACTCATTTTTATGTTCGTTTTACTCGATGCTTTTTATGATGGTTGCGTGTAGCATTACGCATACAGGTTCTCTCATAAATGGCTTTTATCTTCTGTTTTTCCTCCACCAAGAAAATGCTTCGCGTTTGTTCTTTATTCAATTTGTTTTCCAATAAAAATGCCGTAACTTAATTTCGCGATGGCATTTAGTAAAGTGGCAAACGCATTGTAGAACGCCTACACATATCCATTGTAAAGCGGTGAAACATGGTTTCAAAAATCTCTGAAAATTTTATTAGTGCTGTACCTTTCCTTGTTGACTTTTAAATTTTGTAGGTTTTTTAACAGTTAAGCGTTATAACGACAACAATACAGTTTCCTAAAGGGTAAAATAACGTTATGAATATTGGCGTTAGTATCATTAAACTAGCTGAGTTTAAACTATTGAAGCAATTAAGTACGTAGCAGCTAGTGCAGTCAAAGCAGTAACCATTGGCATTTAGAATATTATACCATGGCAGTTAGCAAACAGTGAATGTGTGCATAATATTAAATGTAGAAGTTTAATGTGAAATATAGCTGACAGTGGTAGCGCACAAAATTAAATTAAAACCTCATAGAATTTAAAAACTGTGGATGATGGATTCTGATAAATCAGCGTTCATGGGAATTAGATGATTTAAACCTCAGTAGTGTAAAAATGAAACTAATAAACGAATTTGAAATTTCTTTAATATGTACTCAGCCATTTTCATAAATAACGGGAATGAAACATGCTTCTTTGTTACATAATATATGAGGGGTATATATGCAAAACGCGACATGTCCTTGTAAATGAATTTTGAGAAAACCGCAAAAAACTACCAGAAGTTTATTTTCCATAATATTCAGATAATTTTTGTTAGTTTAGTGGGATAGTCTGATTTAAATTGATTAGCCTATCTTGATTAAATTTATCTGAACACAAAAAACCAAAATTTGAAAAAACTTAATGACATGTCGCGTTCTGCATTTGAATATACGACTTGCCCTGTTTTGCATCTATATAATAAACAAGTACTGAATTTGAAAGCATATTTTATTGAACAAAAACATACTTGAATAGAGCTAAGATATTAAAAAACTAAAAATTCGTTTAAATAATGAGTAAATATGTGAAAAAAAAAAGAAATATACATTTCGAGCTTAAAATTTATATTATTATATCTTCTTCTGCTTCATCTGTTTCCGAATGTTCTTCGTTACCATCGGCAATAGTATCACGCCCAAACAGTTGAATAAAATAATCCAAATGACTCTATTTTTTTGCAGTTGCAATACTTATAATAATACACATTTGAGATGCATACTGGTCATTTAAATTGAAAAGTGCATTATAAGAATCTAAAATTATTTTATCTACGACCACCATAGAAAGTTACATATTCCGCACAATCTAGTAACCGTGAAAACGACCAATTGCTCCAAACTCAACGGTAAAGTATGTGAGGAAGGAGTTCTCAATAATCCGTAGTTCTATTAAAATGCCATAGATGTCACCACTTGCAATATTTATACACGGCCTACTAGATTCATATAAGCTTAAGCGAAGCTTATATGAATCTAGTAGGCCGTGTATTTATAATATTATTAATTATTTGAAATATAAAATGTTATAAATTTTCGATAAAGGTTAATTTATTTTGTTTAATTAATATTTTACATTAAATTATATTTCGAATGGAAATCCATCTAGAAAAAAAACTAAGGTCAGACCCGGGGAATTGAAGCCGGATGGCTCGGTTAGTAGCTACAGCGTAACCTAATTGAGCTACCGAGACGCCTTTCAATGATGTTCTTTTCTCATTATATAAAGTTACAATGATTGTTATTCAATTAAAACGTAAAATTAATTAATGTTTTACATTATTATATAATTTTTAATGTAATTTTATTTATTATTATTGCTAAATTACAATAAAAACATTGAAAACATTTATAATTTGCTACATAATGCGAGAATATTTGACATTTTGCGCAGAGGTTAATAACCTTGACAATTGAATTGTGATTTTTGTACATATAAATTATTTTTTTAAAACGAGTACATAATTATTTAGCTGTAAGTACTAAATAGTAGATTGACTGAAATTATACAAATTGTAAACGTATTATTACTATTGTCTTTACAAATTTAATGTTTACTTTTGTCGTTTTTAAAATTCTAGATGTATCATGAGTGAATCCGATGAAGGAAAATTGGGGTGTACACTCGTACACCTCCAAACATCGTGGAAGCGGCTCACATTAATTACATCTCTTAATTTATTTCCAAATATTTCACGTAAAAAATATGAATGCGAGTATAAATTCTAGGTTAAAAAACTTTCTTAGCTGTTGGTGGTTTATTACTTTTTTTGTTGTCGTAGATAAAGTATAGTGTGTAACGCGTGCAAAAACACCAATTTCTCAGAAATTGGCACTTTTCTGCACTTGTAACACAATATACACAATATTTCTTTTCTCTTGCAAGTTTTAAGAAAAGCCGCTTTAAAAATTACAAAAAACATGTTTTAAACATAAATTTAGAGAGAAATAGTTTAAATTAGTTTAATGTCTTAAACTAGTTTTAAAAAAGTGTTTTTAACAAAGTGTTTTAAACATGCAAACCCTGTAAAAAACTAACCACGATCCTGCATTCTTACAGTCTGAGAAAATGTTAACGTTAAGCAACGAACCAATGATGTCATTATTACAGGAGGTGGAATTATCGTATGAAACAATACATGTCAAATAGTTACACCAAGATGATAAAATATGAGATTAAAGCATTTTACAAAATATTGTTCCGGGATTAGCGTACTCGATTTGACTTTTGAGAAGCTTATTTTCGTCTTTCCAGTCATATTTAATTGCCGATTATGGGAATGTGCAGTGATACGAACTGACACATAATTTGTGCAAGCTTTTTGCATTGATTGAAACTTAGTGAATATTTTTGCTGTTCCTAGTAGGTACATTAAACCGATACTAAATTTAAAAATAGAGGCATAAAATTTAGGTGTTTTCATAAATCAACTACAGGACGATGAACTAGGCTGGTTTCAACAAGATGGGACATTTTGGCAATCAGAAAGTCGATCTTCAATTTTCTTCTTTATTATTTTAGAGCCTGTCGGGAAATGAAATCAATTCCGTTCTAAGTACAAATTTAGGACAATTAAATAATTTGGAAAAATTCACTAAGATGTATCTAAAAGTTGTTCTAATTTACTACTTTTTGCATAACTACGTTTTTGTACTTGCTTTTTGAATATTCTAGAATCCATTTAAGAAGGAATAAGAATATGTAAATTACACTGCTAATATAACACAATAACACAAAATATATAACACAAAAGCCCCAACGATTAAGCTAACCAAAATATGTAGCACAAAAACTTGTGGTAAATGAATTTAAAGAATGTCATACTTTAAACGATGTTAAAGATACGCCACTTTTGATTTTAAAAGCAGACTCTTATTTCTTTAGTACAAATTACTTTCAGGTCGTAGGTGTTAGTTGAAAAATTTACTAATTTTACATTTAAGAAGGAATAATAATTGTTTCATTGAAAATTGAATTTGGTACCATCAAGTAGTAATTTTACGTATCTTATATTCGTATCTACTCCCAATTTGGAAAAAGTGAAATGGATGAGTTGTCTAAATTAAATCAATACTGTGCAAAAATATTGTTATTGTTATTAAAATAAGAGATACAAAGATTGCGCGACAGATGATCTGATGTTTCGCAAACGTCGCAACGTTATATTTTAAAAACATTTTATTTGTTATTAACACTTGATGACGAAATTCGTACATAAACACCTAGGGTATTTTTTTGTAATAAAAGATTTGTAAACAATATCAGGTAGTTGCAATAAAACTGTTTTAAATAATTCTTATTAAGAAGTGGTAGAAGAACAAATTTCATACTTGAATTTGTTAAAAATAGAATACCTAGAGAACTATATGACTATACATTTAAAAATTGTTTGAACCAAAGTAATAATATTTGACGTTATGTTAGATTATTTTACCTTTACAAGAATGTTTTCACTAATTAATAATATATTTTACCAACAACTTCGCAAAATAGTTAGTTAAATTTTATCAAACTTATTACAGTGAAAACTTATAATTATATACAGTTACATTCTCATGCAAATAAACAGAATAAAAAATCCACTTTAATTGAACATTAAACTGCAATCATTTAGTCCCAAAACTTAACTGATGTGTAAATCTTTTATGTTGAAGTGTTTAAACGCAAACTTCTTTTCTCTCACCCACAGCGCTTTTTCATTGTGGTGTGCACACAGAAACATTAAAATAAAACGTTCTTCTGAATAACTGTCTTTTTTGTATTAACTAGTAGTTAGCAGGAACTTTCTTAAATGATTGTTGGAGTTGTTACCACAAGCAGGTTGAAAAACTATGTCGCCTACTTTCATTGAATTTTCCACAAAATAGCATCTGTTTCTTAACATGAATTTGTTTGTAGTTCACAGATTAAAAACCTTGATTTTTACAACCTACATTTCCAAAGTCTTCAGAAGATCACAACTGAATTAGATTCATACGTTACAGACAATACGCTCGAGATTTAATTAACTGTTAATAATAATCATTTAAACAATTTTTAAAACTTTATTGTGTACACATACAACAATAAAAACTACAAAATCTCTTACCCAACTCGAAATTGCTAATATTTCACCAACATTAACTAAAGTTCAAACGTATTTTGAATTATTGAACTGAATAAATTATTTCGTTTCAGACAATTCGGTAAGAAATTGTTAATTTTTAACAAAATTTCCTGATTTCGAAAACATTTTTAAACGATTACGCGTGTGACTACCGTTTCCTACAAAATACTTTGCGGGACTTGTGGTATTGCTCAAGTTGTTGACTAAACTGAACCCCCACGTCTCAATTTTACAAATGGGAAGCACACCCTCATAACATGGTGGAACGAAGGAAGAGGCTTATCGAAGATTTTTGAAATTTGGCTTATGTCACGGTTAACCAATGACAAAAAGGCGAAATTTGCCTCTTGCACTAAAATACTCCGTTTTTAAGCTAATAAACTTTTATAGCTATGATAAATGAGATGAAACGCATTCTTTATTTCCCAAATCTCTTATTTCGGACAGATTTAGTAGAACCAACCTTGTGCTATTACCAGGACATGCTAAATAGCCTTTTTTAAACGGACTTTCTAATACACAAACAAGGACACTACATAAAGATCATTTTTAGTAAAAATATCTCTTTTAAGATCGGACACTTAATTTACGTGAATTGTTTTGTCGTCGTTCTTATGTGAAATTTGACACCGGTAATTCATACAGCTTCACGCCTGACTCATGTTTACTTTAGCGGGCAGAACGCAAGAGTTTCAAAGCCTTCCCTTTCGATGTAGCTTGGCGAGCTGAGTCGAGTGACACTACCCTCGAAGTGCGGAAATGCACCGTTCAAAAGTTATGCCCCTTCTGCTATTTATGTTAAGTCTATGGGAGAGACTTTTTTTCATTGAAAATCACGGCGCTAGGTTAGGTTAAGTTAGGTTAGCTTAGCTTAGCTAAGTTAGGTTAGGGTAATGGGACACAAAAAGTGGCGTAACTTTTTAAGTGGGAGTTTTCGTTTCACTTTTGCACAGGTACCGTTCGACTCCCCTCTTCAAACAATGTCGATTGATACCACTGTCGTCCTTTTGGAAGTGTCCGCAAAAGTAAAATTTTACCATTCTTTACTTAAAGATAATGTTTGAAAGTCTTTTTAGCGAAGAGAAAATAAATCGGCACTATCAGCATAGATTTTGCAAATATTTGAATTTTTGGACAATCGTCGCCAATGCCGATGTATCGATCGAGTCCTAGCTATGGCAGATTACACCGTTTAGGTTTTATTTTAATTCCAGATATTATAATCTCGATATTAAATTTTATTTTAACGACGTTTAAAGCATTCGACTTATTATTTATAATACGGTGGTCGTCTATTAAATCCGAGACAGTTAAATTCGTAACTCAAGTAACAGGTAACACTGTTACAATATATCTTAATCGATCAATTGTATCACGCAATGACTTGGAATAAATAAAGAGTAGTGTTTCTTCTTTATCTTACCTGTTGCTTTTTAATGCTCTTTCCTATTCTACAATACGCCAGCCTTAAAGGTTTATTTTTTATAAAATTATGCATATACCTAAGGATCTATTATTGTTTAAAATTTATATAATAAGTAATCTTAAAATAATATTAATATTTACTACCTTACTAAATTTTCAATTGACTACCTATAATTTTTAACCAGGTGCCATTGCACTTACAGACATTTAACTGCATAGTTTAATTTTATATGCTATGAGTACGAGTATTTGTAACAGTTGGCATCTGTTTTTATTGATTATTATTATATTCTTATTATTTTCATTGTATGTCTTTTTATCGGTGTCAGATCCAATTTAAGCAATCTTGAGATGTAACGTAATTCATGAGTTAATTATATTTATCTTATATAGAAACAAGAGAAAATACGTTGAAATGGTTGTCAAAACAGTGTAACACGTTATCTACAATGAAGTCTACAACTAAGTTCTTTTATTACTCGTTTTTATATTATTCATAGCTCTGCTAAATGAACAAATGCTAGTCGTAAGAGCTTGTGATGATATCTGTATGTTAATATGATAATTGCTAAGCATTTCAATTCATCTTACCATATCGTTCTGTTGATATTCTGAGATCTTAAACTCGTACATAGAATTGGATTGGAGGAACTTACCTGAAAAAAAAATAAAAATTAGTTATTGGTATTGCTAAAATTATCGATAAAAAGAGATTCTCATTTAAGTTATTGCTATCTACTTATTTATATTTATTTATTTAATCGTTTGATTAGGCTCGATATGACTGATAGTCCATTAGTTTATTCTTATAACGGGGTTAGCTGTTATCCAAACTTATCTTTCAAGCTAGCGAGTGGGGTTTGTCAATTAATATTTAGGAAGATCAGTTTTAACAAATAACGATTATTTTAAAATTAAACTTTTACTAAGATTTAAGTACCTACAGGCTACTAAATGTGAATATACTCTAGGTTAAAGATATTTTAGTAAGTTACAAATGATTAATCCATTGGCATATCTTTTAATAAATACAGTGTCTAATTAATAACGTAACATAAGACCTTCTTTGGTATTTATTTATTTTTAGCACTCGAATGAATTTATTTACAGGTTACTATTTAGCATTCATTCGAAAGATTTTAATCAAAAGACTTTTAAAGAAAACTGATATGAGGTAACATACGTTGTTTAAACATTGAAATACCTGATGATTATATTTAAATAAAATACTCAATTATTCACTTATTAGTTGCAGTTATTTAGTACGTAGGTTATCTTCGATGAAGGCTATTTTTATGATTAAATAAGATACAATCAGTAATTAAAACAAGGATTTAAAAGTAAAAGGTTAATATTTAAGGTCTTAATTAAATATAAGTTAGTACCCAGACACAATTAGAGTAGATAATCAATAAATATGTATGGTATATACAGAAATATATGAATTTATGAAATTCATGAAATTTATAGTAATGTGGAAATTTCCGAGTAATAAATGTCACAATAAACAAAACTAACGTGTCTAAAGTATCTAAGACAGTATTTTTCTTCAAGTAAAGAACAACAGGGTTAAAATTAGAAGAAATAAGACCAGGTAATTATATAACACTCTAAATTCCTCTAAAAACAAAGTCCCAGCGATAAGCAACATTGAAACATACTTATTTTAACACAAAAAAATAATGCCCCACGATCAGGCGTTATTTATAACATTACTTTCTTAACACAAAATATTTAATATTTACAGTACAACTCATAAATGCACCGGCTGTTGAGATCTCTATTACGCAAATTTAAAGACAGGAGTGGGTGTTAACCCCAAAAGCTTCTAATTAATTAATGGACTCAGGAACAAATAAAAAAATTTAAAAAATGTTGAACGCCACCAAATTGATGTTAACAGAATCTAAGAATTTCAATTTGGAAAGATTACTTATTTAAAATTAACGTTAACTTAATCACACACGTATCAAACAATACTACTGAATTTTAATTGACAAAAACATCAGCAATTTTTTGAGCCAAAGTATATCATAAGATAATTTAATTTGAAATCTATATATTGAATAAGATAAAAATTTTGAAAATACAATACACAAATGAAACATGTTAGAAAAGTTTTCTCTTTCAAAATAATACAATAGTAATTCATCATATTCTAAAAATAATTCGGGATCCCAAATCAACTGTTAAATTAAACATAACTAAACTTACATAAACAAGAACGTAATGCCAATACAAATCTCCTTCATTTTCATAAATTTCTTAGCAAAAACAGAAGGCTGCAAACATTTCACTACAACACAATAACATGGCCATAACACAAAATTATCACATAAACTGCAAACTGAAGCGGAAACTTTGCAGAAACACTTAATTATTTTAAATTCTGAACTATTTCATCTTAATGAGATTCATTGAACATTTGCCATAATTGCTATTAGTAATAAATACTTTATTATTATTAGTATTAGCGGGAACGATGATTAAGTTACTTAAGTTACTTGAATGTTGCTGGAAGATAATTGTTTTACTTGTTGAGTAACAAATAACGTATTCTTATTATTGATTTTTCATTAATTAAATGAGGTAATGTGTTTAATTAAAAATTCACTGTTGATTAGCATTAAACAAATTCTAATAAGTCAATCAAAGGTTCAATAAACGGGAATTAACACTGCACTCAAACTAAAGTTGCGGAATCATTCTCCACCGGATTAATTTTCTAACAACAATATCGATACTGTATAACACTTAAAGTAGTGTTGTTCTAAACTGGACTATAATTATTTAACTGTAAAATCGCTTACACACGATAATAGTACGAGAAACAAAATGCTGGGGCAAACCCGCCAGATTGGGGTAAAACACCCGCCGTCCGACTGGACGCTACTTTAGGATACGAGACCCACTGCCCAATTGAACTTTTTAGATGCAAATCTGTACTACTTTTTAAATATTAAAAAGAGGGAAGATTTTAAGATAACCTATGGCGAAATAGTGTGATTTTTCTAACTCAATGAGGAACAAGCATAAAAAAGCTTCGAAATGATTCTAGAACAAAAATTTGCCGCGTAAACTACCACAACTCACACATGGCCATAAGCTGCACTTTATACGTCTGGGATTGGAAGTTTGTACAAAATCCGCTGATAGACATGCACAGGAAGCCATAAATAAAAGCTAAATATATTTTAAGAACTGAAATCCTTTGTAAGAAAGGCGGTATTTCTTTAAAATATTTATAAATAAAATTTTATCAGGGTTCTTTCCTGCGAAATAACTTTTAGAACCATGAGAACACTTCAGAATTAACCTTTGATATTGTATAAGGACTGCAAATACATTAGAATGATGTCTACGAGATCTTTCTAGAAGATATTTTATCTGTACAAAAACATGAAAAGGTGACCTCTGTTATTTAAAAGAATATCAGATAAATCTTAATATCGTTGCACTTTTAAGTCGACTAAAATATACTAAAATGTGCAGGGTCGCACTAAGGTTTTTTTGTCATTTATACATACAAAATTATATTTTTAATAAATCGAGAATTTCTGTCCGTTACAATTATAACACGTTTGATTAATTAAGATTTTAATTCGGAAACTTGTTGACTGATTAATCTCCATTTTTAATTACACACAAGCTGTTACAGATGTAACATAATGACAACAAAAGGCAAATTCGAGTGTTGATCTACGAAATGCAGCATTCATAAGTTTTTATTTTCTTATTTTAGTGAAAATGTTCGCAAGTGATTACATTACAACTACATTATATTCCAGAAAAATGAATTGCCAGAGAAAGTACCAGTTAATGAAATAATTTAAAATAAAAATTTTCTAAAAGTCAAATGTAAAAGTAGTAGTTAAAGTAGATCTTTTTGAGAGCTACAATTCGTTCACTGATAGTTTCTGTTACCATTTTCGCGGCGTAATGCGTTTTGTCTCCGTTAGAGCCAATTGTCTTAAGTATGTATTTCATACTTTGTTCATTACTAGACTCTCGAAAAATCCTCTGAATAATCTCTATATATAGAAACCTTTGCTAAAAAATAAGCTGTCAAATGGTGAAAACGGCTTCAAAATCTATTAAGTGGTTCTCGAGATTCACCGGTTTAAAAACTGGGCTAAAAAAAAACTAACAAGTTAATGGGGACACACACTGGTTGCCAACGACTGGCGCTTTTTCTGCCTCCTTACGCCGTTCATTTTCCAACAAATATTATGCTATATAAAATACATATATTAATAGTAAATTACATAACTATATAATTAAAATAACTATGTTATGTATTCTCTTTGAACACGAATTTTGAAAAAAGGCCAACTTATGTGTTTTTATAGCATTTACTTGAGCAAAAAAACTGTGGGACTTATTATTAATTACGAAGAAAGGCATTACTAATTATGAATCAAACGTGATTATATTAAATTAAAATTACATGTTATGATCCGATTGACATTATTATTAAGGAAAAATAGAAACTCCACTGCAGTAGCACATCCTGAGCTACGGGATCCCAAAAAATTAACTTTTATAAGTATGTATAGCTGTTTTCTTAATTCGTGGATAGCTGACATGATCAGAAGGGGACTGTTGATTTTTCAACGGGTATTATGCTAGTAACTAATATAGTTATGCTCGGACGTGCCATTTATTTCTGTCGATCTCAACTGAACGTCTTACGCATAGCACTATCTTTTATAGAACTCGTTTGCCAAGAAATGTAATTGTCGCAGGTGTTGTGACTGACAAGTTAAGAGAGCTTTAAGTGTACCAATCGTGCTTGCACTCGTGAATTACATTAAAAAAGTTGCAAATTATAAAAGTTCTCTTTGTTTTTATTGTTATTTAGCAATAATGAATAATATTAATAGATATTAAAAATTATATATAATAATGTTAAAATTAATCAAATGTACGTTAATTCAATAACAATTTAACAATAACTTTATATAGTTACAATAACTAAATTATGGTAGTCCTTTTAGAGATCAGTGGTAGAGGTGCCGCTTGTCAAGCGGACGGCTCAGGGTTTGAATCCCAGCAACTGTGATAATTTCTAATCTAACGTAAAACATAAATTAATTTAAATAAAGTACCTTTAGATAAAATTAATCGTATGTTTTATTGTGCGGATTAGTCAGCACTACTTAATTACCGTATTTTTTAAGTTTTATATTTTTAAAAATAAATTTAAAACACTTGTCTGGATACGCACAAGAATATCATCCACTTGCGCCCTCTTAACTTCCAGCGTTGTTAACTTTTGGAAGTATTCACGATTATAAAAGTTTGCTGCAACCAACACTTGCATTTAACGTTTGATTTGTTTATTAAGTTGCGTAGACAAACGCGCATTAGTTGAATACCATGGAAAGCAAACAAAAATTGTTCAAATATTGGGTGATGGTAATTGCTTATTTATAGCTGTTTTATTTTGTTTGAACAAAACAAATAATCGCAAGATACGTTTGCAAATTGTTACAAAAGTTGTAAATGACTGGACCGATTATTATTTGAAAGATTTCGTTATTGTCGATCAAACTTATTGTGTATTAAGACTACTTTAGATTACGAAAATCTTATGTCCTTCGATAGAGAATATTGAATATTGGTCATAATGAACTTTATTGTATAGGACAATTATTATTTACTAATCTATATATTTAAAACCGACTCATTTTTGTTCCACTTCGTTTATAAGTTCTACAAGACCGATTTGCTTTATGTTTTTTTATATTAAAGTTTTTACTCTGTAGATTAACCAAAACTACTTACTTTTTATTTAATTTTTATATTTTTAAAACAGTTCTTTTTTTAATTAACGTCGGGCGTGTTTGTTAAACAACGCGTTCAAAAGTTCGCCTGAGAGTGGTAAGGGTATTTAATAAATGTAATGTTAAATACGCACCCTTTGAAACCCGCAGGTTTGTAATCACGCAACGTACGTTATATTATAAGGAAATCCTTCAATAGATTAGCCTTTTGAATGTCATGTTTTGTCGGGGTTTCTCTAGTAACTTTTTAACTTTTTATATTTCAAATAATTCATAATAGATATAATATTGCATGTGCTGACATCTATGGCGTTTCAATAAAACTACTGATTGTGGGCAAAACATTTCCCACGGTCATTACCGTTCAGTTTGGAGATTGTGAGCAGTGAGTCATTTTCATGATTACTAGACTGTGTGGAATGTGTAATTTTTTTATAGTGGTCGTAGATAAAGGTATTTAAAGGTATTATTGTTTGAAGGGCATTATTTTAACTATACATTAAAATTGTTAGATACTAAGTTTTATTGAACTTTTTTAGGTAATCAATTAGTATGATTATTCGACAATATTTAATTGATTTAGATTTCTTTTCATGTTATAATCATAAATTCATGTAATTACATTTCTCAAAACTATTATCATTTGTTTACTGAAGAATGTTAGTTATATCAGTTAGTCAGAGTTTGTACAAACTACAATTATCATTATTTAGCTATTTTGGCATTAAACGCAAATAAGAATCCAATTATCAAACTATGAACTTAAAACCAAAATAAGGCTTTTCTTTGAACAAACGACGGAAAGTCGTTTAACGATGATGTTATATTTACTTTCGATAACAGTCTTCATTATACGATAAACATATGTTAACAGTCAGTCTTGTTCAACGATTCATCCTCTTAACATGCATACAAAATTTGTCTTTTAATGAAATTATTATTAATATAAGATAATGTAACTGTAATTAAGTAAACAATTAAACAAAGTATCAGTGCAACTTAGTATTTCTGAAGAGGCACACGACAAAATAATTATCTGTAAAACTTTTTAATATTTTTTTTTATGATTATGAAGTTTCATGAAGTAAAGCTAGGCACAATAAATTAATTTTATCCGACTATTAAAATAATTTTATACCACTATAAATCTGTTGTTACAGTACAACTGGGTGCGTGTGCCAATGGAAGAAGGCATGAATGATATTTTAGAGAATTCCTTATTAAAAAAGTCTATTTTAAAGTGACCGCAAAATCAACATTATCAGCTGGGAATTACACTGTATTGCCCATTTTTATTGAACTTTTAAATATACAATAGATCCATTAATTTCTTTATTTACAAATATCTACAGCAGTCCATTATCAGGCTTACACTTTAACAACCTTTTTCAGAAGAAAACTTTTTTTCTTTATTTCCAAAACAATTGTCAAGATTTTTCAGACCTTTTTCTTGTCTAGATTTATGTCTTTCATCTTTTATCATCCCAGGCTGAAGTATAAACTTTCCTGATTTTATTACCACCCTAAACTGACAAGTACACAGGAAAAACCCCCAATCATGCATTATTAATTCTTCCTTCGTGCAAATACCAGTGAAAGGGATTCCTTTACACCGTCTGCTCTTTCAAACTGTCGAAGCCCTTTATATAAAGCATTATGTACGTTTTCATTTGATCATACATGCAATGTGGTTGTTCATGATGTCTACTAATACGATGAAAAACACTTTTATGTAAAATGCGTAAAATAGAATTTCTCTAACATAAGATATTCTGACAGAGGAAGTTTTATAAGAAAATGCTTAAAACAGCTAAGACGGATTTAGCGTTCAGGTGTAAAAAGGAATTGAAATATATACTCTTGGTTACAGTTGGTTTAAAACTAAATTAAAGTTTAATTTTATTTACGCTTCCCTCGTGTTTATCTATTAAGGATTAAGTATGGACTAATTTCCGCTTGCATTAAAACCTGCAATATTTTATGCAGTTTAACGATAAACTTTGTAAAATGTGGAAAACCAAAAAAAAGTAAAATTAGTGTTATAGTGTTATTCATTTTTATTAGTGGATTCTCTCTCACCTATCTGACTCACCCTCACTCACAGCGCTATGTAATTGCAATGCTTTGAATTCCAGTTCACGCTACGTTACTTTCCTATTGTACCGGAATACGATTTAAAAGTTTTTGTCGTGGACCGTGTGTGTGTTCTGCAGTTAATTCTTTTTACTCTTTCTGTTATAACTGCTGAAAATAATACAACAGGAGTGTTTCCTGTAATGAAACAGGTGTTATTTCTCTGGAATTATTTTACTTAATGAATTTTAAATTTGCACGATAAAAATCGTGTTTTTTGTTCCGTTCGTCCTTGCCTGTTCTATGTATATACTGTACACTATACTTTTACATTTGACTTTTAGAAAATTTTAATTTTAAATTATTTCATTAACTGGTACTTTTTCTGGCAATTCATTTTTCTGGAATATAATGTAGTTGTAATGTAATCACTTGCGAACATTTTCACTAAAATAAGAAAATAAAAACTTATCAATGCTGCATTTCGTAAATCAACAATCGAATTTGCCTTTTGTTGGCATTATGTTACATCTGTAACAGCTTCTGTGTAATTAAAAAATGGAAATTAATCAGTCAACAAGTTTCCGAATTAAAATCTTAATTAATCAAACGTGTTATAATTGTAACGGACAGAAATTCTCGATTTATTAAAAATATAATTTTGTATGTATAAATGACAAAAAAACCTTAGTGCGACCCTGCACATTTTAGTATATTTTAGTTGACTTAAAAGTGCAACGATATTCAGATTTATCTGATGTTTTTTTAAATACCAGGGGTCACCTTTTCATGTTTTTGTACAGATAAAATCTCTTCTAGAAAGATCTCGTAGACATCATTTTAGTGTATTTGCAGTCCTTGTAAAATATCAAAGGTTAATTCTGAAGTGTTCTCATGGTTCTAAAAGTTATTTCGCAGCAGGATATTAGTTCTTAAAATACATTTAGCTTTTATTTATGGCTTCCTGTGCATGTCTATCGGCGAATTTTGTACAAACAAACTTCCAATCCCAGACATATAAAGTGCAGCTTGTGGCCATGTGTGGATTGTGGTAGCTTTCGCGGCAGATTGTTGTGCTAGAATCACTTCGAAGCTTTCTTATGCTTGTTCCTCATTGGGTTAAAAAGAATCACGCTATTTCGCCATAGGTTAGCTTAAAATCTTCCCTCTTTTTAATATTTAAAAAGTAGTACAGATTTGCATATAAAAAGTTCAGTTGGGCAGTGGGTCTCGTATCCTAAAGTAGTGTCCAGTCGGACAGCGGGTGTTTTACCCCAAGCTGGCGGGTTTGCCCCAGCATTTTGTTTCTCGTACTATTATCGTGTGTAAGCGATTTTACAGTGAAATAATTATGGTCCAGTTTAGAACAACACTACTTTAAGTGCTATACAGTATCGATATTGTTGTTAGAAAATTAATCCGGTGGAGAATCATTCCGCAACTTTAGTTTGAGTGCAGTGTTAATTCCCGTTTCTTGGACCTTTGATTGGCTTATTAGAATTTGTTTAATGCTAATCAACAGTGAGTTTTTGAATTAAACACATTAACTCACTTAATTAAAAAAAAATTAATAATAAGAATACGTTATTTGTTACTCAACAAATAACTATCTTCGAGCAACATTCAAGTAACTTAATCATCGTTCCCGCTAATAGTAATAATAATAAAGAATTTATTACTAATAGCAATTATGGCAAAAGTTCAATGAATCTCGTTAAGATAAAATAGTTTAGAATTTAAAATAATTAAATTTCCGCAATGTTTCCGCTTCAGTTTGCAGTTTATATAATAATTTTGTGTCATGGTCATTTTGTTGTGTTGTAGTGAGATGTTTTCAGCCTTTTGTTTGTGCTAAGAAATTTATGAAAATCAAGAAAATTTGTAATGGGATTACGTTCTTGTTTTTATGTTTAATTTAATAGTTGATTTGGGATCCCGAAATATTTTTAGAGTATGATGAATTACTATTGTATTATTTTGAAAGAGAAAACTTTTCTAACATGTTTCATTTGTGTATTGTATTTTCAATTCTTTTTATCTTATTCAATATATAGATTTCAAATTAAATTATCTTATGATATAGTTTGGCTAAAAAATGGGTGATCTTCTTGTCGATTAAGATTCAGTAGTATCATTTGATAAGTGTTTAATTAAATTTTAAATAATTAAATAATTTTAATAAACGTAAATTTTAAATGAGCAATTTTTCCAAATTGAGATTTTTAGATTCTGTTAACATCAATTTGGTGGCGCTCAACATTTTTTTTATTTTTTATTTGTTCCTGACTCCATTAATTAATTAGAAGCTTTTGGGGTTAACACCCACTCCTGAATTTAAATTTGCATAATAGAGATCTCTGCAGCCGGTGCATTTATGAGTTGTACAGTAAGTATTAAATATTTTGTGTTAAGAAAGTAATGTTATAAATAACGCCTGATCTTGGGGCATTATTTTTTTGTGTTAAAATAAGTATGTTTCAATGTTGCCCATCGCGGGGCTTTGTTTTTAGATGAATTTAGAGAGTTACCTGGTCTTATTTCTTCTACTTTTAAGACCTGACAGACCTACCTAAGACTTTAGACACGTTAGTTTTGTTTATTGTGACATTTATTACTCGGAAAAAACGCACGAAGCAAGTTTCCACATTACTATAAATTTCATAAATTCATATATTTCTGTATATACCATACAAATTTATTGATTATCTACTCTAATTGTGTCTGGGTACTAACTTGTATTTAGGCTTTAGGTAATTGATCTTAAATATTAATCTTTTATTATTTACTTTTAAATCCTTGTTTTAATTACTGATTGTGTCTTATTTTATCTTATAAATCACCTTCATCAAAGATAAACTACGTACTAAACAACTGCAACTAATAAGAGAACAATTGAGTAATTTATTTAAATATAATGATCAACTATTTCAATGTTTAAACAACGTATGTTATTTAAACAAAAAAACATGAAAAAGTCCGTGATAGCATATACTTACAGAATACTTACAATCAAGATTTTTGTAATCGTTATTTTTGCGGAAAACTCTTTTTCCACTGGAATGTTGCCTTACTCTGCCCCTCGATGAAATACCGGTAATTGAATTGCTTCAAGTATAATGTGTGAAAATTTGAAGTTTGCAGCTTACGCCATTCAAGAAATATATAGCCATAATGATTTTTTAAGAAGTGCCCCCCTGCGACCCCCCTCGGGTTTTTTAGGATTAGAAATATACTCATGTCCTTTGGTGCAAGGCCCACCTGCCTGTAACATTTCAGCTTCCTAAGTCTTCTAATTTTCGGGATATTTTTCGGTGGACATCGGACCTGGCTATTATTATATTAGGAGATAGTTGTATTATGTAAAACAAATTGTTAAACTTTGCCTTGAAAAATAACTTTGACAATTGATTTGTGATTGTTTATAAAAGATTACTTTTAAAAACGAGTACATACGTATGATTTTTAGCTTTACCAGATTGACTGAAATTAATTTATCTTTAAAAATTTAATTTTACATACTTTGTTGTTTTCGAAATTTTAGATTTATCATGGGTGAATCCGATGATGAGGAAATGGAGTATACACTGTACACCACCAAACATCGAAGCGAACACGAAAGTTGCTCACATTATATCTCTTAATTTATTGCCAGAGATTTCACGTAAAAAATTTATTTTATTACCTTTTTGTCGTCGTAGATAAAATATAGTATTTCGCACTCGTGGGAAATTGGCAGTTTCTGCACTTGTAACACAATATACTATTTCCGTCAATGCTATAATAGTTGCTGCTGTGTTTATTGTTATAAATTACATTTTTGAGTATATTAAGATGAATTTGGATGATACATGCAGCGAGAGGTTTTTATATAAGATTTTTCTTTTACTCTAAGGCAAAGAATTAACGACAAAGCTTAATTCCTAAATTTCCTTTTTCTATATTAGTTACGTGTTTTATTCTTATAGTGCGATTTAACTTCCTATACCTTTCTTCATTCCACGACCTCCTTCAATCGGCCATCACTTCTCTATTTTTAAGAACTAGTCACAATCACTAAGAAACAGGATAAAAAATATATTGCGGAAGAATAGATTTAATTTAAAATAAAAATATAACTGTTCGTCTTATTATATCATTTGGCTATTTATTTATGTAGTCATTGGGAATTTAAATAAGCTTTCCGTTCAGGCCTACAATAAGGTGTTGCGGAAACAAAATAAACTGAAGTTGCAGAGCAATCAGAATAATATAAGAACCCCAAACGTATAAGATAGGAAAATAGAACTCGGATACGAGATTCCAAATCGAAGAAAATAGCTCTAAAGAAATTTGACACAGCAAACACAAGGCTGCCTAAATTGTAAAATGAAACAGGAAAGAGAAAAGAGAAGTGAAATTGTTTTACATTATAGAAGAACAAAGGGAAACTAGAGGTAAATAATGAACCTACGTTAGTTGTATCTCATGCTTATCGTATAAATATAACTCGTTAAACTTTATGATCTCAATAAAAGCATTTTTCCGTTTTTTTCTTTGAAACCGCGACCATATATTTTTTCGAGTAGTATTGAAGTGTTTTCTTTCACATTTCACTTCAAAACATCATATATTGCATACGCAGGAAGTTATTACAAAGAGAGAAAACTAGTTGAAGGAATTTTTTTGTCAGGAAAATCAAATCAATCAAATAATATATATTCATTAATGAAATTGTGAAAAAGTTTATTAAGAAAATAGTATATTATGCAACGAGCACATATTGATGGTTATTAATACACGAGTATGATGTTTCCAACACGAGCGCAGCGAGTGTTGTAATTCATAGGAGTGTATTAATAATCATTATGTGCGAGTTGCATACACTATTTCTTCCTTGACCGTAGCTAATTTATTATTTCTAAGTGGACTTCTAAAACTGTTATAAGTTGTAACTTCAAACTATGAACTGGGTGACGATCAGATGAGTTCTTTCTTATGCAACTACTCAATTTTCGCAAATGTATTGTATTATAACAGTATGCGATAAATTTTATTCTTAATTCTTAAGGCAGACTTATAAAATTGATAAATATAACTACCAAATACTACAATCAAAATTTCTTTACTTAAATTAATACTTAATAAAACTAAAAATAAGAATAATTTATTAGAACAGATTTAGAATAATATTAATTATCAATATTTATTATTCACTGCGTGATGATGGATAAAGAGGTACATTCCCAAGTTTTGCCTAGCAATGTTTAGGTTGAGAAGTTATGAATTAGTTATTTTCTTACGATTCATCTTGTATTTTTCAAATGTATAGGGTGTGAACAAAAAACTGTGAAATTTCCCAAATTACCAAATGGCCGTTGAGTTCTTTCGTATGGGGTTTCTTGAAACTTATAGTTCTTTGGTAATTTAAAATAGAATTGATTTAAAAGTGATGGAAATAAATAAAATATTGAACGTAAGATTGATCAAGGTAGGTTAAATGAGGGTCATTACATGCCAAATTAAAAAATAAAACAATTTTGTAAGCTTTGTAAAAAAAACTGTTCAAAGCAAAACAATTTCAAAGGCATTTTCTTTTGACCTAGAGTGAAAAAAGAAATTCAACTTAGTTTAGTGGCAAATGATTGAAAAATGTTGGAGATAATCGTTCTCCAAGTTGACAGTTCTTCTGACTTTGAGAAGTAGTCATGGGGTATAAGAGAGGTCAAAACATTTCAAAATCTCGATGGCATCTACAACCGTGCCAATCTTGCAATCGATAACATTTAAAGGGTCAAAAGTTTGTTAAATCTTTCGTATTTAAAACAAGCTAGTTTAGCTTTTACACTACAAGTACATAAAGCTGTATGAAGTTGTAAAGTGCAGCTTCTGATACCCATACTATTACTAATTTACCCATATTTTACGCAAAAAAAACTTCAAAGTGAAAACGACATTTGGTCCACCGAATTTGAAATATCGTGAAACATACAACATTTACTAGAGTATCTTATGATCGCATTACAGTCCCATATTACAATTTTACAGATGATTTCAGGGAACTATGATCAATTTTTCAGATTTTTCAAAATTTGAGATTTTGAGAAAATCGAGAAAGTAGGGATTGATTTTGGGGAAAACTTTCTCACACCCCCTACTAAGTGACATATCATATGAAAGAAGCATTACAACCTCTTTATAATGACCCCTCCCTCTTTGGTACCTATGTTCCAGAGTTATAAACAGTTTTGTAAATCATATCAAAAAGCATAAATCAGACTTTTACACATTTCACGGGCACAAGTCAGAAACCAAAAGTCATGGGGTATGAGAGAGTGAAGCAGAATTTAAAACATGCGTTATCGTTAAAATAACACTAACACTAAAAAATATAGTTTAGTAAAATCTGAACTGGCTACTTTGGGATTAAGATGGTTCTTAGAAATATTCACCACCTTGTTTAGGCTTTTGCATTTGTTGCTTAGCTATAACCACCAGTAAGGTAGCGGCATTACGGATCATAGGTGCATAAAATCTTTATATGTTGCTTTACTTTGGCTGGTGGTACTCAACCAGCTTCTTAACTGTTTCGGTATTTTAACTAATTACATTTATGAATCTGGTTATTAAAAGTTATAAAAATTAAATTGGTAATTAAATAACAATAAGTTAATTAATAATTGTAGTGTGAATTAAGTGTAGGAACTCCTGGCGAAATCTATCCAAAAGCTACTCTGTTTAACCAAGAGATCCCACAGAAACCCAATAATTTAAAATGTTTTACCAATATTAAGTTTGCATAAAGTGAGTTCAATTCTAGTAGGTAAAACAGAAATGAAATGGGACGGGTTTCTTAAATAGTGTTTGAGTTGTTTTAAAATATAGTTTTTCATATCTGCTGGCAGTGTATTATAAAGTTAAACATGGGTAAATTTAATTTGGTGTATGACTTTTCCCATATTATTGTACCGATAAGATAAGTTGTGGCTACAAGATTTCTACATGCTGATGAGAGATACTCCATACCATAGTAACTAGTCTACATTTTTTCAGAGTTTAATTTCATCATGTGCTTTTTGCACTACCTTGTTGGGACGATTTGTTCCTGTATGACTAAAAGCACTCTCTTCGTCTTTGGGAACAGGTAGCCTTCCGTGAGTTCCGTTAGAACATAGTTATCCAGATCCACTTGGCGTACGCTGTTGAATTTATTCTTCCACTGTTGTTTTAATTTGTCAACATAGTTTTCTGTTCAAGTTTGTGGTGTGTTCTACATAAGCCTAGTGTAGAAAAAAATTTGTCGAGTCGCATTATATCTTGGTACAAAGGTAAGTTTGAACTACCAAAATACTGCGTTAATGTTTGATTTTTTTCTTTCATAGGTTTTTTCTAGGTTGACATCTCTGTATCTAATGCTTGAAGTTCCGTCTGTGTCTATGGCAATATTCTAAACATGTACAACAATACAGAGATAGCCCATATGTTGAGAGTACTAATCTTATTCTTGAACGAAGGCTAGTATTTATATAGTTGCATTGTCCATGCAACTATAGTGTGCGAATTTCTGATTGAATGGTTTAGCCTCTATCGGCGTGTATAACCAGACCTAACGCTAACTCTAACAGTCTGATTGTTTTTGACCTTTTACCTGTCCTTTTATAATCGAGGTCTATTATGCGCAGTTTTTTGCGTTGTAAGCCTTTAGCTTGTCCTTTGCCACCATTTTGTTCATAAGCCAAGATTTCACATATTGTTGAGCTAGAGTATTGGGCTTACGTGACAATAATAATCACCCTCTCTCTTCCGCACAAATTTCATAGCTTCTGGGGCCTGTTTTCCAGATTATTGGTTGTAGCAAAATTAATAATAATAAATTAATAATTATTTGCATCTTCGGGTTTTTCCTGTTTTTGACAACATGCAAGTTGGTAAGTATTCTCTACTATATATCAACTTTAGATGCTGACAATACTTTATTTCCAAGTCGATCTATTTTGATCTGTTC
This sequence comes from Agrypnus murinus, assembly GCA_929113105.1. Classification (NCBI taxonomy): domain Eukaryota; kingdom Metazoa; phylum Arthropoda; class Insecta; order Coleoptera; family Elateridae; genus Agrypnus; species Agrypnus murinus. The sequence continues at coordinate 75,999,816 of OV816028.1, read as the reverse complement.
TGAAGTTACTTGCATTTTATCCATACGCGTTACTGTTCTTCTGTTGCAATGCAGTAGGTACCTATGTTAGTTCTAGTTGGACCATATTTTTACTCAGATCGAGAAATTTCTTCTTTCTTTAGTGGTATATCTTCCGTTATATTATATCAGTGTTATAGATTTCTGTAGAACGTACACTCTAGTAAATTGTATATTTTCGTAATACCTTCTTGTTCTTGCTCGAAATCCTCTTATCATTCAGCCTATCATAAATTTTTTTTGTTTTAGCTTATTCAGCATTTTTGATGGTATAATTATTTATTCCTGGTCTTGATTTTTCATGCATTTCCAATTGGTAACGTTTCCAATTTTTTTCGGGTTTTCTTGTTGGGGTTTTGGTAAGTGTGGTAGTAGACCTACATTTTTTTTAATATAGGTTATTTTGTTTATTTTTGCAGGATTTGTCTCATTTAAGTACATGTAATTTGGTTATGACAGCTTCTGCGCAGTATGCAATACGACAACTATAGTTGGTCTTCATTTCCTTTTAATACGTTAATAAGTGTTAGATCTATCCATTGATTTCTTCATTTCTGAGTTAAGATGCAGGGCGTAATTATAGCGGGATTCCTTGTATTTGAAGTCCACTTCCTTGTAATACTCAAGTATTCGCTGTCTCTCCTCCTCATCTTGACTTTTGTTGGCTATCTGTTGGATTGTTACTGTTTCGATGTCTTCTGTTATTCTGTAACACTTTTGTTTTGTCCAAGTTCGATCTTTGATAGGGCTTTAACTGTTCAGTACTGGTCCATTTGATCAGACAGTCGAATTTTTAAGCTCAAGATGTATTTATTTCCAAAGCGCTCTAAGTCGCTGTCGGTATCTAGATTTGGTGGATATTATCTCTGTCTCTTAATAGTAGGCCGGTATGTATTAGCCTAATATTGAGATTTCTTAACCAGCGCATACGTCATTGACCTTCGTATTGGACTACAGTGGGGTCTCTCTGAGATGTAGAGCCCAAGACTTCCCCACGGAGAGTAATGACTTGCGCGGCCGACCTTGTGGTATCAGTTGTCTGAAAGCGCCACTCACCCCAGTACTTTCAACTAGAGGCCGATGAACCAAACAAAAGAGGCCAGCCTTCGGGGTATCCCTCTACGCTCCATTGATGTTGCCTCTTCTAAACGCATTGTTAACTTAATAGTTCGAAATACTCTGACTTGCAAAAAAGTCTACCTATTTTTAATTGTACTAAGTTAGTCTTGGTTTTTAATTTGTCATTGTCAATCGGTAAAAACTATTTCCTTAATAACAGATTTATTCGTCAAATGTAATGTCGAAAGTCAGAAAAACTAGATATAAACTCGGTTACTTGATTTTTAAGATATGCGATTTTTTTTGCAAGCCAGTGTACATTACGGGATTATTGGCTCAAGTAGTGGTACAATGCGTTACGTGGGAGATATGGAATTTTATACCTGCTGACAGGTTTATTGTTATTGTTATAATTATAATTATTATTATTAAAAGCTTGATTACAAGGAGCTGGATGCAAAAGGACAATTCTTGTCGAGTTTTGATTGGTTGGTAAACACTGGCAATACGATTTTAAATTTTTAATTTTGGTAACTCTTTAAAGATGTCTCTATGCGATTATATAAAATAGAGTCACTACATCTAGTCACCTAAGTCCTAGTTGGTCGATCAAAGTACCGCAAAACGCCGCCATATTAGGGCAGAGAAGGCTAATTTTTAATAATGGACAAATTAAAACCACGTTTTACGTATTTGACATAAATTGGAGGTTTGATATTTCAGAATAAGAAAAACCGTTTCAAGTAAACGTGGATTTGATTAAATGCAATACAGATACAAGTAATGTACATTCTCGTGCTTTTTTGCCCGAATATGCCGGCGTTTGCGGTACTCTGATGAACCAGCGCGGCCTAGGTGACTAGATGACTAGATGTAGTGACTCTAATATAAAATAGAGTCACTACATTTAGTCAACTAGGCCGCGCTGGTCGTTCAGAGTACCGCAAAATGCCGCCATATAGGGGCAAAGAAGGATGATTTTTAATAATGGACAAATTAAAACCACGTTTTACGTATTTGACATATTAGAGGTTTGATCTTTCAGAATAAGAAAAACCTTTTAAAATAAACGTGGATTTGATTAAATGCAACCAGATACAAATAATGAACAATTTTGAGCTTCTTTCGCCCCAATATGGCGGTGTTTTGCGGTGTTCTGATAGACCAGCGCGTCCTAGGTGACTAGATGTAGTGACTCTAATATAAAATAAGGACCATGTTATTGAAATAAATGATTTATGAAAAACAACACATTTCAAGAAGTGCCCTTTCTTTCCCAGTTCCACAATTGTCTGGTAACTGATAGAAAATCTTGTTGTCTCTCTTCAGTCTAGAAATCATTAGCTCTGCGATAAAATGTGTATTATTATACCGATCAAAAAAAAGTGTTTGATGTGATGCTGTCGCTCATATCATTGGCGATAGAGTGGAAATGAAGATTTACTTCCTGAATAAAATATGTAATTTCCTTTAAGGTTTTTCTTAAGTGTTCATTCATGTTAAAATAGTAGTACTCATGTTTAAATACGATATCTCACAGAAAAAAATTTAAAGCACTCTCTCAGCAATAGCTTCAATCCTAAACATTCATTCCTGCTGAATGAGATGTAAAGCGCAACCATTTGGTCTTAACATTGCTGTAGCCTGCTGTCTGGAGGATAATCGTGATTAAAAGGCCCGTCTACTTAAAGGTAGCAAAAAATGGAATTTAATTAAAAATATGCCGAGGTTAGACTGAAACAAATAAAAACACTAAATGCGCTTAAATCGGTCGCGTAACGACCTACGCCCTGAGGTGAATCCCTGTAACAGAGATTAAAGTCAATTAAATAAATGAGCAAAACGAACATAACATTTTATTAATTAAAACCTAAAAAGGTCCTAGAGTCTGCATCAATATTGGCTTATATAATCTGTGTTTAAAACAGGAGACCCAAATTTTCATTTAAAAGTTTTAATTGCTTGTCAAATATTTGCTTAGAGAACAACAAAGTCCCTTGCTTTATATTTAATTTGAATATAATTTCATACATACTTTATTTCGCGCTGTGCACGCCTACTGTGTTTAAGGTAAAACTCTTAAAAGGTTATATTTTAAAATATCATTTTAACAAAATTTCGATGCTTCTTTTAAAAAAGTCCATGATAAAAAGTTTTCAAGTAATAAAGTTAGCTACTTATCATATGTTTTACACTCAGCCGCTGTTTAACTTTAAATGTCACAACTTGAAATTAAAAAGTTTTATGAGATTCAGATTTGCTTTGAGAGGAAATGTGATATTACTTCAGTTTAATGAGAATATTTACAGAAGTCCCGTGGAAAGCGCTCACACAGACTGCTTTTGAAGTTTTTATTCAAATAAAGATAGAAATTATGTAATTCTTCTGGAAAACTTTACAACACGAGAGCTGCATAAGTATGTTAGACATAAAACACCAAAGTATGTGTTTTAAATTATTGCCATTACAATATAGTTGTAAGTAAGAGTTGTGTGGTAGCTTGGGCGGGTACACTTCAATTGCTTCTAGCGAACAAGACCGGTTTTTCGAACCTTGATTAGGCAATTTCACCAATTCAGGAACACTCAATTCACTTAACTAATATAATAATATTGTGGATACGAACCTTGAAATTAAGTACGCCGTTTTCATAGCAAAAGGAAGCTGCTCTTATGTCAGGTTTTTTCTTCGCTAGAACTTAAACTTTGCACCGCGCAGTGACGCCAGCTATAAGGACCACTCGGAGTATAGGATACATACACCGAGCAAGCTCGTTATAGCATATATGGATGCCAATAGTTCTGCTACACAGACAGATGGTACCACGTATAATAGTTGGCATTGTATTTTAGAGGTCTTTTAGACCCGTTTATATTTTAACATCTACAACCGTGCATATGCATTATGCATCTTGGATTGATGTGCAGCTAAACTGAAGAATGAACTTGCTGTGTTTGTATTACCTATTTCTAAACATGCAGTTTTACACTTCCTTACAATCCAGGCAGCGTGGATAATCTCTTGCTCATGTTAGCGATTAGTAGGAACACAACCGTTATAAATATTCAGAAAATCCGTTCTGGAGTCTCCGCCCCTGCAGACACAATGGTGTGCAAAAGCAAATGGCTAAAAGTATCCACGGAATTAGAAACATTGGGTTAGAAAATTAGAATATCATCAAAATATTACAATCATTGGTTATCATTTGAAACACACTGTATGCAGTGTGTAACTAATATAATTAGAACCCTCGCAATGAGTGGTAGCTGTAATGATTTAGAATCTTAACAATTAGAATCTTTTTCTTAACAGGTGGTCCCTTCCTACTAGTTTTCGAAAAAATCGTTTTTTAAATTATGAGTACGCCCATTGCAGCGTTGCACTCACAACATTAAAAATACGCAAAAAAAAATTTTAATTAAAAAATTTAAATTAATTTAATTTAAATGTTTTTGCTTATTATTAAAACACTGAATATTAATTATTGAAAAAGTACAACTCCGTTGGATATCAATATTAAATAGTTTACTGTTGAACATATCTTATAAGTTTGCAACTGCCCTCGGCTTACTCGTATAAGTACACTAATTACCCAAACTATAAAATAATAGATGTGTTGTAAGTGCGAAGTTTCACATTCACGCGCAGTAAAAAGACATATTTGCACTAACAGGTGTCTAGTTATAACTGTTAAAACTTTGCAATTTGAAAAGTTACTAAAATTAGCGGAAAACGCAAATTTTTACAAATCTAGGCTTAATGTAGGTACTGATGTTTTTGGTCTAGTCAATATAATTTTAATCTTTAAATTTTGCTTAGTTGTTCATTATGTTTTAAATTGTACATGCTACATTAAGTTATTTAAAGATTTGTAAAATTTTGAAATTCCCACTAATTTTAGCAACTTTTAAAGTTCCAACAGTTACAACCAGTCGTAGTCAAATAGAGCAGACAGCTGATTGTCACCATTTTATGTTACTGTCTTTATTGCGCACACGCTTCTCTACCCTGTTAAATACACTGTCATGTGTATATTGGTGCCAATTCGTTTTATTTACTTTAACTAGAGTGACATGAACACTAACAAACATAGTAAAATTAAAGTCGATTTTGTTATACTTTTAATGTAGAATACTAAAATATACGATATCTAATAAAGATTTAATTAATAATATAGAACGAAAATAGATTTCAGTAGTGAAGAATTATTTTTGTTATAAGAATAGAGGGAGGAAAAATATTTTTCTACTCCAAATTTTAATTTAAAATCTTTATCCGCACTCTAAAAGTTGTTCACGGCGTTGATTTTTTACTGTATAGTTTCCAACCAACCCCAATCATCTATTTAGAGCAAGTTGTGCATTGCGCCTGAAGGACTTGTAGGATATTGAAAGTGTGGCATGCGTTATACAGGATGAATTTGAAAGATTAGACATTAAATACACAAAACTGGTAATAGTAATCAGTAAATGACACAGTAGCGTCAATATTGCCTTAATCAAAGCTTTTTATCTAACACCCCTTAACAGTGGCGCTATTAATATGATGATTTTGCATGAGTAATGTGATGTATTACTCACTAGTGAGACAATATTTAAAAATTTTGTTTATTGTTTCCAGCCTTATTTTGTGGAACTCCATAATCATGAAATAAATAAAGATTATTAAAAGTTTCACAGTTTTATCAAAATATACCTGACAATATTGTTTCGACAGCTATGCTGTCATTATCAAAGGTAATATAATTATAAACAAACACGTCGCTAATGTAGATACAAAATAGGTAACTAGATAAAAATAATAAAAAAATAATAAAAATCATAATTAAACATCTAATACTTCCAGTAATGGAGAATTACTGAGTTCAAGTTGTTCATTCATTAAAGGTACCCTGAGTTTGTGTTTGTATATCTCAAAGGCTTCTAAAATGTCTAATTTGCGTTTGTTATTACAAAAATGTAGGAATTTAATATTATTTTGAGGAGTCATTGTGTGATTTTGTTCTAAAAGGTAAAATATCAGAAAAAATTGCACATATACTAAGAAAAACCAACAATTATAAAATAACATTTAAAACCAACACTAACACTTTTTCATTTATATTTAATGCTAAAGACAGAACACATGATATCATGAAATCGGGCATTTACCGTTTAAATTGTTCTTTTTGTAGTTCGGTATATATTGGGCAAACACTTCGAAATTTTGACATAAGATATAAAGAACACGTACGTCATTACAAAAATAAACATCCTGAAAAATCGAATTACGCCAAACACCTTTTAGAACAAAATCACACAATGACTCCTCAAAATAATATTAAATTCCTACATTTTTGTAATAACAAACGCAAATTAGACATTTTAGAAGCCTTTGAGATATACAAACACAAACTCAGGGTACCTTTTATGAATGAACAACTTGAACTCAGTAATTCTCCATTACTGGAAGTATTAGATGTTTAATTATGATTTTTATTATTTTTTTATTATTTTTATCTAGTTACCTATTTTGTATCTACCTTAGCGACGTGTTTGTTTATAATTATATTACCTTTGATAATGACAGCATAGCTGTCGAAACAATATTGTCAGGTATATTTTAATAAAACTGTGAAACTTTTAATAATCTTTATTTATTTCACAATATTTAAAAAGTCACTACTTACAGAATTCTAGTCTATAAATTCCATAACCAATGACAAATACAAAAATTAATTTGTCGGATGAATTGTCAAATTGAAAACATTATTATTCGAATAAAAACACATTAAAAAAAGGTGTTGGATAAAAAGTTGCATTGCACACGTGTAAAATTGCACATTAATCAGTTAAGAAAATTAGCCACTCAACCTGACGGCCTCGTGGCTAAACTTTTCTTGCGTGACTAATGTGCATTATTACACACAAGTGCAATAAATAACTATTAGTCTTCAAGAAAAAACTCTTTACCTCGAATTTTTTTGCTTTTCGAAGATGCTGTTCCTTGTTGCTAGAGTGTCTCTTCACATACGTATGACATGCTATGTTTCATGAGATTCAACTCAACAGAAGCGTACCTTTTGTCTACCTGCAAACTCTTGAACCACTAATTACTTTTACTGCCATGTTGTATTTGGCTTTTTTGAACAACTTCTACACCCTAGCGGTAGGGTTTTTACGAGGGAGCACAGAAAGTTTAGAGGCACTATGATATATTAAGGAAGGTAATCTGTTTCTAAATTCTACGTAATAAAAGTTTTAAAAATAACCAAGAAACATCAATTAATTACAGTATCTTTATTTCAATATTACAATTAATCAGAATTCTGACAACCTTTAAATGAGCATAAACTATAAATTGATCTAATTTAATTAGCATTACAAGTACATACGAACTTACTTCAAATTCTACTATAGATAACACTGTAGCAATCTATAAAATACAAACTAATAAATCGATGTTTCATTTATTGCAGTAGTGATCGCGAATCTTATTTTTTCCTAAAATATTTAGTTACAGTTTTCTTTAAAACTTATATTCTTTAATTTAATTTCAAATTATCTTTTATACAATTTTGTTTTTCGATTCCGAGGAAAAAAAATATAAAAGTTTATAGAAAAGCTGTTCGATCTTGTCAAATCTTGCAAAATCAACTTTTTGGAAGGCTCTAACTTTCAATATTAAATCCAACTCAACGGTGCCGAAATGACAGCGCTGACCCTCTATCATTTTAGATTTTGACATGAAGATTTTTTACTGTCGGTAGATATTTCTGCAGAAAATGTTGTTTTTTCTTTATACGTACACCGAAACTTACTTTAGAAACAAATTTTTTTGTCTAAATAATTTGTAATTTAGAGATACTCTAAAAGAACTTAAGGATTTGATTTTTATTTGTTGTTCAAAATTAATGTTCAAAGAAATTAACAAGTTGACATATTTATACGTAATTGGTAAATGGGTACAACATATGCTGCAGCAGCGACCCCAACGAGCAAATAATTGACAATGTTATCGTTCAATAACATGAATTTAGTTAGATTGCCCTCCGGTATCCGGAGCCTCAGTGGCGGGTGTTTCTCTCTCGTAGCTGCTAGCTGTCCGTTGTCACTACTTGTTTATGATAATGTTATTACAGAAATGGAACATATCTCGCAACGGAGCTGAGAATACCGAACACTCTTCCTTTTTGTTGCTTTTTTGCATTAAAGTCTGCAATAGTAAATGGTATTTCCCTAAATTGACGGAGGCACTTTCTGCGCTTCCTTTTACGAATTTCTATTTTGATCTTTCGTTTTAGTATTTACCTCCCTTTTCACGTTCGATGACTTGCCCTATATAAATTACCGCATGTTCGAGTTAAATCGATGACATTGACGATATTGAAATTGCTTTCATAATTGAACACATCAATTGTGTATCCAAGCAATTTAATTATTTCGATGCCACCAAACATAATTTTATCCAATCTTATTCGAAAATGGAAATACCTCATGCTCTTCCACCAGTTGTGTTTTTCATTTCAATTACTAATATTAATTTCCAGTAACTAACAAATAGTTAGCAGTAAATTTACTTTTGCTTAGAGTAAATCTTGTATACTTAGATTATAGACACCTTTTACAATTAAAATTGACACTAAACACATTTCAAGATTTATTTACTCTAAACAAGGGCTACTATTAATTTAAGTGCAAGCGAACTTTGATAGATTTGAAAAAGCACGCGCAATTACCTGCTCCAGCTCATAGTAAAAAAAGTAAGGTCTAGTAAAATATACTTTACACAGTGCAAAAACAAAACTGGGAGAGACAATGCGGGCATGCGCTGGTGTTTATTGACAGCCATTACCGATTAGAATTATAACAATTAATAGAATAAAGAGTTTTTACTAAAATTGTATTTGGGTATAGGCAAATTGAAAGGTTAGCTGATTTAGAATGAGCAATAGTTGCCTTATGAGCGCCAGTTCGTTTGAAAATGAATCTAACACTTGTTTAATTTATCGTTAGTTTTCCACAGTTTTTGGTAACGCTATCAAAGTTTTCAAATAAAAACGAGAACGTTTTCAGAAAGCATCCAACGAACAAAACTACAAAATTATATTAAACTTCCTTTTCTTATAAACTTTAATTTCTTAATCGTTACAAATAATAAAATCGTGAATGAATACTGACAACACGTTCCTGTTTATTATTGCACAAGTCATCTCGATAGTTCGCATTTGGTTTCTTTAGTCATTCAGATTTTTTTTCCATCCAATTCCAAGGTAAAAATAAATTTAATTTATTTTGAAAGCAATGTTTTACTCCAAAGAGATTACAAGAGATGAACCCGGGATAGAAAATTCCGAGAAACAACCTATAGTAGAATGGTTTAAATTAGTTTTATCAAATGAACAATAATTGATTAAAAGCCTTCTTAAACCTGAAAAATAGATAAGTATTTAAAAAAATACCTGACCTTCACAGATTTCTGTAGGTTGTAATTTACAATTTGCCCAATGATGGGTACCAACAAAGAGAATTTTATTAATTATAATAATAATTGCTACATCCCATAGCCTGGAAACCAGGCCCCAGAAGCTATAAGCTTGTGCGGGAGGGAGGGGGCGATTATTATTATTACGTAGGTCCTAAGTGCGGCTGCAGCCGACTTACAGATGGAACAGCGCAAATCCCATATTTGTGTCACAGCTAAGGAAAACTGCAGAAAACCTTAACCAGATCTGCCGGCACCGGGAGTCGACCTCGGGCCGCTTGGGTGAAAGTCCAGCACTCTCGACATTACACTACCAAGGCTGTAAATTGCCAGTAATCCTCCAAATAATGAGAGTAGTATATTCAAACTAATTGTTATTCCCCACAACGGGTGTTTGAAATTTAACGCTGTTAACTCGTTACATTTAACGATAAGACTGCCGAAAAAACTTCTTTCGCGATTCGCAAAATAGAGGCATCACGATCATGCTCTTTCAACCAAGCACATATGCTAATAGTATGCGTCATTTTTAACAAGACGGCTTGGGTAGTGATATGTTATACAACAAACTAGAAAGGATGAAGTATAATTCACGTGGAATATAAAAATTTTATTAGTATTAAACGTGCAAAATGAAAATAGCAGATTTGTATACACTCAAATAAGCGGAGTGTAATTCACCAATGAATTTTTATAGTGAACTGGGAAAAATTAATTGAACAGTTTAAACAGTAAGAATGCACCGTTACACGAATCGTCTGACTTCATCGCCATTTTACACCAGTTTAGTTAGCGGGTAAGAGAAACACTACCTTCAGAAACAGTTAACAGATTTAATTGCGGAGTCTCAAGAAACCGCTGTACACCAAAATCGATACGGACATGCTTCACTTCGTTGATGATTATCCGAGTCATTACACATGCTGTAGATACAGATTGCATGAGCAACAGCTCCATCCTTATCTTACTTAAAAGATCCTAGCATTGATTCCAGCTGGTTTTGCTCTACTAGTTAAATTACGTCGTTGATATATAGGACGTTTTCTGGAAAACACCCGGTTTTCACGGTTGGTTCTGTTCAGTGATGAAACTTCATACAGCAGAGGCGGTTCCTGGAGATACTACTACTGTAGTTGTTGACGGACATGCTATTTAATATTCGTCCACAAACAAGATTTTAAAATGATGGAACCCTAGCACAGAACAAATTTTTGTAACTAAAGGCCTACTATGTTTGTTCAATAATTTGCATTTATCTTTCACCGTAGTAGGCGGGTGGATTATAATAAATGAAGTTTCCAACTACACACAACCCTCTTTTAAGAGGTTCTATTTACACCTAATAATAATTTGGAATTGATTTGATTATATAAACAACAAAGATAAAAGACTGTTAAGCTGTCAAGTGAAACGCACTCTATAGTATAATTTCAATTATACCTAAATAGTAGATACGATAATTCTAAATCTGTTTAATTTAATGTTTGTTACATAGACCCCGCAGAATCCTTATGGAAAATGACACCAGATTGCTCTGAAACTTTGCTAAAAAATAGCTTTCAATGTGTAGATCAAAAGTGTCAATGGGCAGAAAGCCGTTTGAAGTTAACAATTTTTGAATCATTAATGGTTTTCGGATAAAATTCCTGAAACATTGGCAAATGGTACCTAGCCCCTAATGTGTAGATCAAAAGTGTACAGCTGTTGAGTTAAGTAGAGTTGCAATTCGAAAACTATAATTTTTTGCGCTTTATGTCCAGTGTCACTTTTGATCTACACATTGTAAAATATCTATAGAGCTATTTTCCATAAGAATTCTGCAGGATCCTTTAAATTTAATTCCTAACTTGCAGTGTGCAAATAACAGACGAATGAGTAAATCTTAGAATTAACGTACTCTATCGTTTTAATTGTCGGCGAATCTTAGCACGTTCTCAGAATGTCGTAGTTCGATTTTCATAGTTTTGAGTTTCATAATTTTAACTAATAGACAACGTTTTCAGTCACAATTTTGTAACTGATTGTTCCATTTCAGTTGTTTCCGAAAAGTGTGGGCACGTTTCAGTTTTTACTACAATTTGAGAATGAAAAGCCTTGTTGCAGCAGAGATTGCGTGCTTATTTTCTACCGCACTAGCTGAACCTAGCTCAGGATGGCAATTTTGATATCGAGATAGTCTAAGAAACATGTTTTCATCTTACTATGAGTAAAATTACAAGATTCTTTATTTCACGGGTTTAGAATGGATGTTACTTTGTTTCAGGCTCACTTGTGTATAAACACCTGCACACATAGTGATAAAGTTGATTTTCAGCTTTTTTTAAACGGTAAGAGCGGGATACAATCTTTCATCTTGTTCCTTGTGAAAACTTTACTGCAAATTAATGCAATTGCTTTAAGTAATACTTTAACTGTATTAATTTTGACAATGTAAGAGTTACAATACATCACCATAGCAGTAAATATACAGGGTGTCCATTTAGTGCTCGGTTCTTTGATTGTTATAGGTTTATCGTTACCCAGATAAAAAAATAAGTTAAGAAAAAGAAAAAAAAAGCCGGGAAATTAAATCAATTCGAAATGAGTAGAAAGCAACTAAATCAACAGTTTCGAGTATGGAAATATTTTGCTGACGATGCTGGTTATCAGAAAGTTGGATCTCTAGAACTTTACGTGGAAAGCATTTAACTGGGATAATTTCTAGGTTTTGGAATATCTAAATTTAGGACAGCCATAGTATAATTGCACACCCTGAGTGACGGATACATTAACGATTATTAAGATGTCATAATTGCAATATTCAGGACATTTTATGTAAGAGATAAATTAATTATATTCTTCTTTGCATACAGGATTTATCGTACTATTATAATAGTACCAATTATAATGTAATTCCAGTAATGCCCCTGACAATTACTACTGTTACTATCCTTTACATAAATTCATGACTAACACATCTTTGGTGTTACCTGCGTTTACGAGGCAGGCAATTCTTTTATCATGTCAGTAATTCCAGTGTAATGCCATAACGTGACATCATGTAGACACTAAAGCAATAATGCTAGTAAACTACTAATTCCAAGTAATGCTTAGGCAACAAACTCGAAGACTTACACGGCTAGGGTCAATGGACAAAAACCGATTTGCGGTATTGGACTGTAATATTGAGAACAACAAAGGAGCTCATCGTTTCGCCCGCAGTTGTATGAAGTTTTTTTAGGAGAATAATTAAGTCGCCTAAGAACCTATAAGATTAATATTATATCCCATTTGTTTCGAAATGTGTGCCTTTTTCATGCTGATATTGTCTTAGGCGCTTTAATTGTTCTCCTGAAGAAGTGATAAGTGAGTAAGTTATATGTTCGGTAAGCTACGTAAGGGCAACAATATTACTTACAATTACGCCACTGTAGTAATAGTACCATCGTCATAATGTCAGTTATGCCAGAACAGTCAAATTACAGCTGCGCTGTAGTGCTAATGTCAAATTAACTTCGACAATATCTTTGCTTCTTTAACTGTAATTAATTTATTCCTGCCTATTTTAGTAATTGTATTTTCTTGAAGCGCGTTAGTAATCCAACCTAAGTTGTAACTTACAGACGATGTTATGAGTAACATGGTAATATTATTAGCAATTCCATTTATGATCAGATTACTAGTATTGTAGTAGCAGTATAACATATCAATTTTTATCTTTCCATAGATATATAACTTGCACATACCAGAAAAATGTTAATGTGATGCACTATAATAGTTGGTTTTGGCAATACCATTGTAATTTAATTTATTTTATGATAGTGGCTTTTTGCACTATAATAGCTAGTGTAATTCTACTGCTTTTCAATTATCCAACATATGGAGGTAACTTCATGTTAACATTAATAATCCTAGCGTAATTCCATTAACTTTAACGGAATAATTCCAAAGATAACAGAATAATATCACGTGTTGAGCGTTTTTCTACTACTAATTAATTTAAAGCCAATTACTATTATCGTTGATATTAAAATAAGAATTGTTTTAGGGAACTGTTAAAGGTCTGCTAATTCAATTAGTTAAACTTATTTAAAATTACCACCCTTAACATTAGTAACTAACGTTGTTCCTTTGCCAGTGCCACATATTATTGTAAGTGTAATGTAGCTATAATTACCAGAATTACAGACCGCCTTTTTTTATGGCTTTCTTTCAAATTGTAGAAGAACATGAATGTATCAACTGGCGATTACTGTTGTGACTGCATTGTCATAGTAATTTAATTGGCTATACTATAGTGTTGCCACTACTACTGTAATTACATTTAATTCAACAATAACTCTTCTGTATGCAATTAATTATGTTAACACTGTACTAATGCAACTGCAAACAGGAAATATCTAGCCAAATTCATAGTACCATCTTGTAGTAATGTACCATATGTATTGCGTAGTGACACTGTAATTCTAGTGGTTCCATGTTTCCAACATTATAATACAAGTAATACCGTTGAAGCGTAATACGTTCTAGCGTGATGACTGTAATTAGCTGATGGCACTGAATAATGGCATACTGAATACACATAAAGGACATTGATATTACTAGACATTTAGTGCTTTGGATACTAAAAAACAACATTCAAATCAACATAATTCTACTGATTGGGTATGATTTTCTTTAAAATGCCTAATTTTTGGAGTTTGATATATTTAGAGATTAAGAAGGGATACAGAATGGAAGAGTTTCCAAAGTTTTCTGGGCATACAAGGTTTTAACTTTCAGAGAACAAAATATTCGATGTTGCAAAGTTTCGTTGACGCGAGATTTCGGAGCTTGAAGATTCGTATTCCCCAGAGAGTTACAGTATTGTAATTTAAAGCCTCAGTTTTAGTTGCAGTTTTAAATATCCAAAGAAGTACTAAAGACGCATGATACGAAGTTTTAAAGTTTTGAACACGAATGTTTCTTAAGGTTAAGTTTATGGTTAGCCTGCCGATTCCACTCAATTAGCGCTACAATAAGAAGTTCCACGCCAATTACATCACAACAAAGCCATCATGGCAGTAGCTCCACAGCAAGGGTGCCAAACCAAAACCTCCACAACAAAGGTGCTACATTTAAAGGTGCCAACGTCAAAATGTGTTATAATTAATTCAATTGCTGGTGAAAAACCAGAAACTATTTAATCAGCAGAGACGAGAAAGATTTGCTGATAAGCCTGTGCAATCTGTCGGATCATTGGTGTACCAATAATCTTGTCTAGTAATGTTTAAGTGATTTACATGGAATAAAAGTGTTATATAAAAGCTCCATGCCACTGTCTTAATTTTATTGTATGCTTTAGCTGATAATGAGAAATTCAAAACAAACAGGTGCCGCAGTGGAGCACCTGGTAAGATATCCGGTTTCTTTATAAATGAAATGAACATAAACATAGAAGTTTATTTACAATTTCTATATATCGGGTAAAACGTTCTCTCTACGTCACAACTAGTTAGCGTAGATAATGCATAGTTGGGGATAAGATGGCCATACTTAATCAATACATCAGGTGGACATGTACTATTACAAAAGTGTTGCAAAAGTTCTACATCTGGATTTTTATTATAACTGCATCTACTTTTACTGCAAGTGCACTACCAAACTCCCCTGGAAGCGATTTCAATTTAGAGATAAAATTTGATATTAAAGTTACATTTTGCACAAGCGGAACATTCTGTTTTTCCAACATCGTGATAGTAACAGAAATGTCTTCGAAATGTTGTTGAATGAATAAAAGTTCATTTTGTAGATTTGGGTTTGCAAAAACTTCTTTGCAGTCTGCAATACATTGAGCATCTTCAGGGATTGCGAAAGCTATGTTTTTTATTTCTACAAAGTGTTTAGCATAAAAGAAACATGTTTCCAGCCATGTTCTCCAACGTGTAATAGCAGGCTGGGGGGGGGGCAGAGGAAGTAAAGGGTACTTTTATCTATAAGTAGTAATTCTCGATGGAGCTTTCAAACATATTTTTTTCATACTACTAATAAGTTTGTCAAGGTTTTAAAACTGAGATCTGATGTACTCACAAATACGATGAAGACCATGAGATAAGCACGTTACATGAATAATGGTAGGATATAAAACTTTAATCTGCCTTCCCGCCTTGAGCATGTACGGAGCAGCATCAGTATTAATATAATAAATAATAATAAAAGAACCCTTTGAAACTGGGTATTTGGAGGCACGAAGATATTATATTGTCCAAGGCGTTGTTTACAGTCTCAACTATAGTCTCTGCATTAATTTGATGGCTAAATCGAGTAGCTATTAAATATGGTCTATTCTATATGGTAACGAGGGATGTAAAATGCCAATAACAGTATTGGTTGCACATCTTCCCATGATGTCGGTGGTTTCATAGGTACTTAACCAGATATAATGTTCTGATATATCTTGTTTAATGATTTGTATTGTTTTATTGTACGTTTTAGATACATACGACTTTCGTAAAGTTGATGGATCTGGAATTGTCTTATTTGTATATTTTTGAAGAAATTTCTTATATATCCGGTTTCATACCTTTTCTAGCGGTATGTTTGTTGATAGAAAGGCTTCATTACAGTTATTTGGCTGGTTACTTACTTTGCCCAAATTCGATTTGGTCTTACAGTGTCTATCAATGCTTTGTTTCTGATGACACCAAATATTCTTTGAGTAAACGTTACAGAACACCTCTTCATCGTTTACAATAGTAAAAGTATCAACGTAGTCTGCAATCCAGTTACTTAGCAACTCTTGACGCGAATTAGCCATCCTTTACAACTTATTCAAATTAAAATGAACGTTACAGAACACCTTTTCATCGTTTACAATAGTAAAAATATCAACGTAGTCTACAATCCAGTTATTTAGCAACGCTTGACGCGAACTAGCCATCCTGTACAATTTATTCAAATTAAAGTGAATAACAAAAAGAAAAAAGTTAAAGAAAAGTCTGTCCTAACTGCAACTTAACAAAAATAATACACTAAAACATAAACTACAGAAATACAAGGGCAAAATGTAGAAACTAATACACGAGCTTAGATGCAACGCGCTGCACTATGTGCCGATTTCGACTGCACTTGTAACATTATTAAAATTATTTTGTGTTGCTCAAAAAACCTAAATATTCCTTGCTTTCGGTAAACAATCCCATACTGTAGTGCTCGTACATGTATTATCTTGTAGAATCTAGATAGTGTTGGAAATGATGGATGACCTCTGTCTTACAGTTTATTTTAAATTTCTTGGGATACATAAAATCAGAAATTTCGTTTTGTTTTGCTATTTACAGTTTAGTACTTAGTAATGAGATATTTATTTAGTCCATATACGAGTTCGAAAAAAAAGAAAGTAATTAGGTGAAGGTAAAAATTCGCCGCTATGAGCGGCACATGTTAAAATTAGTGGCACATATACAGGGTGTCTTAAAAAAGTGTGGCGTATAAAAGCATATTTTTTCAATGGAACAAACTATATTCTCGTCTCAAATAAAAGCCTCTTTGAGTTTTGTCTGTAACCCTAGATATTTCTGTGCTCTTAAATGCGACGTTGCCAAGTTGCGATGTGATTTTTTAAAGTATTTTTTAGTCACTCTCAGCCCTTCATTTAAATTTTAATATCTACGCCATCCTTTGATGTTAGGATCAATTAATCCCAAGCAAATGTTAGAATGTTTAATAATTTTTTTAAGATTAAGACCTGTATGTGCTTGTTGGTTATTTCAGACAAAAGCAGAATCTCGCGGCCACCTGCAAATAATATTGAGCTCACTTTAGTAAGTACATTTTAAGGGGAACCCCCGAAGTTTTCGTTGGAAATTTGCTGGAACAATGTGAAGTAATTATCCTTCATTGGCTTAGGAGAATCCCGCCATTCCTTTTACTGGCTCATTTAAAAATTTGCCCTTCTCAAAACCATACCATCGCCGAAATATTTTCAATTTGAACAGTCAATCTAAGATAGTTAAGTAGTAAGAACGGACGGAGCGGAGGGTAACTCCCCGCGTTGATCTGGGGCTCCCACCTCGGAGGTGTCCCCAGTGGAGATTTCTGTAGTTGGTGTTTCTAAAATTATAGTTTTTAAAGTATGAAACAATGCTATAGTTTTAAAGAAAGTACAATTGAGTTGTACTAATATCGTTTTGTGTATTTAGTTCCGTTACAGTACTGAAAGTTTATATGTTTTAGTTTATCGTTGAATTGTGTAGGTTGATACAGTTAACCAAATCATTATAGGTTTCCGTTCTTAAAAATAAAACTTGTGAAGTCGAATAAATTTAACAATCTAATAATGGACGCGTCGAACTTGTGTTTGTTGTACATAAACTTTATTACGTTAATATAATATCACTTCCTTAATACAGAAAAACAGTTAATAAATAAAAATTCGTCTCTATTAAATGAAATATGGAATTCTATTGCAGGTTAAGAGTTTCTTCATGTTGTTAATGCTGAGTTACTATTGAAATAATTTTTTGTAACTACAGTTCAAAAAATCTTCGTTAAGTATTAATCGTATCTTGATCAAGATTTTCAAATTTCTACAATTCTCAGTTGTGAGGTACTTCGTACCAATGTTCAGTGATTTTTAATGGCCTTTTTTGTGCAAGTGAAAATTTAGTGTATTTTATAGAATTATTCTGTATTGTTTTATCCAGGAGTAACAAATATATCATTTTTTTAAGAGTAAGTTTACTGTTTATATTTTTATTGATACCAATATTTTCCTTTTGCTTATCAAGGATCCCTAACTACAGTTTTGGTAATATCTTTAAGGTTATTGTTTGAAACAAATCTTTATTCTGTTTTTTTTAAATAATTGACTATTTAAATTTAACTACCATTGCTATTATTTTTTGCTGAACCAACTTATTATTTATGAATAAATAAGTATTTAAATAATTTATCATTGGATTATTTCGGACCATTAACTTGTGAAAGTCTTTGAAAATTTTTTTTAATTTCTTTATTAACGCAATTAACTGTCTTGTCATAGAATTCAATCAATTAAACCAGTATTTTTTCTGCTTGTGAATACTGAGTAAGGACTTACGAGCAGATGGCGCCCACATATATACATTTTATTGTGTCTAATATCCCTATTTTTTCTACAAATCTGAAGGCTATGGAAACTAATACCCTCGATCTGGGGAAAAATTAAAATAAAGAGTTCTCTATGCCGGAGCATTACAGTTCCCAAGCAGCATTTTTAGTCACCGCTACGTGCCAGCAACCACCGGTGGAACTATAAAGTTTTTGTCGTTAGTCACAAGAACGTAATTGCTACGGTATTGTTACGTGCCTGGAACCAAAATGGGGAACAATTCTCGGGTAGCAGATACGTTGCAGTAACCTCTCCGAAACTTGTCCAGCTACCTGTATGCTACGTAGCGGGAACGTGGCGGCGTAGTAATTGCTACTTTCGTGGAACTCTTTCAACTTCTTCTTCTTTCACTTTCTCTACTAATGCTGCGGTCGTGTCACAAAATGGATTACTATTTTATTTGTAATACGTACATAATATATAAAGAGATGAAATGTTTCGTTATTTTGTCAATCTAGCATACCAAAATTATAAACCATCGCAACTTTTCTGTTAAATGCGATGATGATAGATCGAAAAATAACAATGCGCCTTCTTTAAATATATCTTTTAATAAAAAATGTCTTGAATAAAATATGACAAAAATGCTTGTAAATTGATAAACATGATAGAAACCATTTTATTTTATTCCTAAGGCACAATTTGGCATCGTTTTGTTATCTTTATTGAGAGTTATAATAAAACACTTTTTAACAATTGCAACAAATTGCAAATTGATTAATAGCCTTCAACATTTTACAAGTAAATATGGAGTAGTTTTGAAAACGTCACCTTGAAGTAGTATTAACTGTAGAATGTGTATCTAAAGTTTGTGTCACTTGATAAACAGTAACGGGAACTAAACAAATTCTACTTCTAGGTTGTTGTTACCACGAAGTATAAAATAAGTTAAAAAATTCTGGAACTTTCAAGCGACTCTTACTATAAAACGACGTAATGTTTCCGTAGCCACTTTCTAGCTCCTAATGTCACTGCAAAATTCCCATTGGAACTTAACCTCAAATTTAAACGTCAATCGTAAACAAAAAACCATTATTTTTATACTGATTGCTACTTAATAACAATTATTATTTAATTATGGCTTATTTTAAAGTTGTAGCGGCGAAAGAAAAAAGGGGAATATATTTCACCCTTGTTTACTATATGATGGTTTACCAGTGATCTTATCCCTATTTTTTCTATTTTGTATTGTAAACAGTTGATTTTGTTTCCACTGATTTCACCTAACTGCTGTTTTTATTTTCTATAAAAGGTGGGCGTATATCTAAAATTCTTCTTTTTTCTTATTGCATTTGCCTTCGACATTTTTATGAAAAACTTGAAAAACTACTAGCACTGCAAAAACACAATTAACCTCCAAATTCCAAACTAACCTACAGGAGATATGCCTCTTTAGAAGTTACTGTCACTTCATTGTAATTTTTTAATAGTAACTGGAACTTTCTAGTAATTTTCATGCAAAATAAGTAGTACTTTCAAGTGATTCTCCTGGGTAGCATAAACGTAAGTTTTACTTTCAATACTACTAGTTCAGTTACTTTAAAGGTTAAACAATGGTTTCAAACCGGTGGCAGGAACTTTCGGTGCTACTTTAAAGTTTTAAAAACTTTAAAGTAGCTTCGGGCAAGTTATTGCTACAATCATAATATCACTTGAAGTTGCAACAACATTAAAGTAATTATACTAAGTAGCAATACCGTTCCACATACTTTAAAAAGCTACTTAGAAGTAATGGAGCTACATAGTTCTAATAAATAGTAGAAGTGCTTACATAATTACTAAAATATTTCAAATTGAAGTAATTAATCCTATAAACTCATAAATTTAGTTGTAGTTACGTAGCAGCTACTCAATCAAAGTTCCGATCTCAGTTACCGCTACCTAGATGCTGCTTGGGTTTTACCGTATCGTAAGTATTTTTGAGTTTAAGTGACCTAAATTTTTTTATGTCTTTAAGTGAATTTAGAATAAATTAGTGTGATAAAATAAACTAAGTTTCACATCTTCAAATCCGTTTCTTGCATTTTTTTTAAATGGAACGCTCTGTATTTTATGATATGTGTTTATTTATGTTACTATTTATTTTCCTTTAGTTTGATACCTATATGTAAGTCTACCTTTGTCTTCCATAGTTTCTCAAACATCGCGAATTAACTTTTTATTCTTTAGGAGCATAGCAGATTTTTTTATATTAGATTTTGAGCTTTTATTTCATTTATAATTAAAAATTAAATTAATATTAATTAATTATTATTAATAATTTAGACTCATCGGATCTGCAGAAGTTTATATTGATGACTTCTTAATGCTTAGTATATCAATCTTAGCTAGATCATATATTTATATACTGTATATCTATAGTTTGTAATGGGATGCTTTTGTTCGCTTTAATAAAATTTTACAAATAAATCTTTAAAAAGCGATTCAACTGCTTGCAGATTTCTAAAATGGTTTTAAAATAACCTCCACAAAATGCAAGGCGGCATAAAAAATCCTCTTATTTCTACTTATATATTTCAGAAGCTTCGATTTCTGTTCGCTGAATTATTAAAGATATTATTTCAGAGTTAAAACGCCATTCCTAATCATCTTATCTTTCTCTCTTCTTCTTAGTACTTTTTTTCATTTTAACCTTTAGGAGTTTGTTCATTTACGTTCATAACATATTCATTGATCATATTTCTTTGAACAGAATAACATCTTATTCGAAAGGAAACGGTGGAATTAAGGGCAATAGGAACGAACCAATCATTAAATGTAATCCAGTTTTGAACTTTAATTAAATTGCCTGTGACTAAAATGTGTTCTTTTGTTGTTTGTGATTTTATTACTAAGATAATTTTCTGTCATCTTGTACTGAAATTGCTGCTATTCATTTCGGGATTTCGGATATTATAAGAACTTATTTAGAAGATTTAATAAACCTCTCGGTCTAAGGAAAACTTTAAGGAAAACCATAACCTTTTTGAGTTTTCTAGTTACAATTAGTTAAAGTTAATGTACTAGTGTATTTAATTAAAAAGGTTATATGTCAGTGAGTTTACCACTTAGCTCATCATCCGGTCAGTGTGCTGTTTGCGATGCTTGAATACAAAAAGCTTCGGCGTCGCGTCGGCATCGATTCACTCGAAACTCAGGAACGGCAAGAAAATATTCGTACATGATGCCATGTTTAGGATCCGGAATATAAATGTATCTATTATATAGCAACGGCGAAATTGGTTTAAAATTTTCCAGAATTTTTTCTTTTTCTCAAGGTAAGGCAGAAAATTTATACTGGAGGTACTAAAGGAGGAGAGCCTTGATGTGACATCATTTGATGTGCAGTTTATCATTTATAACGTCATGAAGGATTTCTAAAGCGTTACAGAAACTGACCTCGATAGGAGTGCTTTGAAAACTACAAGGGGGTGAATATTGATGATTAACGAAGATTCCTCTAGAAAAAGTGAACCCTCCATCATCATTAATTTACTCTTTCAAATATGGAGAGGTTTTCAAAACCAGTTTGCGGTAATTTTATGCGTCAGTATCTTTTTTATTCTAACTAGTTTGCATTTTTCTCACTCAAAAAAATAACTGATACTGCAACGCGTGCATAAACTCAATTTCCCAGTTTAGTTTCAAAAGAGTTATTTGGAATGACCTCTTAAATAAGCAAATACGAATATGCGACAGGAATGAGAGTCACTGGAAAATCTTGTATATGATATTGCAGAATATCCGTACAGAATACTAATCTCGAAAGATTTCCTTAAAATATCCAGATATATTCAGTGGAATATTTCATATTATACATGCGAAAAGGAAGAGTTCGTCGCTTGTTAGTAGAATAGAAAAGTCCGCAGTCTCTGATACAGTTAGTTTCTCTCCAAGAAGATCGATACAAAAACAAATTTGTTGGCGTTGTAAAAAACTTGTTGCGCAGTAAAAAAATATGTCTACGTATGAGCGAGGTTATTTTAAGGCGCCAGCTCGGAAGGGTTGTCATCTATCTTTCACTCTAGAAAAACTTTTTAAAGAATTGCTTGCATTTTTCAGTTTCCTAAAACAGGGTACTGGCGGAGATAAACTTCGACACTTTATGGTAAAATTGATAACCATTAAAGAATTAAGATTAATTGTTTTAGGGATGTCGCAGCGGCACGCTTCGACGGCAAAGTCGAAACTTTTCGATAATAAAAGAGTTATTTCATTAAAGCTTCAACCTACACGAAAAGTTTCGCGTTTAAGCAATGCCTAAACGTCCCGCGTTTTTGACCGCAAACCCGCATTAATGTGAAATTCCGCACCAGGTCATTTCTAATTCCCAAGGATTATTAAATTTCCCTAAACCGTAAAACCCTGAGGTAACAGTTACACGGCATAAGCAAACTCATACTCACACAGTTACATTTGACCAAATCCCCGTTGGTTAAACGTTAAAATTCGATAAATACCAAGCTAACGATTTGATTTCCTGAAAATTGTATTTGAAAGCTTTCTGCAATTATTTTCAGTTAGTTGTGTAGCCATGGGCTTGGTAAGATTTTTACTTGCATTTTAAAGAAGACTTCCAATATTTTTATACGTGTAAAAATTTAAATAATTCTCTCATTATTCTAACACATTTTTTATTTAACAACTTGAATGTTTTCTTAACTGTTCAGTTTAAAGGCATTTTACTAAAGAGTTTTTATAAAAAAGTTTGGAAATCCTGTTCTAAAATCTTTTTTAACGTTTCGCTGTGAGAAAATTTCTTTGAAGTCTCAGTTCTTGAAAAGAAATTTAGCATGGCTCGAGGGACTTCCTGCATGTCATTTTTTTCGAATGAAATTTTTTTCTAGCCACTTCTTCACTAAATTACATTTTCAGGGACATTTTTAATGCCTCTTTTTTAAATATTCTTCTATACAGGATACAGGAAATTATTCTTTTAAAATTCAGCTAACCGTATCCTAGACAGAAAAAATAAAATTCCTGATCAATAGATGTGGAAGTTGTATAATTTTGTATCCTGAATTTTCTGAATAATGCAATATATATAAGAAAAACGCATCATACCATTTATTTTCGATAGCAGCGAAAGGGAGATTTAGCAAAAACCGATTAAAGAAATCGGTGAATTCTTAAAGACCCTATAAATTTACGCAAATGTTATCACGTAACCTCCAGTATGTATGAAAAATAACTTTTCTTTGGGAAAATCGTGTAATGAAAGTTTGGAAAAGTGCCATTAAATAAACCTGTTTCAAATAAGACATTATTACGATCAAAAATGAAAACGCTGGCACAAATTTCGTTTGTTTTCTACGAACTAAAACCTGTATAATAAATCCATGCCGTTTATAGTTTATACAATAACATTACATTACTTAGAAATATTTTTATAGTCAGAGTCAGATTACTATCAACTTTGGAAATCAAGTCTCACTTGGACTATACAGTATACAGTGTGTCCACGGATCGGGCTAAGAAGAAAACATTTTGCTAATATTTAAAGTTATTCTTGATATAAAGTTCATAATGTTGATATGCGATAAGGTGATAAAAATATTTAGCAAAAATATAATGTATATGTAATGATTGTATATAAGCTGAAGGAAATTTATTGTAGAAGGTTTCCCCTGCACAGTAAAGCTGTTATATTCAGTCTGGAAAATGAGTCAAACTGTTGTAAAGAGAAGTCCTTACATATCAATTTGAATTTACTTGCTGAAGTTAATGTAGCACGTTATAAATAATATCCAATAAATCTTCGTACATAAACAAAAGGTTGTTTTATTTAAATCATCGCAAAAAAACATATAAGTGGTCGTCGTTAACCAAATATTCTACTAGTATAAAGTAGTATAACGAGTATAAAAAGGGAAAATCTAACTCTTATTTAGAAACTAAATTATAACTAATTTAATCACTACTATTTTCTTCTGTGAAAAACTTGTTTGATAATGAATATATGGAAATTGTATATGGTGATGGAAGATATAATTCGAGCAGCAAAAGAAGATATACCGGCACTGGAAATGGAGATAAAGGAGTAAAAGCTAAATACTCTGTCAATGCTTTGGAAGAAGAATTGTAACAAATCGGAGGAAAGGACTGGCTCTACTAAGCAGAAGGTAAAGTATGTAGTAATGGAAAGTATTTTCCTTCTATTTAATTGCAACCTGCTGTAAAGAACAAGACCATCGTGCAGTCCTAATTAATTAAGCTATTTATACAATTAAATTTATGTAGTATATTTTAAATTTATAGTCAGTTTTGTAGTTATATCACAACCTAGAGGATCCAACGCTATCCTGAGAGAAATTTATCATGAACATTTTACTCTTAAGGTTATTTCTTTAGTTTTATATAGCGACCTACTTATTACGTAATCTTAAAGTTAAATGGAAATTTTCACAATTTATTTATGAATCACGCTTATTAAGCCCGTTTCAAAAAGTATTTTAAAATCAAATAAGATAATTAAAAAATAAGGGAATTTAAAGTTTATTATAAAAGTTAATTAAAGTCTTTGATAATGGAAAAAATATAACTTATATTAAAATTTTATAAAAACTTATATTTAATTTAAAGGATTTTAGTTTATTTATCATACTTCCATCTTAGTGCGATTTGATCGCATACTTATCTGGCTTGCCACAAACGCGAAACAAATTTAATATTTGTTCTTAATGTGATTCATCGCACGACGTGCAAACAGTTTTGATAATTTTCTCAGTTTAAGTATTTCCGAAGTTCTGCGTAATCTACCAAATTGATGAATGAAAGTTATGTTCTTTAGTTGATGGCTACCTCATAATTGATTTTCATTGAAATCTGTGAGATCGACCCATTTTAGTCGAATTCGCATGGAATGACTCCAAACAAAATATATTATATATTTACTAAATAACAAAAAAATAAAAATAAATACTGGCTACATAATTGGAAACCATGGAAGGCTAACGTGCAAAAACAATAACGTTTTACTTTTATCTTGAACTTGAGAGCTTAATGATTTAAGAGGTATGTTCTGTAATTCAGTTTAATAAATAATATCCATAAACCTAAACATGGACCGTGTTTCTTGGCTAATTTCACGCCAAATCACCTAATATTCAAACATGACCGTGCTTTGATATCTCAGATTTATAGATACAAAACTGAAATGGCATTAAATATTTTTTCAGATTTTTTGGATGAAAGATGGCCAAAGTACTCGTAGGAGTTTTTGAAAATCTCGATTTTATTTCAAATTCTGCTACCGGACACTCTATTATCATTTGACTAAAATTATCATAACTCCCTTATTTTTGAAGGTGTCAGCAAGTTTTTGGATCTTTCAGAGTATATCAAGAAACGTGCAAAAGACACTGCACAGTAGTAAAGAAGCAGATTATAAAGACAATTTATTTTAAAACTATTAAAAACATTTTTTTATTTTTTTAACCATACCAAGCATTCTTAAGGAACTGGTGGCTGTAGAAAAATTTGATGAAAATCTAAAAAAATAGTGCAGTTGATAGATATTAATGTACAAAATTATTTTCAGAAAAATTTTTGATGTTTAGAAAGTTTGTTTATGCAGAAATTGCATTTAAAGATAACACGCGATATTATGCAAAATAAGCTGTTGATACATTTATTATAATAACTTTATAAAAAATAAAGAAAAGAATTTGACACCTAAACATTTCAAGTAAAAACGTTGTAAGATTGTGCCGTTAAAGTTTCAAATTTGTGACGAAGATAGTTTTGCAAAAAAATAATACGAAGAATTTGTCCATTGAACGTTTGGTATAGCTCGCAAAGTAACAACGTCGCATTGCAACAAACGAGCGGGAGACTTAAATGCTTTACACAGCTACATACAGCACCACTGGCTGCTCGTAATTTACACTCGATAGCAAAGTCACTTGTATTAAATAAAAAGGCACATAAGCTCCATCGTTTTATATACGTATATTAAGATAACTTAAAAACTTGAGTCAAAGTCATTTACTGCATTAATCTGTTTTCATCAGAACAACAAACGAAATACTGGTGCCAACTTAAGGCAACGTTGTCATGTTTTCACTACTCTAGGAACGTATAATTTATTTATATTCTAGAGAGATTTCTTTATTTTTAGTATTTTCATAGTAATATTATTTTATTTTTACTAATAAAAAAGTAAACTTGAATAAAATTTCTGGTAGAAGTATTGCTTTTTCATCATTTTTTCACATTCTGACTATAAAAAGACTAATAATTAATTAAAAACACATATCTAAATAACAATTAAACTGCTTTCACATGCATTTTAATAAATTTATTATGGTTAGAGTCATTATTTGAAGTAAAACTATGCAATTATTTCTATTTCTTAAAATAGCACAGCTCCATAACTTTTGGCTCAGACTTTTCCGCCACAATTTCGTTAAGATGATTTTATAACACAAGTTTAAAAGATGTGATATTTGTAACACAGGAGCAATATCAAAATATGTAAAAACACTTAAACTTGCCTACAGAGCCTGCTACTTCCAAAATGTCTCTACACGTTTCTTGATATACCCTGAAAGATCGAGATTCATCCAACTAGCTTTAATCTGACACGTGGATGAGCCAAATAATTCAAGAAATAAGGGAGTTATGACAATTTTAGTTAGATGATGTAGGTTGTCAAGTAGCAGAATTTGCAAAAAATAGAGATTTTCAAAAACTTCGACTATTTTTTATCCAAAAAATGTGGAAAATATAATATATCATTTCATATGTATCTATGCAAGGAAAAAAATTGAACCAAATCTGAGACTTGAAGTAAATGACTAGGTGGTTTGGCATCAAAATAGCCCCTTATTATCTTATTTTCCGACAGCACATTAAGTCATTTACTAACTGCCTAGGCATATAACAAAACCTCATAGATTTATTTTCGTTTTATTATCTGCCCTGTAAAGTAGTAGATGATTTGACTATATCTCTGAGCTATATATCACCACTGCTTGCACACCATCGATTTTGTGTATTCCGACTGATTGCGCAGTACATTTTTCTTTAATGTACCTAACTGATAAAAAAGCCTTTGGTGCACGTGATATACTGACTGGTCGAAGTGCCACGTAGGCAACAAATTGAAGTAGGAAAATAGGTAGTGTATACAATTAGGGTGGTTCTACACTGTATGTGATCGAAATTTAATATTTTTTGTATCCGTACCCCCTCAAACGGGGAAGATTCCAGGAAAAACCTTGCAAAATTTCAGGTCGATCTTATAACATTAAAACGTGCCATCGGGCTCTCAAGGTTGACCCATTTTAGCATTTTAACACGTGCTGTTTAACGAAGATACGTTTGCCCTCTTTTCAACCATTCGTGGGCTCCAACCGATGCGTTCGTTATTTTTGAGTGATCAAGCGAAGAATCCTCTGATTCGTACACTCACGAATTGACGGTAAATTTATTTATTTTTTTATAATATTCGTGTGTACCACCTTCTCTTGACAATTCAGCAATCATTATTTTAATCCACACTATTCCTATATTTTTATTTAGTTTTCAGTAGTTTGCAATTAATATTATTTTATTTAACACTTTGTAATTATTAAATTGTAATTTTTTTATAAATT
Source organism: Agrypnus murinus (assembly GCA_929113105.1). NCBI lineage: Eukaryota > Metazoa > Arthropoda > Insecta > Coleoptera > Elateridae > Agrypnus > Agrypnus murinus. The sequence goes on along the minus strand of OV816028.1, from coordinate 75,971,589 downwards.
TTCTGTAATTACAAAATTATGCTAGTTTAGATTTTATAAACTTTTTTCTAAAACTAAATTTTTTACTTACTACTACTTACTAAACTTATCTTTTAAGACTACACCTTAAAATTTATTAACCTTTATGAAGGATAGTTGAATTTTCTCACTTGTAAAAGGTGTTCATTTTTATTACAGCATTATTTATATGAGATCAAGTCTCCTTGAAAACCCAAAGTTATTTCTAACCTTAAAAATATTTGATTTACTGTCAAAATGTGTATGAAAACATAATAGTTATTTATTTTACTAGTGGCATAAAGGCTTTATTAACATACGAATGCGCTGAGTTGCACGACGACGGCGTTAACCCGAGTCGGGTAAGAGCATGAGTATGTTAATAGGCCTTATCACAAGTACTAAGATACAACTTTTTATCTAAGACTGCCCATATTTGAAAAAAACTGTATTATTGAATAAGTTGAAACAGTTTTTGGACGTACATCATGAAATTTTTTATTTAAAATCAGAGCAGCTTAGAATTTGAAGACATAGCAACCAGGCAATTATGATCATGATTTGCGTATCCTACTCAGTGTGATAATATACGTCATTATATCACTCAAATGAATGACATAATGAGTTCTTATCCAAGCAGACGTAGATAAATAGTATATTATATACGCAGGGATTAGTGCATCTTTTAATCCCGAATGTGAGTTTATTTTGAGGTTTTATTATTGAGCAAAATAAGCACATGAAGGATTAAAAGGCACTTTAGTCCAGTGGTATATACGTTATTTTTCTACGTCCTAAAGGACTTAATCGAAAAATTCACGGAATTTCCGAAAATTTCGTTACATGTCATTCGGACAATATTGAACTCTGCAAACGCCAAAATCACATAGTTTGAGGATAATAAATCCTGAATCCATAAAAACATGTACCGCGATTATTTTGTTTTGCTGTTTACTTGCTGTTGTTGTCATGGAAACACTTTACTCCCTCAGGGAGTAAAAGTGCTACTTTACTCCCTCTTTTGGGGGAAGTAGAGCCTTATATATATATAGGACGTGCAAAAAATAAGTTTACAATTTTCTTTTTCTTTTTGTTTAGTGAAGTTGCAAATGTGCCAAAATATAAATAAACTATAACTATAATTTCTATAACTGATTTCTAAGATGCGTCCAATCCACTTCTTTATGCATTGCCAATACCACGTATTGAGGGGAGATTGAAACTAACGCAATTTTTGCTTGCAGTATTCTCAGCTTTCTAATGAATTGCAACATACCTTTTTAATTAATAAGACAAGTAACTATTATAATACCGATATATCAATATAAACTAAAAACTTTGAGTACTGGAGAAAAAGACCATAAAATTATATTTTTATATTCGCCCTATAAAAAGCGCGATCGTGAAAAAGTATCGTTTCATTGTTTTAATTAAAGCGTTTTCGCTATTTTTTCGTCCGTTCATATTTCTAGTAGGGTCATTAATCACAATCGGAGCCCTGTAAATTTGTTGCGAAAGATGGTGGCTCATTTATTGTTAGAGTAACAGCTGCAGCTCATTTTGTTCCACTTTTCTACTTTCTGACAATCTCTTCCGCATTTTGAATCCTATCCTTCTTCTGCAACGCTAGTTACATAAAATTATTTTACCTTTGACAAGAATTCCTGAGAGATGAGTGTAATTTTAAAGGTAAAGAACAATACAATACAAAATAATTAATAATTCCTTAAAAGGTTTGGGTGTAAAGTTTTGCTAAACGAAGCACTTACATAAAATTGCTAGTCTAAAACGTAATGAATTGTGTGTTCGAAAACTGTTCCGTTATTTACTGTGCAGCGATTGGATTAAGCTGTTTCAGTTTATTCTGATTAACGCTAAAAGCCTCCATTCCGCTGCCAGAGCTTAATTTGTGTACAGATTCGAAAATCTTGAAACCAGATCAAACCCAAATAGGGTTATACCGATGTTGTAATTTTACAATTTGAAACTATATAATTAAAGGAAAAACAGAAATATCTGTTAGGACACGAAGAGTGCAACAAGTGACTACATAGGAAATTTTTGATGTAGTAGTTGTTTACCTGTTGTATATTTGACGTCAAGCGAATAAAAGAGCATTGTAAATTTATTGGCGGAGAAAAATGAAAAGCTCTTCTGTATTATTTATCCGAAATGATGCACGTAAAACTGACTTGTTGCATTTGTGGGAAATTTTTATTGAACATGAAACCTCCTACTTCCGGTGATTTATTCTTCAGTTATCTATTTTTTATGAATGATTTCCTTTAAAAATTCAAATCTTTCAATAGAAGTATTTTATTATATCAATTTTTATAAAAATATTCACCTTAAAGCAATTATCCAGTACAAGTCTGGAAATTTAATTTCCTTGCGCCGAAGGATTTCTTTTTTCCTTTCCAATTTCTATTTCTCATTTTACATCACTTTATTCAGAACACAAAAAAATTAATATAATTTCTTAGTCTGCCATACTGTATCACATATTTCGTTTTCCATCTTTACAGAATCTTAAAATTCTCTGATGTTTCCCGTTAAAAAGAAAATTATCAAGACAGTCCCTTCCATTTTATTTCGTTAGAACTCCTCTTGAATCGAACTTCAGTAAGAAAACTAGTTCCATCTAACTTTTGTTGTGTCAGTTGTGAAGTCACGAGTCAATTATTTGCTCTCTTTAAACTGCTCTTTAAAGAGCACTTTAGACCATGCTCCTGTCAGTTTGTTAGATCTTGTTGCTCTAGGGGCTTGGTTTTACTGTTGGTACCACAACTACAATCATATTAGAAAATAAAATGAAATAACAATTGTTTTCAGTGCAGTGTAACAGCCGTAAAAAATACTATCTGCAAATAAGCACTTGTCGTTTTATTTACTTTTTGACAGTTGTTTACGAGCACCGATTTACTACTCAAATCGCAAAATCGAGACGAATTTCAGCTATAAATTTAGTACAAGTTTTCCACTCATTCTCAGGAGTTTATTTCTATTCTTGATGTTTCTGATAGTGATTTTTGTTACCTACTCGTAAGCTCGTAAAGCAAAAATAGCTCCATATACGTCTAAGGTTACTTTCAAGAGCTTTAGGTGCTTTCGGACACGTTTAAGGAGGAACGGATATCTACTAAGAACACGTAGTGTCAGAGACCCATTAGTAGGAAGAAAGTAGAGGAAAGGAGAAGTTTACGGCGATATTTCTTTTGAAAAACATTTTGCCACTTCTGTATTGTATAGGCGAACCTAGAAACCTTGTCATTTTAGTATTAGTGGAGTAATAAAATAGGAAAGGAAGGGCTTTAACTTTTATTCGAGAAAATAATGTGCTTTAAAATCATTTATGTGCTTTCTTTCTTTAAACACTAAATGTATAACATTAAGTGACGATAAAAGTAACTGTAGATATTTGAAATTAATTACGAATTAGAAATTAAAGTTCCTCTATGTCCAATGTCCATTCAAAAGTACTAAAACTACTCAAAACATTTTTGATTTAAGGTTTATCTATATATACGTATAAGGTAGTAGTCCAAAGAGTTTTGACGTTTAAAAGGACTAAGAACGGAGAACCGTAATATGGCTACCACAAGAGATTATATTTAGCGTCCACGGAAAACCATAGCAATGCTTCTGAGTGTCATAATCAATTAAAAGTGCAATAACTTTTTTTGGTGCATTCTGTCGATTCAAAACGTGTATTATAAAAGCTTACAAAACAATAATTAATAGTATTATCCAATTATAAAAAATAGGAGTTTTACGTTTTATCGAGCAAACATAACCTAACTATTTGAATTTAAATTTCAATATAGGATAAAAATAAACATTTTAGTCTTCAGATCCAATACATGCACTTAATAGCTAATTAAACAAAATGTAGTAGACAGTATCACTTGTTTATATAGAAATATTTTCCATTTCACGTATGTGAAGCATCGCAGAAAGAAATTTTGCATATGTCTATAAGCCAATTCAGTCTCGGGTTAGAAATTTACCTGACAGAATAATAAAGGTTATTATTTAAAGATTTATAATAAAGGTAAAAGGATAAAGGTTGATTAATTTTCTCCTTTGCTCCTTTGACTAAACCATGTGTTCATTAACAGAATTTATGTTTTAGGTAATGGATTTTGTCTAATATTTTATTGTAGTCTTCTGGATTATTGTACAAAGTATAAGAACTATTTGAATTTTTCCAGGTTTAGGTTAGGCATGCAGATCATGATTCAAAGCGACTTGATCGGAACGTTAGTACAGGAAACCAATATTTTAGGTTTTTTTCTCATGTATTTAGTTGTATGTGATGTAATTTTAATCAAGAAAGTTTGCTAAATGTTATGATATCTACAGGTGTACCATGTAGTTTTGGAGTTTGGGATAGTGTATTGAAGAAGTAATCAATGTTTTAAAAATATGATTGACAGCTACCGTCTACATTGATTTACAACCTTAAGGCAAAATGTATAAAAGGGATTCCAATAAAAAACAAGTTAGTTGGCATATTTTCACAGGCGAGAAAGCACTGTCTGGTGCAACTTCAAATTATAATAAATTGTTATAAACAAATAAAATGTAAGTAATCCAAAAAAGATTATACGTACCATTTATAATTATTATTTAAACAAGAAGATATTATTACCACTTTTCAACGGATTTATTGGAATTTCTATAATTATATTCAATGATAAGGTTGATTCTTATAAAACAAATCAATCAGTTGATCCATCGATATTGTGATTTGACACTTAGATGATTTGACTCTTTGACAATTCAAAGAGGAGAGTTGTTGTTGGAGTACCAGTTTATATACCATTGTGAATATAAGGAGCCTGGGTTTATTTGTGCGGGCAATTTATTTAAAATAAAACGTCGTAAGTACACTTTAATAAATTTATAATTTTACTGATACTAACAAATCAAAGACAAATTAAAAATTACAAACAGTCTTAGATCAACATTATTTATTGTTATGAAAAATTGTTAAAGTAAATAATAGAAGTAGTATTTATTAAATTCTAAGTCTATTTGAACTCTAATTGACTCAAGTATAATTGTTCGATTAGAAATTGTTCAAAATTTTATTAAACATTTATTTATTAAACCTAAATCAGTTAAAGCTAATCTAACAATCATAAACAAACCTCTTACTGAATAACATTTCTTTTTTATATCTTGTTTCTAATTTTCAATTATTTATCTTATTAATAAATAAAACTTTTGTCGTTTCTTTGTAAGATTTGTTTAGTTTTTATTTATTGTATTTAAATATTTCGCTTTAGCTGTTCATATTTATATGAGAAGAAATTACTAAACAGTTCTAGCCGGGCATACTTCAATACAGATAATCTTAGGAGTATAATATTTAAAGATGGTAGAAAGATAGGTAAGTTCATTCAACGGTTTTCTACGTTTATTACATGCTCGAACAGATATATAAGACTGAGTTAGCTTATCCTGTCAAAAGATATTGGACTGTTTATTTAAAACTATCCAAATTTAATTCAGTAATTTAATTCAGTTAATATCATATTAAATCAAATTAAATAAATTTTCCATTTTTCAACATATAACACTGCATTATATTAATAGACATGCATTAAACACTCAGTCATTCTTGTGTCAACGTATACCTTGTATATTGTTATATTGTAAAAGTGATTGTCATATTATTATAAATTTCTACTTGGTAAAATTTATAGATCTATTTACAACTCCCACTAAATCCTTCAAAGGAACTAAATAGTATCAAGTTTTATATCACTATATAGGATAGTAGTAATCTAGTTGGCTCTCGCTGGTTAACGTGTCTTCATTCGGAGTGTCCCATTAAAAGGCAAACTTTAAAAAGGCTTCATATTAAGAGTAATTGTGGTTACTGCAGTTGCGTTCATTTCGTGAATAATTGTTTTTGCGATTGTTGTATCGTTAACCGCAAAGAACTAATTGAATTTCTTTCTCTGGTGGTTGTCGACTTCTTGAGTTTGGTCATTGATCATTCGTCAAGAATTATATCTCAAGTATATAGCATATTAATAAGAAAAACGTCATAATAGTGCCAGGAATTGGATGGAAATTTAAACCAAATTTGAAGTAGTCTGACATATTTTTTATTTTCAGTTAATATTCAAGCAATTGTTACTATTGGTGCGTAAATGTGACAGGCAGCTTTTACATTCTTTAAACTTTTACTGTATAAAAAATATAAGAAGATTGGTTTTGCACTAGCTCAATGTCAAAGTTAATGCGTTTAACCGCAAGGTAAATTTTTAATAAATTTTGTAAATATTTTAAGCAATTTAGATTATCCTTTGTAATACTCCTAGTAGAGTAAAAAAATAGTTTAAATCTTATTTAGTTTTGAAACTGCTAATAAATAATTTATAATAATAAATTAATTGTATATTAGTATTAATATTTCCTCTGTAGTGACGAAACTTTTGGGGTTTGATGGAAAAACTCTTTTATCTTTACTGTGGTCTCTTTGATCAAATGATCCCGTTTTCTTCTCGATCCAGATTTCCAATGAACAGTAAGAATAGCTATTAATGCACTAATAACATTTTGAAGAAAAGTCTTTGGAATATTAAGAAGTTTTAACAACTGTCTGTAAGACATTTCGGAATTTTTGGGGTGTGTGGAAAGAATTAGTTTTCGCCGTTCAGCTTGATGCGATGCCCTTTTGAAAAAAACACAAAATAACGCTGTCTCACATTTACCTACTTAATAGCAACAAGTTAAAAGTACAAATTATTAAACTGTAACATTTGCGTTTGATTTTACAGCCACCTATAAGTGGTTTTATTTTCTGGGACAGCCCTTAGCCCAATACCTAATGAAAAAATTGCGAAAACAACTACTTCTTTCCGAAATTACTCTTTCTATGTTTTCCAGGTATCCATTCTTATAACTTGAAGAGTTTACTTTCGTCATTTACGAAAAACAATTAATTAATGCGAGGGGATAATGATTTCTTGCATATACAGGATTATACATATGCAAAAAGTGTTAGAGAACCATAGAAAAACACCGAAAGGACATCGATATTCGGGTATAAAAGAAGGAATATCAGAATATCGAATGAACCAAGCATGGAATATCTAAGGCATGAATATGAAGGGTGATATTTGAATTATATTGAATCTCTAACTTAATTCCCTTATTTAAAGACGATTCCTTAATAAAAGAAGAAGTAAATGAAAACCTTCATGCAAGGTACATAGATTGGAACTTTCAAATTTTAAAAGCAATCTGAGAGTAAAGTTAGTAATAACATAGTGTATGCAGGATTTTAAAGAAACGAAAACAAATATGACTTTGACTTTCAAACAATTTAAATTATTACACAAGAGGGCAGGACCTTTTTAACATTACTTTACCGAATAGGTTGCTAAATCCTATCGAAATTTAATTGGTTTTACAGCTTAAAGTAAGTAAGTAATAACTAAACTAATTATATTATTAGTGCAACTACGAGTACAGTAACTACAATAATCATGAATTACTACTGCAGGGTGGGACGTCGATACAAAGTTAACGAAGAAATTATTTATAGTTCAGAAGATTTATATGCACCGAAACTTGCTAAGCTCTGGTTCATGCATATAGAAACCATTTAGAAGCTATTTGTCTATATTGCGATGATTTGTATGTTATAATATGTCAGATTGAGTAGTAATGTGGGAATTGACTGAACTTAGAATTTAACGTAGAAAAATAAAATTAATAAAGTCACATTATACCTATATAATAAATATGAAATTTAAACATTTGTAGGGATACATGCAAAGATGTTAATTTATTCATGTTGAACAGTTTACATGCAATGTTATTCTTAAATAGAGTAAATTACAAAAGAATAGGAAGTCTACCATTTGTTATGCTAACTTTCTGAATTAATATTTCAATATAAGCTTATAAACATAATTGATTTAGTCTTTAGACACGTCATGCACTTAATAGCTAATTAAAAAAATATCAAATATTTTATCAGCTGGTTAGGTAGATAGGTTTTCTATTTCAAATAACGTGGGCTACTGCAGTAGGAATTATGCAGTTTTCAATGAATTTACTCAGTCATGGACTACGGTACATCTGAAGTAGAAGAAGAAGGGTTATTACCAAAATAATGCTAGAATTAACTTACTTGATTTTAAAAACTGGTTAGTTTCAAGTTTTTCTCTTTTGTATAAACGGCCTAATCGTTAATTGAAAGTATGTTTTATTATATGCTTTTTGTTTTATTATAGTTGGCTGGATTATTGTAAAAAAACAAAAAAAAATGCTTAATATTTTCAATCCATTTGACAGCTATCGTTGACGTTGATTTACAAGCTTATTAGCGAATTTCAGATACAAGTTTCTATGTCATTTTGTCTATAATTTCATGGGCTACATTCCTATGTAAATAGAATTAAGAAATTTCATAATTTTTATTATTGTTTCAAATTTATGCATTAAATTTTCTTTTTTTTCAAAAGAGTATAAAGCTGCAACATAAAACTATTTAGTTAGCATACTTTCGCAGACAGGAAATCACGTTCGTTAACTCCAGAATTATTATAAATGAAAGTAGGGTTATATACCTATTATTGTCGTAAACAAAGAAGTTTAAATACTCCAACAATATTTACTTACCTGTAACAATTACTACTAGAATTAAAAAATATTATGGTTTATGTATGGAATTTATTGGAATTGCAATCACTTTAAAATCAGAAAAGATCTAGAATTTGATGAAATAAATCCACTCAGATGCTGTCCAAAATCGATTTGACAGTTGCTGTTTGTCAAGGTGAACAGTTGTGTTTCGAGCACCTGCCTGCTTATTTATTAACGGGTAAATAAGAAGACAGTGTCTCTTATCGCAATTTTAAACAATGTAAGTGCGCTTTATGTTTCTGATCATCAAATAAAGACGATTTAAAAACGAATTAAAAAAAATCATAAAGAGCTCAATATCATTTATTTTTTATTGAGAACGTTGGCATTTTTGGTAATTTTCTTTGTATAAGTTTACTTGAACTCTATGTGAGTCACATCTTTGTTCGATTTGAAATTGTTAAATTTGAATTCAAATTTAAATTGTTCTTTCGGCCCTTAACAATTAAATCTAACAATTATCAAAGAAATCTTTGCAGATATTATTTGTTTTTTTGTTTCATTTTTCGTCTTATATCAATTGTATTGACATCCAATGTTGAAACAAAAGTTGCCATGAAAAAAGGATAGATACACAATTCATTTCTTAGCTTCATCTCGAGAATTAGTTCATTTAAACCTTAACCTTCGATTCGATTCAATTTATCTGCCAGAAATCTAATTGCAACATGGTAAACATATATACATAATCAATTTCCCGTTTACCGCTTTTTGCAGTGTCGGATTTCCATACAAACTCTTATGAAAGTACAACGGAGGTAATGGAGTTATTGTAGCAAGAATATTACGCTCCCCCATACTTTATTACTCATACAACTTTCGTACCTTATCCTAAGGAGCTCAAATACGATTGTACTAAATTTTTAAAATCCAGTCGCAACCAAAGTTTGAAACCCTGTCCCTTTGAACGAGAAGTAGGATCTCTACCAATAGACTACTGAGGGCCATGTTATTGGGTCGTATTCACATTAAAGGTGCCTCTAACGAAAGTTCTATTAAAATCAACAGAAAATAGATAGCTTTATCTCATTGTAATAGATGGGAAAAGATTAGAATTTGTCACCATGGTAATTAAACATGTTGTGAACTTAATAGTGAGATGTGAATATATAGCCCAGTTTAAGTATAACATAGTTCAAAATGAGAGTAGTTGTAATACCTTGTTGAAATCTTAATACAAACATGTTATTTTATTCTCTAGCAAACTACGATTCATTTTCTCAGGGTCATAGGTTACAAATCCAATACAAAGAGTATTACTTATTACAACAACTTTGGATTGTGAACACTTTACTGTGTCGTGTATAAACACTTGATCCAGACATTGTGTAAAATTGTAAGATCTATTGTCAATTCCTTGTTTATATGGAAGTTATGATGCAATAGCGTCGAAGAAATATGGAATAAATATAAAGAGTAAGCAACAATAAGCAGAGCAAACTTAAAAAATTGAAATGGTCATAAATTTATTACGAACGCTATAAGCATTTATGGATAGGGTGTTTCCCTATGGGTAAATCTTTGTATGCATTTTTCGCATTACGTTACGTTATTATGTTACATAATCGTTCAACATTTGAAAATAACTCATTTTTAAAAGTATTGAAATTAATATTGTTAAGTTGTTCATATTGTTAATATTGTTAGTAATATGGTGTTCTTAACTACTCAATTACCTTTAACTACACAGGCTGGAAACACACGGGCTTGATATAGAGATATAAAAGCGTTCAGAAAAGTGGTGTGGGATATTGAAAACTGCTATAAAAGAAAAAGATTTATTCCAATGAACTACTTTGATCAAGATTTATAGTAGAAAAGGTTAAAGTTTATAGGGTTAAAAAGCGAGCGAACTAAGGCACCGGGATGCGGGTGCTAATCCTGCATCAGATTTTAGGAACGAATTTAAAGTATTAATACTAAGTGCATGCATATCCAGCCAGTATACAATAGCCAGTTGCTAGTTTTTATCAATTGTTTCAATCCCATTACCACTCCTATGAACGTTTTTATATCCCTATATAAAGTCCATACGTTTCTAACCTGTATAGCATATTAAAAGTTACATATCTAAGAGTTATCCTAACTAATTACGAAACTGCTAATTTATGAGAAAAGGCTAAAAAAGGTAGAAACGCAATTTCACCTACATAAAGGTAAGGGTTTTTGCCAAAATTGATGTACCTATTGACATAAGTCAAACATAAATGTGTAGTTTGAAGACATGGTTTAAAATATAGTACGTATTGTAGTAGACCAATGTTCTTGCAATCTGTTATTGGTGCTATATTGAAGATTCATCTTTCCAGGTTGCTTTTAATGTCCACAGTAGTTATTTTCCGTAGGTGTATGACAAAGTGTAAAAATGTGCGGAAAAGTACTTTTTGCATACCTTTGGACACTTTGCAGCTTTTTTTTTAAGAAATCAACAAATAAACCATATGAAACATATATTTATTAAAGAAAGTTCTCAACACTTGAACGATATTTCTTTAGTAGGATTTAATAGTTACTTCCATATAAAAATGAGCCCGAAGCAAAGTCACAGGATGCAATTTTCAAAGATACACTTTCAACACTTGTTATACAAATAACTATTTTGTAGTTATCTGTGTTGATTTGTACAGTCTCTAGATTGATTTGAGTAGTTTTTATTGCTCCTGAAAATATGGTATCCATTTTCTAACATTGCTTTAGCCCTGGTTTTCTCTTTCAGTCCACTCTTTCCCTTCCGTTTTCTTTTTTAAAATATTGTATATACACTACCGAAGCAGTATTTTAAAGTCTTTTACTATACCTATTACTTCTTTTATAACATACATTAACATTGTTAGTTTCCTAGTGCTCGGAGAATCGTTGCAAGTTTACAACTTTACTTTATTAATCAAAGTGGAGTTCAGTAGTTAAAGGGTCTATTTTTAAAGCAGCACTTATAGCTAGCATTGTTTGTGTCAGGGCCAGGTGTATTCAGATAATAAATTCCTTTAAAACTTTGTAAAGTTAACTAGCAAATACTTTTGAAGTTATTTTAATTTATTCAACAATTTCAATTATAATAGTTTATAAGAAAAAACATTTTTAATTAATACGTACTTCCAAACTTCACGCAGATTTAGTTTGAATTTTACTATTAAGTAGGGGTAAAGCGGTATATTCTAACTATAGAGAAAAAAAGTAAAAAAAAGATAAGTTATTATTATACTGAACTATTCCAGGTCTATATAAATTCGATCTTTAATTTGAGAATAACTTGTTTGTGTTTGAAGAGCGGAAAGTGATAAACTGTAAATCAAGAGAGAAAGTAGACCATCTCTGGAGAGTGGCAATGGCAGTTTCAGCTAGCGATACAAACAAGGAGTGTTTCTACGACAGCAAGAATATCAAATAATTGTCAATTTTATATAGTACATTAAACCAATCTATGCCACCTTGACGAAACAGTAAAGATTACCTTTGTTTTGAGCAAAGAGAAATGGCTCATTTTCCGACGCGTTGCCATTTGAGACAAGCGTAAGAATGACTTAGCTACTGCTTGTTTCTCAGAAAATGTTAACTTTGATTTTATTCCCTAATGACAACTGAAAAAGTTTACTTTCAAATGCTGGAATAGAAAATAGTATATTTTACAACAAGGGATGAAACACCTGTTTCTCTCGCGAGGTGAGTTGCGAACAATCTCACGAACAAAAAATACCGAATTCATCTCGTTGGTATTTATCTCGTAAATGGTATTTTTCTGCATTATAATTATAGAACTGTTGAATTGGAAAATATAAATTAATTTTTAGTCATAATCAAAACAAAAACAAGCAAAATTACTATGTGCAAACTATTAATTGGTTAATGGTTTCCATAGCAACTCGCAAGTTCGGTCATCGAAAGGAACCAAAAAGGCTTTTATAACTAGGCCCTAGGACGTAACAGTTTTTCAGGCAAAAATAATAGTGTTGGAAACTTTAACATCTGTTTACCGTGTTAATAAGGGCAGTTAAAATACGGAACGCTATCAGAAGATACATTTCTTTTAGCATAACAAAAAATTTTAATAGCGCTTCTTTGTATAATCCAATTGTTTACGCGTAAAATTGAATTATTTTTACTTTTAAAAATTCATCTTATCTAATTCAAGTTGAACGTTACATTATACGAAAACGATATTAAAGTTTTTTATTATGCTACATTAGATGCATGTTGTGACAAAGTCCCATTATAGGATTGCCATAATTAACGTGAAAATCATTTGACAGAAAATCACCCAATTTTAAAAAAGTAGTTGCTGCCAGATCTTAAACAAAATAATATTTTGCCCATTAAGTAAGTCATGTCTGGGGAGTCCAAAACATGTATTTTGCATATATTGTGCACATACACATAAAATATGCAATTTTATTGATTTCTGGGATTAAATGTTTTTTTAGCACAGACTACATAATGTAGCCGGCAGTTAAAACAATCAGTTCAAGGTGTATAAAAATAGGAGTTTTAGGAAAGTATAGGCTATCAGATACGTCGACAAATATGTATGACTACCAGAAATAATAAAAGTGTTGGGTGCAATACCAGGTATTTTTCTAGTAAACATCATAGTGGTTACTACAAAAAAAACAAACAAGTGGAAAAAGTTAAAAAAGCGGAACAAAAATTTTAGTGACTTGTAATTCTAATAAAATTTTTTGTACCTATTTAAACCAAAAGCTCATTTTGTTGTCTTGGTCTATTTCAATTCTAGTGCGGCCTTAAAAAATTCCGATTATTAATCTAAACAATTGACAAGTTTTAAAATACTTTTTAATTGTTATTGCATCATACAACAATTATTTGTTTAGCTAATAGTGGGCTCTGATTTATAAATAAAATAAAATCCATGAAGTAAACCTTTGACGTTAACTCACAAAATTAATGATATGTGTGTAATTCACATACGATACTCCTGGACAGACTGTTTCGAGTTTTTGAGTCTCATCAGCTGGAGGTAGTCGCTTTTGAATCACAGACTCACCATCGATGTTTATATACAAACCCAAAAATAACATTAATGTCGAAATATAAATATAATATCTCATCTGTCTCTACAGATGAGAAACAAACCGCAATAAGCAGAAACAGAAGATTCTCTACAGGTCTTAAATAGCTTGACCGTCAATCATTTTTAAATAATACGAAAATTATTTGTTTAGCTCATAGTGAGCTCTGATTTATAAACAAAACAAATTCAATCAAGTAAACCTTTAACGTTAACCCACAAATCTATTGCTTCATTGGAAATGTACGCAATTATACTTTATTAGTTTTTGAGACTGTAGAAACCATAAATACTGCTCAAGCAAAACATTTTCATGCCGCAGCGATCAAATTGGGTTTCTATTCTCAATACGATTTGAGTGAAAAATAAAATATGTTTTGGGCTCTCTAGACATGACCAATGTCCACCAAATCCACTAATGTATATGGGTTAACACAGTATGCCCAAGAACAGCTTAAAAGTTTTATATTCAACTAACTAACCATGTATATGAAAAACTATGTAACAATAGTTTAAAAATTCAATTTTATATTGACGCTGAAAAAACTGCAGTTTACCTCTTAGTTATTGAGATATGTCGATTATAAGATTGTATTCCAGCTGTAACCGGATACGCTAAGTTCGGTATTTCAACTTCTTAGTTCTTTTGCCATAGTTACAATTATTTACAACAATGGATACTGTGGAAACCGAGCTCTTCGAGTAAATAGGTCTTAAATAGCGAACGCGGCTATCATATGATACATGGCAGTAGCTACATGAATGACGCTGTCATTATCAATTTGTTTTCTGATATAAAGTGACAATTTTTGTGTGTCCAAACAACAACAACAATAATTTTTTTATTTTCTATAATGTTCATATGTAAATTAATAAATATTTAAGATACAAGTATAAAAAGTCATTCTTTATTGCGCGAACGGTTTAAGACACTAGCGAGGTAGGAGCGAGTGTTTTAAAAGACCTGAGTGCAATGAAGAGACTTTTTATATGTGTATTTTACAACGTTTTATCTACGATCATAACGTTTTACTTAAAAGTTAAAGGAGTATTTTAAAATTTGTGACTTATGTCATATACCAGCGTACTTTGATTTTTACGTGCTAAGTTGTTTAGCAGCCAGTTTGTAAAACATTTATAAATCATTTATCATACATATTTTGTTGACATTAGAGTCCAATAAAAATTTTATAGCACTAGCTCAATAAACGTTAACTTTTTATACGAAAATCAGTGTAACAAGTAGCCACTGTTTGTATGATCGTACATAAAATTTGTTTATTTTATTCATATACAGCAGGTAGCTTGACTTTAGATTTGGGTGACGTTCTACCTTAAGTAAAATTATATTTGACAATATATAAACATGATTTTAATGTTTACCTTCTACCAAAACTCTTACTAAAGATGCCCCTAAATCGTAAGCAAAATTATGAGCAAAACGTTGTGTTATTTATTTATTTCCAATATGACACGATATAATCACAGAAATCAGCACAATGTGAGTTGCAAAAGATGACCATATCGCACACAATACGAGGACGAAGTTCGAGGCACGACGCCGAAAGCGGAGTGCGTCTCAATCGTTCGATGGCAATATGGGCATTTGACTCAAGTGTACAGTGTATTTTTTCTTCGACTAAGCAGAACAATTAAAAAAAGATTCTACGTGTCCTTCAGAACTCGAATATAGGGATCAACCTGTGCTTAAAATATGGTTTGCAAAATTTCCCTGTAATTGTACAATTTTAAAGAAAATTTTTAAAACCTGACATAAATTGAACATTTTCGAAGAGAAAACTGTTACAATAAATTTTGTTTTATAAATAGATAAAAAGGAGTTATCTCCCAGCTGGCATCGAACCTGCGTGTTTTCTCGCACGCGAACCTGCGCAACAGTTTGAGTTTACTAATACGTCGTTTCTACCGACTGAGGTATTAAACCAGATCACAGACCGCGTTTATTATTACTTATTATAAAAGTAGGTTTTACTTATAGACGGAGAGCCAGCGACAAAGATAGTTACGTCATTTCATTAAGAAAATTTTTGATGCCATTGTACTGTCTTAATATAGGTAAACTTTAATTGGAAATTCTGCCACATATCAGTGGTGGAGAGAGTAGCGGGAGAGAGTGAAAGGGTTTAAAAAATATTAATACAAAAACGTGATATAAGTAAAGCTAACTTTTGGTGTGATGACGGTAAATCATATTTTATGTAATATATCACAATGGCAGAGAGTTTGGTTAGTGGGGGGATGGGGACAGATAGCGAGGAAGGTCGAGGAAATTTGTGGCCTATTACGTCATATCGGTTTGTACTTACTAGTAAACATATCCAATGAGAGACGCTCAAAATGCGTCATATTATATAGCATTTGAAAGGTAATTTTAAGTACTTTCCAACGGTATATGATTCATCGGCAGACATTGACTATGAAAAGGTCAAAGGCCAAAAGTATAGTAAAATTTGATCAAAATTAAGCAAATAACGAAAAAAATTAATTGGAAGCTAAAAATTGGCATAGATGTTGACGAACACATAATGTTTAAGGTTTGTGTCTCTCATTGGATATGTTTACTAGTAAGTACAATCTGATAGGCCACATATTTTCTCGACCTTCATCACTGTGTGTCCCCATCCCCCCACTAACCAAACTGTCTGCCATTGTAATATATTACATAAAATATTATTTACCGTCATCACACCAAAAATCAGCTTCACTTATATCAAGTTTTTGTATTAATATTTTTTTAACCCTTTCACTCTCTCTCTCTCGCTAATCTCTCCACCACTGATATGTGGCAGAACTTCCAATTAAAGTTTACCTATGTTAAGACAGTACAATGGCATCAAAAATTTTCTTAATGAAATGACGTAACTATTTTTGATGCTGGCTCTTACACTATTATGGTTTAATATAAAAGTACAATTGTTAAAGCTACAGTTTCACAAATGACGTTATTTTCAAATGCTTTAAGTGTTATAGAAAGAAGCAAACAATGTTGTCTTTTCATATCCATGGACATGTGACATTGAGTGAAACGTGAAGAAGACATATATGCTGTACATACATGTAGGAGTAAAAAAAATATTTATTTGTCCAACTAGAGACGAAAGTGGTTCTTTTTGCACGAGCTCAAAGTGTGCCTCTCGAGCGTCAGCGAGTGAGGCAATTGAGTAAGAATAAAAGGCGTTTTTCTCTCGTGTTAGACACAATATCTTTTTCACGATATGTTCCCAAAACGATTGTCTCCACACTAAATTTTCTAAATCTTCAACTTTAAAAACAAACTTGATTCTACAAATATACAATGAACTGCATTATGAATGGCAACGAATTGTATTATTTATGGCATGGAGTGGAAGATTTATTGTTGTTTTATGTAACGCAATTGTCTAATGTCTGTACTGTCAAGAAAATTCTATTTTAATTTTTCTATCTTTACTGCGTAGAAATTACGTACCACTATATATACAACGATATCTTTAATGATATTTTACAATCTCTTCATTTTTTATAATGCATTTCTAGAACTAGAATTACATGTTTTAACTTCGCACTTTTGTTGCAGCCTTCGTTTCACAAATCAAATAAGCTGTTTCCATTTGTCATATTAAAATTTAATCATTTAAGCAAAAGCGATTAATTACATCCCTGAAAGAAGGATGCTAAAAAACATCCAAATGTGAAGTCAATATTTGGTTGTTTGCGTCACTTGAAGCAATCTTGTCGCTGAAAGGGCGCGTTAGGGAGGATTTGTTAGTGTCAGGGGGTCATGAAGGGATGGATATTGTGAGACTCGCGGATTCAATTATACAGCTAAACGGAAGACACACCCGCAATGAGAGTATCGTTAGTCAAGTTCTTTTTCAGTAGGCGTTGAGAGGTTTTAAATTCTATTCGGTCGTGAAATGAATTCGAGTTTGTCTATTTTAGAATTACTTCCTTTTGATTTCAGTGCGACTATACGTGAAGTTCAAAACTCTCTTTAGCCGTATACGTACTGTACGTATATACGGAAGATTTTCAACCATTCTTGATGGCGTAAGTGTATGTGTGTGGTGTGCTTAACTTGTTTATGCGGCATTGTTCTATTTCTATGTGTTGCCTTGAATAGAGTTTCGAAGTTTTAGACGCCTCGGTATTTACTTCTTTGTTAGAAAGCCATTGTTTGTTTGCGTTAAAGCCAAGCGTCTACTATATACCACAAAGTAGAAGTAGATTAATGTCATTAACTAAAGTAGAGAATGTGAGGGGGTGTAAATTTCTTTCTAAAGTATTGATTTCGAATAAATATTTAAGGGAATTGGCGCGCCGATATTAAGCTACGAAAGCAGTGGTTTCCATACGTCTTAGATGCGCGTTGGCGTCCTCTCGTATTTCCAGGGGCTTCACCGTTTCCCTGGAAACTCCTTAGATTTGTTCTGCCTGACAAATAACAGCTGATGCGTAATACTACAAATATGACATACACGAAACCACTACGAATATTATCTACACATAAGACACATTGCCTATTGTTTCGAAATGAAGACAACCACGCCAACTCACGCTAGGTGGCTTCGTTTAGAAAGCTTCAGACAATAAAGGAGTATTCTAAATTTGGAATATTACTCTCTAGTGGAAAACTAGTTCATTATTCTAACATCAGTTGTTCTTAAACTTTCTGAAGTCGCAGAAACTGTTAAATTGTAGACATGTGTAAAATTCATTATTAAATCGCACACGTGTATATATTTTAGTTCAATGAGTTGGTTTTCTTTATAACAAACAATCGGGTTTCCTTTGCATTACAAGTTTTTATAATTATTTAAATCACACATTTAACAAGTTCATGGATCACTTCCAGGGAACACTAGTTAAAAACTACTGATATAGTAGATATCTATTTATATTTAATTAATATATGCTTAGAATCCATAACTCTGTAAATGTTATAATTTATGTAAATACTTTATCTTAAAATAGCAATATTTTTATATTTCTCAAACAGTTAATAATGCATTAAAATTTATTTATAAAGAATTAAGGAATCTACTTTCAATAAATTATGATACGTTTAGAGAATTAGCGACAGTTCTAGAAGGGCTGATGGTGACTTACAATTAGTTAACTCTCTAACAATAGCGATAAAATTATACAAGTTATTTTAAAAACACGTCAATACTAAACGCGCGTGTGTTAGGAACATAACATACGTGTGTTAGAATATATCGCACGTTAAAGCATTATCTAGAAATCCATGAATTTTATTTACCTTAAATTGATGACATTAATGTTTAATCCAATTTTGAGAAGCATTTTAGTCATTATGTATTTATTTTTGTTTTATAAATATAGCTTTAGTTAATGTTTACTTAGTTATTTTATGTATGAAAATGATTATTTTTGATACCTGGGAGGAAATTTCCCTTCAATATATTTTTTTTATTTTTAAATAAATGATAGCAATCCTGTTTTGATAAATGATTATAACAATTATTTTAATATGTTGTTATAAAAAGTAAAAATCAATTAAAAAGTTATAAGATAAAAAGTAATGGAAGTAAAACAAGAAATACTGCAAGAACCTTATCCGCTTCTACACATGCGACCAACACATCAAGAATATCATAGTACCATCACAAATAGATACACCGGTGATAATATAAAAAACACGCTTACACATTCACTTTTATTTTAGTAATTGGCATAACAATGTTTTTACATTTAACTTCTATTTAGCTTCGAAAAGATAAAATTAAGTTATCAAGACTAACTAGTAATGGATTGTAAGAACTGTAGTTTATCACAACACTGTATTCTAACGGTGTCTCCTAACCACACATTGTATTTGATGAACTCCCAATAAGACTAATAGACGGTTTTATGCCGAGAAAAGGGTAACACCATTAAAATTTAGTGTTATCAAGATAACTTAATTTCATGTTTCTGGAAATGTTTTGATAGAAATTTCGTTATAATTGAATAATTATAACGAAATATTGTAAAACTAATTTCTTTCAAGAATTAAACTTTATGTTCTAAAAATAAATGATTTAAGAACATTAAACTTTAATTATATTATTTTTTATTATATTCTTGAAAATTTAAAAATGTAAATATTTTAAACATTTAAAATTTTGAGGGTCGTAGGAAAAATATTGCACATTACATGACTTTTCTGCACTCGTGTGATTTCGTGTCAATTGCCACTGCGAAAAGTTTTACTTTACACACCAGCGATATAGTATACTATTTCTGCCTTTGCAAATCATTCAGAGATTAAGATACATTTTGATTTGTACTATAAACATACATAAATATTACAATAAATTGAATTTTAAAATAAAGTGTAATCTTCAAACTCAGGAACATTATAAATAAATCTACTAATAGCATGCAGTTCAATAGTGCTAATAGCACTAGTCTGCAAACTGGAGCTTTTGGATTATTGCTCGAATCTAGTAAAGTAACTTATAATAAATTTGAACCCGAAAATCAAATCCATTGATTGCTATCGCATAAGGGTTTCAGAAAAAATGGCGGGAAAATGTGCCCTCTAAGGTTCAATTTCTCCGAAACTTCCTGATTTAGCTGATTTAGAGGGACTATTTTACAAAAATTTTATGCGACATCGGGATGGCCTGAAATTCATGCTATTTGCGCAACTTATCATTTCAAGTTCTATTTTCAGCTATTTGGTCTGCAGTTACAAAAGTAACTAAATAGCAATCAGATACGTATATGATCTATGCGAAATTTTTAAAATAACTTTTAATTCTTTTAGCTTTATTAGTTTTTAAAATATTTCACTTTTTGTGAACTTTTGAATTGGTCAAAATTTACATGCATCCTGATAGACAACCGGCGGTATGAAGCAAAGCAGTAGAAAAAAAATTTAGGTGCCTGTATTTTTTACATTGAAACGTAAAAATAACTATACAAATGAGTATGATACTAAGTACGTATACTATGAGTTATTATGAGGAAGGGAGCAGAATGAGATGAAAACTGAGACCTGTTGAATGGTTTTGGAGCAATCGCAAAAAAACATTTTACTGTGGAGGTTGTGAGTCATCAGTTTGTGATAAAATAAAAATAAGTAATGGACAACTATGGTAAACTGGTTTGATGCGCCATACAAAGATAACGATTCTAAGTCCAGCAAAGAATTTGCTCATATACCGAATTTGTGCAAATTTTCTGTTCTATATTCTTCATTGTAGTACCATCAATGCCACAAACCACAAACGCAGAACCAACTTGAATGTTTCTTAAACAACTTAAATTTACTTCTTAAACTTAAATTTAATGTAAAATAAGAAAATTATGTAAAATTATATTTAATTTATATTTTATGGGTTACAAAATGTGTTTACGCCTGGTTATGTCTGTGGACAACAAGCGTGAAGTAGTGGCAGTTTTATGGTCATAGCAGTGCTTAATACCACAGATTTCCTTAAAACCCACAAATTATTATATTTTCCTTTGTAATCAAACTTTTGAATATTATAATTATACGTTTGTAGATCACAACATTTCGTATATCCTTTGTTTGCTACTAGCGATTTTGATTCTCATTAAGTAACGTGCAGAAGATTTGAAGATTCAATTTATCAAAATAATACTACTACGTATGTAGTGAGAAATCTCGTTTGGATTAAATTGAAATTTAATTCCTACGATCAATATGCGGTCTTGTTGAATATTCTTACAGACATTTAAATTTGTAAACAGTTTAAGTTAATAGAGTTTTCATTTCAATTCTCACAGGTAAAATTGTTTTTGTAAACGAATTCTTGATAATTTTGCTTAATAATACAATAATGGGTCTCGTTTTGGTCGAAAAGCACGTACAGATATCGTATAAAAATAATTTATTAGCCTACGACAAATGAAATAGTGACATCCCTTTGTATTCTACGCTACGAATAAAATTTGAGCAGTTCGAAAAACTTTTTAATACATTTTATCTGTATTTGTAGTTTTATTGCTTGCCATTTCCTGTAGAGGTAGATAAGCACTGCTAAATTGCGCATTTTCAGATAAAAATTATGCCTTTTCTTTATTGGTTAAAAACGTCGTCAAGTTTGGTTTGTTCGGACCGTTTAAAAATCTCTCTCTTGAATTAAAGATCATGTAGTATTAGCACCCCGAGAAAGCAGCCTAACAGAGGCTCTGGAGAGCCAACACGTCAGCCTTCGAACTGGCATGGATGTTTATTTTTATTATCATATCATAAACATAAACATTGGTATGACTCTTATTAAGTGTTCTGTTTTGCTGGTTATGTTAGTAAAGAATTCATTCAGCGAAGAGAAAATCTGAGCGTTTCCGTCTCGTATAATCAAAATTAAAGATAAATAATGTTACCGTGTAACTTAATAAAGCTTAGTGTTATAGTTCTCTCATTTGACCACTGCATTGACTTAAAAAATCAGTTTAAAGTTAGTAATAAAGTTTTTTTGTTAAATCGACGCGTTTTATTAATAATTATATAACGCATTATATTGTACAAAGACTTCTCAAAAATAATGATTCAAGCAGCATTCTAGTTAAGCTTTACGTACCCTTCAGTTTAAAGTTAAGTTTGACGTACCGGTCAATTTGAAGTTAGTTTTTAGTTTCGTTAAAGTAAATAATTACATTGAATTTCGTTAAATATGAAAAACAGTTCAAAAACACAGAAGGTGTGTTCAGGGCCGTTCCTGGACAGTGTGCTTGTGGTGTACTTGCACCAGGGCGACCAAACATAAGGGACAGCCGATGACAAAAAAAAATTGACTAATAGCGTTGTGCCGTTGTGGCCTGCCGCCTACGCCGCTAAAGTTTTATCGACTTTTGGTTTTAAAAAATACAAACTACGCGAATATTTTTGACAAATCATTAATTAATGATTAGATAATTTAAACCTATTGCTAGTAAAAGAAAAGAACATGATTTACGTTATAAACTATTATACTCTTTGCTAGTAGTAATATGCTATTTGTTACTTACATAGACCAAAACTGTCTGAATTTTCGAATTTATAATAATAATTATCAAGAAAATTAAACTTGAACTTCCCAACAAGTCACATTTTTGTATGCAGCTTTATTATGAGAATGTAAACAAGTTCTCAAAGCCAGGATGCATATTACGTTTGCAAACTTTTTTTATGGGAGGAAAGGGGAAGAAATTCAATGTTTTTCAATTATCTCGCAAAGCATCAGGTTTTCACCTCCACACACCATAGAGGTACAGTAATAGGCGCATTTTTTATGTAGTATCCCCAGTAGGTCTAATGCTCATGTCGTTTGGAATGTTATTTTACACTGTAAAAAATGAGTTGAAATTTACCTTGGGAAAGAGTTAACTTTCCTCTCTTATTTGCGGTAGTTTTACTCTAAAATTTAACTTTACCTATACGTTAATAGTTGTTTTACTATTTGTGGTAAAATGTTGTTTAATTGTGTAAAATTACACAAATATAAGTAATTCTACTACATTTAACTGGTTAAAATCACTATCCATAATGTAAATTTACATAACTCAGAAAATTTTTCCTTGGTAATGTATTATTACTTAATAACTTGATTCATTTTTAGTGTAATATTAAAGATAAGATGAACTTGAACAAGAATAGTGTAATTTTACCCTTAATATGTTTTTAACCGTTGAGATGCTATTTCGCTGATTGCACTTGTTTGTTGATGAGTGGTGACCTTCGTTTCGTGAAAGAATTCAGGAACCCATTCATTATGAACAGTCCAAATAGGGCTTTTGAGAAATGGTCGGAATGGTGTGTACCATTCTTTTATGATTTCTTGTTACAGGTTTCGCAATCGGCGAGGCGTACTCTATCGATATCGAACGAAGTGTTCATTGCTGATTAATATTTTGTTTTTCGTTGTAGTGTAGTGCGGATTTATTAAAGGCAAATATTTACACGTATGACCCAAGATGGGAAGAATTTTATTTTATAGTTGAAGTTAAAAAATAATAATCGGTAAGTACCTACACTCTAATTACCGGTGAATTATACCCTAAAAAATGGAGGCAACTATGTTGCCTCCATTTTTTGGGATAAATTTACTTCCAAGTGTAATTTTCATAGGAAGTGGGAAATTTCAATATTAGGTCAATATTAGGTAAAGTTATAACTTTACTCAGGTGTTTTAATGTTAAAATGTAAGATTGCATTGAGATCGTAATTTTAATCTGTAAATTTATTTAAAAAGGAAACATGACAATGCAAATTTAACCTAATTTTGAAATTTCCCACTTCCTATGAAAACTACACTTTGAAGTAAATTTACCCCAAAAAATGGAGGTAACGTAGTTGCCTCCATTTTTTAGGGTAAATTGAAGGGAATTCTTTAGAGTGTATGTGTTAAAATTACAAATTTAAACCAATAAAATAAAAATATTTAATTTAATGTTTTTCTAGGATGAATCAAAAATTGAAGAATTCGAAATAAACTAGCATAACTGTAATTGAGAAAGCTACCCGTGTATAATTGTTTATATAATTTATAATTTTTAAATTTTCTAGGTGGAATCCAAACTTTATCTGAATGTCTTTGAGAGACCAAATATTTCCGAAAGCCTCTTACAAGAAGTTCTGTTAATGTCTTATATTTTATATAAGTACATACGTTCAATAAAAATTACTTTGATTTTATTTTGTTTCACACAATTCATTTACCAATGTAAGTAATATTCAGAGGAACTCTTGAATTTGCAAGTACTTTCGCAAGTCATCGTTACATTCAAGAAGTATTTTCACATTTGTATTTTAACCCTGAAAAGTACTATTGCCATGAAATATTAACTTTGTCATGTAACTTTACACAGGTGTTTTAATGTTAAAATGTAAAATTATATTGAGATTGTACTTTTAATTTGTAAATTTATTTTTAAAGGAAACAATACAATGCAAATTTAACCTAATGTTGAAATTTCCCACTTCCTATGAAAATTACACTTTGAAGTAAATTTACCCCAAAAAAATAGAGGTAACATAGTTGCCTCCATTTCTTAGGGTAAATTTACCGGTAATTTTTTAGAGTGTAGTTTCTCTTCAAGTTGTAGGTCATTTTTGACTTCCTCGTAATTTTCCTGCATCTCTTCGTTTTTGGCCTAGAAAGCTATAAGGTCAATATCTTCATAAGCATCAATGTTGTTGCTTTCAGGAATGTCAGGTGAAACATGTTCAGAATGTTCAGGCAAGACTGACCATAGCAATGACTCCATACTGCAGAACAGTGGAGACTAATCTTCCTGCAACTGAAGCTCATATTAGAGCCTTTTGTAAAGTTACAGAAAATATAATTGAGCAATATTTCTGGAGGAGGCGGCAAAAGGGTTTTAATTGACTGCAAGTGATCATTGATCATCATCCATCCCCACTCTTCTGCATTGAGATCAGTATCTAACCATTTTTGAATATGTAGATAAACTCTACATAAATACTATTGGCCAGCATTGTATGCATGAATTGAATCTGAAAGAATTAAAACATGTCTGATTATGAGGACTGAGGACTCGTATTCCATTATTAATTATTGATTCTTTTCTTTCTTATCTGAAATAGAGCAGACGTAGTATCTCACCCGCTAACGGCATGTAGAAATAAAATATGATCTTTACTGTGTTCAAAGCTATCACAACTTTTCGATGAATATATGGTTGATTGGATTTTTTCTTTGCCTGGTCTCAGAAAATAAATATCTTTATCAACTGTGTGAAGTGGGTGGTCGCCCGGTAAAGAGACCAACTCTTACTCAGACTGCCCGGGTTTGATCCCCGGAATTGGCGACAGAATTTTTCTCGTCGATAAAACCTTAGCAGACTTTGCCGTGCTATAAGATGGGCGCGTTTAGCAGTTGGTCTCGACAATCACATCTTTCTGTGGTTGTCGTTAAAAATGGCCGCCCTATACCACGCACAAATATGAATTTACTTCAGTAGTTTGGGAATGTTAAGTACAATTAACATTTATACAACAACAGTAACGAACAACAAGTTCGAGCAATTGATAGGTCCCTTTTATGGCATCCATTTTAGAAAAGTAAGTACTGTATTGACGTGTCTTCGAAATTGTATTCTTAGTTAGTAAAATGAATTGTACTTTCATTATGACTGTTCACATTTTACTTTTCTTGTTACGCCTTTTTGTCAGGACAACGTCGATGTATAACGCAATGGTCAAGTGCAAATTTGTATTAGCGCTTTCAGACTCTTATATCACTGGTTAGCTAAATGAAGAAAAGTCGTAGGACTTTGTATATACTAAATATATTTTAGAGCAACAATTTTTAACATAACAACCATTTACATTTACATAATTTCGAGGCAGAAGACGAAGATATGCAGGGAAATTACGAGGAGGTAGAAAATGATCTACAACTTGACAAGGAACTATTTAGAGTAATTATCCTACATTCCAAATAACATGTGGATTAGACCTACTGGGGTTACCACATAAAAAAACTGGTGTGGATTGGATCGGATTTTTTGCAGAAGTCATAGGGCCTTTTTTGTAGTACAGCTTTCATAATAGTCACTTTTTCCGAAAACCTGAATGTTTTCGAGATAATTATCTCAAAATATTTCAAAAATAATGCTAAATGTTTAAAAAAATATTTTTAATGGTTAACTTGTACAAACTTAATAGATTTTAGATGGAAACAACGAGAAAATCTTGTAGGGGCAGCCACTTTAATTTTGCACCTGGGCGGAAAGCACCCCAAGAACGGCCCTGGGTGTGTTTCCCGCAACTGTAGTTCCAGTTGCCTGTAATAGTTTTAGTTCTAGATTGTTTGAGGCATTTTTGTGCGAAGTTATAAAGTGTTAAAGATAACTGTATTCAGGATTACTGCCAAGTTGTTTATGTAAGTTTCAAAACTAATGTCTGATTATTATTATTAATGTATTAGTACTTGTCAAATCTTTTATGGTATTTGGTTTGGGATACCGAAATTTAAAGTAATATGTAGGAATGATGAATGTAAGTAATATACTAGTATTTGGTGTAATAATTTTCAACCTTTATTGATTCAATATAAGGGTTTTAAATTTATTTAAATCATTTCTTGATATAGCTCGGCTCAACAAACTGTTGATGTCTATTTTCTTAACAAAATTTATTGAATATTAAAATATTTGTTCAGATCAATTCAAAGTAACTTGTAAGGTAGGTCTTTCCCAAACTGTAAACTTCCCTTTATTCAAATTATGTAACATCTATTTAGTTTGGTGGTGCCCTCTATCTTTTTATTTGTTCCTGGATCCATTATCCAATCAGAAGCTTTCGTGATTAACACCCATGATGCCTGAATATAATTTGATTAAGTAAGATGTCTCGACCGGAGCATTAAGACATTTTGTAAGTATAGTAACGTAAGTATTATGCATTTATGGAATTGTTTGACTTTAATTATTATTGCATACTACAATCTTTGAGATACTTAAGATACGAATTTGCACTGCTGACCTATACCATTGATATTTGCAAACGAAAATTTGTGCAAGTCACACTAGAATTAAGTTTTACCTTGAAAAGTACTTTCTAGTGAGAGGCAATGTTGTCAGGCTATAAATGATGACCTTTGAGCTCCAGGTGGATTAAAAGAAAAACGTCATTTTCTTTTGGCAGAAAAGACCCATTCAGTCATTGCCGTATTGACAATGTCAACGTTTTCATAAATATCATTTTTAATGTTGAATAGAGGTTCTTTACTCTTTTACAATAGGGAAAAACAGTATATTTTCAATGAGAAAAGTATTATTTTCATCATTTTAGGAAATTCTAAAAACTAGTGTATCATCATAACTGTCCAACTGGACAGACTTTGTGAAACAACTTTTACAGCTAGTGAAAAACTATTTAAATTTTTGCAAAATTATGACATCATGATGACATTTAAACGTTTTATTAATTGTGATATATTTTTAAAACTGAACTTTGCTTCTGCACTTGGACAACATGCCTTAAAATGCAACTTGGTATACCATTTTTAACTTGCGGAATTTCCCTTTCAAAAGATAAATACCTAAGAATCATATTTGACTCCCAGATTTGAAATATAGTAACATACTAGGACAATACTTATCCCCGTATTTTGTGATTCCGTTTTAGTTTCAAATAATAATTTACAGATATTTATGTGAGGTATGACGAATTTATGAGAATTTCAAGAGTTTTAGATTTGTCTGGAAAAGCTTTTTTGTTACAATCCATACCAAGTGACATATTATATGAAAGCACGTTACAAAGACTTCAAAATGAGCTTTCTCTGAGTTCTCTAACAGCTCGATATTATAAAAATGTCTAATAATTAGCTGAAATATTTAGAATTGATGGTTATTTTTACGTTCATGTAGTTCAAATAAAACCACGTGTTCAAAAATCTTTAAAATATAAGACAAGTCTGTAAGTTTTCACATAAAGTGACTGTTGGGTCCCAACTTACTAAATATTAAAGGAATCTACACGTTCTCTTTCCCGTTTTATCGTTACCGCTCAAATAATCATGGATTTTCTTCCTGATGAATGCAACCCCCGAGTTATCTCTTTCCATTCACCAAGAAATATGTGGAATGATCATTTGCGCGATCCTGTCCGAAAAGATTAATGAATAAATGACGAAGGGGATAGCAACAACGGTTCTCTTTCATCCCTAATACAAAATGAAAAGCAGGGCGTTTTAAGTAATTCCGCTCTATTACAGCAATTTATAGAAGAGGAAAATGAGAGACGATTGATTTAAACGTATTTCTTATTTTTAATTTACCTTATTTTTATCTTTTGTATTTTTACTACTATCCAAAAGGTTTGCATAATCAAAATATAATAGAATTAAAATCAATCGGTTACGCGATTGATTACCAAAACGTACTTGCCTAAAATGATCGTGAAAATATGTTAAGGGACGTGAATTTTATCAAAAGACGTTTTGTATCACCCCTTTTCTCTTTTGCCGTTCTGAATATCTTGAACGGCTGACCTAGTACGTCCCCGGGAGAGTCAATGGCAGCGATTAGCAGTTATCAAATAGCGAGCTGGCTTTTCAAGCCCCATAAAGCGTGATATTGTGAAGTGAATTGTTCTGTATTAAGTGTGCAAAATGAGCTTGATACAAGCACTACTGTTATGTAGTAGTAATTTTCGACACTTTTATTTTTTTGTTCAGGTCTTGTTTAGGTTGCTAAAATGGCTGCCCATCACATAAATAAGGAACGCCAAAAACCGTATCGCCGTGTATAAACGTAATATACTTCTTGTTTTGTGAGCTACTTAATAAAACGGTTATCTATCTCAAGCCATTTGAAAAGTAGCGATATAAAACCTCAAGTCGGATATTAAAGCGATATTCCACGTTCGTATGAAGTTTTATCGCCAAGTTCGTTATACGACGTAATAAGAGTGATAGATTGATAGAACACAGAAAAATTGAAATTTCACTTTGTTTTTTAATGCTCTATAAAAAACGAGGTATTAAAAGTTCTCGAGTAACATTTTTATGGATACGTATCTAGTGTTCAAATATCAGCAAAACATAAAATATGCGTTATCCAAATTCGATACGCTTAGTTTACGAGAGAAAAACTCCAAGAATATGGCAATGTCGAAGAGATATTATCGAATGATTTACAGAACAACTTTTGATGGAAAGGAGGCGTTTTTCTTTAAAATGTAGTATAATAATAAGAAAATTGCTATGCTTGTGTCTCAAAAATGCACAGTACTAGTGAATCAGATATCCTGGACTACAGTTAATGAATGCAACCTTCGATAACGCCTAAAACTGTTAACCAACCGGTCGTGAATGGGATTTAGGTTAAATCGAATTCCCGATCCATGTGCAAAAAGTATTTAAAGATTTAACAGATGAGTTAGACATTTAAATTTAATCAGCGATTTAAAGGCATTTGTGAAAGCTGGCGGTTTAGTGAAGTAAGGGTTTCGCACTACTCTGGTTGTGTTTTAAAGTAAAAAAAATTGGTTGTTACCCAGATGAAGTGTTCAACTTTAAATAAAAACAAATTTAAGCGGACACGATGTACTTTGCAGGAAACCTTTTCAAAGAAATACTGACATAGTATTATACTTTGTTTATCCAACAGGAAATAGTTAAGCCACCCTACAAAAGTGCGCTATATTGAATAGAATTTTTCTATTTGTAGCATTTCTAAAACCCGTATCACAAGCAAGCGCATACTTGACTGTTTCGAGAGCTCCGAGTAGTACCCAGGTATGAAAAAGGTTGCCTAATTAAAAATTATGTGGTAGTTACTTTATTTTATAACTTTTAAAACCGTTTTTACTCTTTATAACAACAGATTAAAATAATTGTAATAATCATTTATTAAATGAAGATTGTTATAATTTATTTAAAAAAATACACTAAAGGGAAATTTACCTCCCAATTAGCATCGCAGTGATCAAATTTGGCGATGGTCAGATGATTTCGTTTTAGTGATTATATTGTCGTTGTTTCGCTTTGTTGTTATTACACGATCATTTGGGGAAGACTCTTCGTCTGAATTACAATCGGATTAGTTAGTCTTATACATATTATGATTTGTAATGTGGCAATTTGTATATTCTTTATAATAACTTTTTGTTGTTAAATTAAAACTATAATAAACTTGACTGTTTATGCTTGTAACTCAAAGTTCTAACATCAGCAGAGACGCGTCTTAAATCAATTAATAAAAACTTGGTGTGCTTTTATTAATTTTTAGCGTGTGTAAAAGGTGTAAAAATAGGTCGGTTTGTTAAAATTCCTTTGAAAAGTTAATTTTCAATTGTAAAACTAAGCGTGTGTATTTAACTAGCAGAAATCCTTTCATAATTTCCAACTATAGAAAGTTAGCAACTGAAATTTACTTTTTTTGATTATTTCAAATGAAACCAGTTGAAAATGCTAAGCCTAGCATTGCCAAACGAACTCTTTTCGGACTTATGTCGGCCATTTTGGCCACGTTCCTTAACATTTGTTTTTTAGAAATTCCTATTCTACTTTTTTATCGAATATCTGAATCTAAAGTAAAAACATACAAAATTCTAAAAAACGGACACAATAATTCCAATTAATTAATATTAATGCCAATTTTGAGCCACATGCATAGTACAACTGTAAATAGTTGACGTGTTCTTAATAAACAGTGTTGATCCCACGTTTCTCAATAAGATCATGTTTACTGATTAGGTTACCTCATCCACCATGGTGTTTAACCGATGAAGCTGTCGTTCGTAGGAACACAAAAACCCGCACTTGCCGAAAGAGAAGAATTTCCAACGTGAATTATCTATCAATGTTGGTATTATCGGAATTTGTTTCATATGCCCATACAAACTTCCACCAAGGCTGAATGGTCCCTTATATTTAAACCGCTTAGAAAATTATCATAGGCTAGTGCTATACAAAATTTCCACAACGTTAGAATGGTCGTGGCAGCGGATTTCCGTGCCACGTACGATAACTCAAACTTTAATCTTCTGGATATTTACATATGGGTTCTCATGAAATCGATATTTTATGAAGATCTTATTAATACACGTGATGAACTGTAACTAAAAATCCAAGAAGCTGCGAGCTACGTAAATGGTCATTTTGGTGAGTATCAACACACGGTGCAATGAGTTATAAAACTCGTTTTCTACTATAAACTAACCTAACCTATTAATTCTTATGAGTTCACTTTGCACCAACTCCGCTGCACTGTTAAACGGTGCAGTGAATTTTAAAAACTCGTTTTATATACCTAACAATCCTCATTGGTTACCTTGGTGAGTATTACCAAACGGTGCAGTAAGTTTTCAAAAACTCGTTTTATACTAATCTAACCTAACCAAATCCAACCTAACAATATTTATTGGTCACTTGAAAACGGTGCAGCGAGTTTCAAAAACTCGTTTTCTACTAACCTAACCTAACGTAAAACGCTAACTAAAAATATATGTATATTATCAGTAAGTATTGCTGCGATTGTTATTTTAATTTAATTTTTAATTTCGCTCCTACACTACGGGCGAACCAACAGCTAAGGTCATCTGTCCCCCATCTAACATGCAACACGAATACACACATCCATAGTTGAGGTGGCGGAATTTTCCAATTAGAAAAATCCCGTCGCCCCAAGTGGGATTCGAACCCACGACCCTTGGAACACGAGTGATGCACTGACACCACTCGTCCAAGGCCGGCCCAATTGTTATTACTGTATATAATTATGATGGCCACGGGTCCAGACAGCAACTTATTTTGATTGATACAAATAAATTGATTTATATGAGAGGAGTACAAACAAATTATACAGCAACAGACTTCGGTAGTAGCACAGTGATGATAGATTCAAGATATAAACCACCTACCTCTACCATAAAAAAAGTTCTGCTCCGCCTAATTACAAACGTGGTAAAACTTCAAGAACTTTACCACACTGAGACCTTCAAGCAAGTCGCTTGAATAGGGCACTAAATAAATATAGGTCTAGGAAACGCAAGTAATGTGCACAATATAAACCAAATTTTCTTTAAATAGAACTGACAAAAAAATTTATTTACAAATAAATGAACACAAACAACAAAATAATTTAAATATGTATACAAAAATAATAATTTTGGATACCATGAACAAATGAAAAGTCAATCCTAAGACAGTGTAATGCCCTTTATCTGAGAAGTAATATTTCTGGCATCATTATCTTAATTACTAAATTTTTATTTAAAATTATATAAATACCTTAAATTTTTTAATCAAACCAATATTTGGCGCTAACAGTTTACCAACTGAAATTGTCACAAGACAGCAATCCTCTGTTTTCATATGGTTTAAATACTAAAATGGTGGAAGACCAACCACCTACCTCTCTTTCAAATAATATCCTAACAAATAGAATTAATAAACAAAATTAAAATCTAACAGTTTGTTTTAAATATGGTAAGTCCATTTAATGATTAATTATATTTTTTTTATAAAATTCCCTTTCAACGTCCAAATTATAGCGGTTAAGGTTAAAAGTTTCATTATCCAAATAAAATTGTATTCTCAATCAAACATAAAATAATAAAAGTCAATTGTTAAATGTTACAATGTCAGCTCTATTTATTCATTGTTTAGCTACGGTTTTGATTTAAAATTTAAAAATCAGCGACCACAATAAATTTACGAAATATTTACGAAGATATCAAAAAACAATCACAATTATTTACTGCCTGCGGTACTTGTATCAAAAATAAATTTGCAATATTCGTTAATGAAAATCCAACTGCACCAAAGAAGTTTTTATCAATATTTAAGCTTGTGAAACTCTTTTACCAGAAACATCTACATCACAATTTTTTTACAGAATATCTATCCCACGAATACTTCCATCTGTGAAATTTTTAGAATTTTCCGATTTTTCCTTTTTGAGATATAGGGTGTCAAAAATCCGAATAACCGTGAATGGTGCCAATTTTACATGTCTCTAAAAGAAAAGAGATTTGATGCCAACCTGTTATTTTTGTAGAACAAGTAGTACTGACATAGAGACATAAACAGCAGAAAATTTAAGCCTGCGTTCTTGTTTCTTCATAGTTATTCTTCAACCTGAAGTCTGCCTTTATTCAAAATCATAGTTCATCTTCGAAAGTGGATTTTGGGCATTTCCGGTATAGATAAGTAAACATAATATACTCTTTGTGTAGAATGGTTTCTATAGATTAAATTATTTCTTCTTTCAGCGTGATAGCACAAATATTAACTATAAGTAGTTATAATATTTTTCCTGAAACTCGATTTTTGACGAAGACACGGTAGGTTGATGTAAACAAATGAGTGCTGGATCAAAACAAAAACAGTTAAAAATAAAATAAAGGCATTTTTTAACATTGCAATAATAACGGAACATTCAGGAAAAAACAAAAAAAAATCGAAAATAACCGAGCTACAATTTTTGGTTATTTTGGTCGATTTCATATGGATTGACCCGTAATTAAATATTATTCCACAAATAAATTCATAGTACTAATTATTATATTAATTAAATGTAATTATTATTAAAAAGAATAGTCAAATTCAAAGAGCTTCGATGATTATTTAACACTGTGACATTTGAACAAAATATAACCTAACATTTTTGACGTTTGGTACGTTTACATTTTTCAAACTCACAACATAACCTTAAAATTTTTAATTTTTGCTCTCAAGATGTGTACACTGTTTGAAAGTTCTAAACTAACAAAGAGTTTGTTACTAAAATGGTCGCTCTTTTTTACCCCTTTTCAAACAAAAGAAGACTATAGTTATATTTTTGGTTACAAACAAAAGAATTTTTAAAACTAAATACAACATAACCACATAATTGTTTAAAACTATTAATTATTTTTTAAATAAATTCAATAAATAGATAGCCAATGAAATTCCCTTTCCAATGATATATGACACTTGTACTGACATAAAAGATCAAGGTCACTAGAAAAAGTTAACCAAAACATCCTTCCTACGCAACTATCAGATAAATAATATTTACATAATTACTTAAAATTACCTATTTACATCTTATCTTGAGAAAGTCCAACCTTACATCCTAATTAACATTATTTACCTACTTTTAGATATCAATGGCATGAAAATAGTAGCTAAATTACATTTTTGCAGAGTGTTGTGTGAAAAACGTACAAACTTGCATTTTATTTCAAAGATATCTTCTAAAAAGACAATCCCAACATTCAAGATTGTTTCAAAACTGAGCTTAATAAACTACTTGACAAAATAGCATTAAAGCATTTTACCCACGAACTGTATAATCTATTTAAAGAAGAAAATTTTACGATATCACTGTCTCGTTAAATAGAAACATATTTTCTTTATATTAATAAAGCAGGTAAGGTAGCAAATACTTGCATACATCATCACCATCATGCACCTGTCTGTCTGTTTTAGGCCAAAACTTGCCTTAATTTGACATCAGCTTTATTTTAATTGCCTAATTAGGTCACGATTTCACATCGTTAGATGAATAATGAAAAATTACCAGGATTCTAAGAAACATCAACTTTAAAATGTATCCTTTTACTGCCTAGTGTGTCGTAGAGTGCATATTT
Source organism: Agrypnus murinus (assembly GCA_929113105.1). Taxonomy (NCBI): domain Eukaryota; kingdom Metazoa; phylum Arthropoda; class Insecta; order Coleoptera; family Elateridae; genus Agrypnus; species Agrypnus murinus. Next base: position 75,936,832 of record OV816028.1, on the reverse strand, counting down.
ATTAAATTTAAACATTTTCATTGGCTTCATAAAAAATTATTAAAAATAATTATTCTTCTCCGTGAGGTTATGGAACCCATCTAACATCTTGTTGGAAAAATTCTACCTGGAGGTGCATACTTTCTATTGCATGTCAAATATCATAACATTATGTAGTGGTAAAACTATTATAGTAGTATATGACAATTATGTACTTATTATCTAATAACTTTTATTGATCACACGAACAGTGTACAGAAGCGGTTTTAATATTTAGGACTCAACTTATCATATACCAGTTTCATTCGCACCCCCCTTCCCATGATTTTTTCCAGTCGTGATAGTTTTTCTACATCGATTCTTCTTTTGCTGCTGATACGTGGCAACAAAGTTAAAATTTCGCACGAATAGCGAAATCACACCACGTTTTGCAACACCATATTCCTCGAGTTTTCACAAGTTCCGAACTGTTTCGAACATTCTAGAAATGCCTCTGCTAGTATTAATGTAGTTGCGCCTAGCTTGTTACTTATATGTATTAGCTTGTTTTTAAGGACGACGCTTATTAACAGAATGTATCTTTTTCTCATTTTGGTTTCAATAATATTTTTTTCTATTTTGTCTTGTTTTTTATTCCCTTCTCGCCCTTCCTTTTGTTATTTTGCGCCCCCGTAAGGGTGCGCGACTCACAGTTTGATAATCACTGGTGTACAGGGTTTTTCTGGTATATTTTGAACCTCCCATACCGTCTTTACTTTAAAAGATTACTTTAGTCGTTTACTTAATAGATTACCTCTAGATTTTTTAATATATAAAATTTCGATATACCGCGTGCAAACCTTAGGGGGTAGACACCAGTAATTAACAGTCTGGCATTACATCTGACAGCAGTTATAATTTTAACAAAAATAAACGTCAAAACCACGGGATCTTGATAATGACAGTGTTCACTCCCTAAGATTTACACATGAACCACGTTCGATATTTCAAATCTATTTACTCGGTTTCTATAGTACCAATTGTTGTAAATAATTGTTACTATGGCAATAGAGCTTTCAGAGCGAAAAGGTTATATCTTGACAAATTCTTACGGTTCAGAAAAAAATCCTGCAACCTTTAATTACAAATTTTTTCTAGCTCTTAAAATAAAGGCTGCTGAGGTAGTTCGCAATATACAGACAAACCTAATACACTGTTACAGAATTAGTGTACTGTAGCATTTACCTGCAGTAAGTATGCACTTAATCGTGCAAACTAGAAGAGTTCAAATTTGATGATAAACAATATTTGCAAAAGAACTTGCATTTTTGAAGATTTTGCTTGAGCGATTTGATTTAAAAACATATTACTGATTAAACTATTTATACTTAGTGAAAGAAAACACTGTTCACCCAGATTGTGTGCAGTTACAATAAATAATATTTTACAATACCGTAGACTCAGACCTGCTCTGAAAAATTAATCCAGGAATTTCTCTGAAATGAACGACTTTTAGTAAGTGTACTGATTTTTTCAAAAATCATGTCTTATCAACTAATTCTCAGTAGAAATCTCATTTTACTAAAACATGTTTTGCTCTATCGTCTCATTTCGACTTCAAGTATCTATAGTTGCACTGTCTACCATTTTTAATGAAACACCATGTATAGTACCTTGATACTTGTAATAGGTACAATTTAGAGAAGTAATAAATAAAAAATAGTTATTATCAGATTTTAGATGTAACATTTTTATTTTTATAAAATATAATAAAAATCAAGAGATTAATTAAAGTTTCACAAGTTTTAAATAAATTCTTAACCTTACAATTAGTTCGACAATAAATGTTGTAACGGTACATTTTCCACCGGCATTCAGTACGTAAAATTTTACATTTATATTTATTAAAAATCGAAAGTCCGGTCCTGTAAGACTGCGCTTTATTCGAAATAGAATTTCGTCATGCAAATATTTCCTATGAAAACATCTTAAGAAAGGATTGTTTTATATTTGATATAATTAAAGAACGTAGCGTCATAAAAATGATGTTTTTTTTAGTATTTTGTTTACTTATATTCTGGTGAAATACCAATTACATCGTGAGAGATCTTGATACAGAAAATTATGGGAAGTACTTGATCATCAATTTCATAAAAACATTCCTGTTAATATTCCAAGAATGCAGGACTCAAAAACAAATTTTTCTTTGTTTGTCATATGCGTTTTAAATTTTAAGTCAGGTTGTCGCGTAGCGATTTCGGCTAGACACCAGCTGGGTGTTATTTTGAACCAGTTTGCGCGCATATTCTTTCAGTACTACTTTTCATTCCTTTAGGTCGAAATCTCTGGAGACGGTTAGTTAAAAAACTTCCTTACGGCCAAATAAGACGCATGTTTTTGCGGGTGATCAGGGTCACAGAGGCTGGCATTCTTCGCGCCTCGACAGGTTAGCGTGAGGACATGCTTCCCGTTCGTGCTTCAAGCTAGACCATCTCGGTCAGATCGTGCTATGACGGTCGATATTAAGAAACTTGCGGTCCATCTTTGAGATTAGTTAGTCGACTTTGAAGTCGGGCTTATTGTGTTATAATTCAGTGTTAATTATACAAAATTAATGCAATATTTTGTGTACCTTTCTCGTACAGTTTAGTTGTGATTTGCGGTACAAGTGAACTTTTGAAGTTAACTGATTTTTGAGAATTTTCGTTTGAGAAGATTGATTAATATCGTCTCGTCAATAAACATTTATAGTTGGTTATGTGTAATAAACCATTAAAAACAATTACGTTGTTAGTCTGCGTTAAAGAAGAAAGTGTATTTGTTATTAAAAATTACGTAAATTGAGTATTAATTTAAATTGTGGATTGTCATCTTATCTGCCGATAAAGACAGACAGTTATTTGGTTTAATCCGTGAGTTTTAAATAAAGGAGATTACAACTACTCCTCGAGAATAAATTCTAACAATAAACACTAATCAAATAAGATTGTTTAAACTGTGTTTAACGAACATTGGTGCTGAAATTGTATGGATGATTGACTATTGTTATAAAGTATTTCTTTGGACCTGCTACCATCAAACTGCAATTTAATACCATCGAATCATCGAGAATCAACTACGGTTCTTTACAAGAGAGGCCTTTTCCAATTTCTAATTGACCAGTATGATTTGCTTTGTACAGCAAATAAACCAAGATTTAAGGTATTGTACTTTAAGAATTGTTTATCTTATTTATTATTTTAAGGATGGATTATTTTAAATAAGCGAATTGTGTTGTTCTTTACTAGAAGAGAGCTCTCAGTAGTACTGAATTTTAGTCCATTATTAATAGTGAAAATTAAATTTATAAATCTTCGAAATATTTAATTAGATTTATTTTAGTTTAAGGTGATGGATATTTCTTCGTCAAACTTTTCAAAAGATTTCTGGTTTAAATAAATTCTTGAGTCTAATATTATGTTGAAATACTTTTTAGCTAATAAATCCGGATATCTTTCAGATCTTGTTGAATTTTTGGGATAATTAATACTTATTAAAATTCTAATAATATTTATTCTAGACTGATATTCAAATTATCTTTGAAACTGCCTTAAGTCTATCAATTATAACGTAGTAGACTATTATTTACTAAATGCTTAGTCTTAAGTTTAATAAATTCATACTGTTTATGTGTTTTTTTGTGTGTTTGACTATTATTATTATACCTGTGTTTGAACTATTTTCTGCTTTTATTATTTAATAAATATGTGTTTAGTTTATACTAATGATCTAAACGGAACCATATAATTATGAAAGTTTTGTTCAAATTTTACTTTAAAATTAAAAAAAAACATTTCTAAATTTTTATTCAAAAACCTATTATATTTAATTCATTTTCTGATTAATGAATTTAATATCAAATCAGGCTTAATTAAACATCAATATTAAGCTTCATAATCAGATGGCGCCCTTTTAGTGTTTTTATTTGTGTTCTAAACCCTTATCTACTCCTTTTCACAAAATAAGACAACTGCAGAACCAATACCTGCTACCTGAACATTTCAAATTGTGTAAGAGAGAGTTTAAATCTCAAGCTGTGGCAATGATTTTGAGCATATATGATAATGTAAGTATGACAATTTTATAGTTGTGTTCTCGTGTAGAAAAACCTTTGTTTCACTGGCGCCCAATCGCGGGGCCTTGTTACGTTTGTGAGATTTTTGTTGTTGCACTGACGGTCCAACGTGGGCCAGATTAAAGTAAGCTTCAATATTATTATCATAGATAAGATTGATAAACAAACACGTTGCTAAGAATAAATACAACATACAACACATGTTGTATTGTTAGTTTTGACGTAACGAGCATCACGAATTCCACCATAAGATTTTACATTTTAGAAGCTTTTGAAATATACAAACACAAACGCACAGTACCTTTAATGAACGAACAAACTGAGCGTCGTAATTCTCCTTTATTGGAAGCATTAGATATTTAGTTTTTGTATGTATTGTATCTAGTTACCTATTTTCTGCATTTATTCTTAGCAACGTGTTGGTTTATCAACCTTATCTACCTTTGATAACGACATTTATTGTCGAAACAATTGTAAGGTTAAGAATTTATTAAAAACTTGTGAAACTTTAATTAATCTTGATTTTTATTATATGTTATGATTATGGAGTTTCACAAAGTAAGGCTGGAGACAGTAAACAAAATTTTTATGTTATCAACTCATTAGGATGTCAATATAGGTTGGGTTCGGTTTGGGCGACATGTGTACTGAAGCCAAAGTATGCACAGCATGTCCAAATATGCTTCAAACGTTGCAATTATTCATTCAGTATTTTGTTTAGAAAAAATAGCAAGCTGCCTATTCTGGATTTCGATAGACAATTCAAATGTTTAATATTTTAAGTAACCTTCTGTACTGATAAAATTATTTTATTAAATGTAGGTGTATTATTTTTACCACAGTTTGTCTTAGTATAAGATGTACTAAGCTAAGACAAAAGTTGGCGATTGAAAAGTAAAAAGAACATTGAAACATGTTTCTTTAAACAAGCAGAAAAACACAACATAACCACAAATTTGTAATCGTTTGTGTTTTTCACAAGGATGATGAAAAATATTATTTTATATTACTTTCCTCGTTTCCTGCAATATACTATGATAACTGTTGTAGCTCAAATTCATTTATAGTCAACTACGTATTTACATATACAGGGTGATCCAAATTGATTAAAAACGGTGGTTTGAGTTTACCGTCACGTTAAATTATTGTCCCATTGGCAACAGGAATACTTTGCTGCTTCTTTTACTTTACAGCGGCGTCTCAAAAATAATATAGCTTATAAACTTCGTTAATTTTAAATAATAAGCTTATTTGATAATGAAATGGTCTAATAAACCGTCGTTCTGAAAAAACTGTACTGTAAAATAAGAAAACAAGCGAAATAAATCAAAAATTCAATGAAAACCCGGAACAACGTAGCAAAGCACAACAATGTAAACGATAAGGTGACGAGTTGATTCTGTAACTTTACACAACACATTTCAATAGTGCTAGACTAACAATGTGAAATATACTAAAACCTAAGGCGCGGAATTCAAACCGTCTTCACTAAAGGATCTCACTGTACTTTCTATGATCAAACATTTGTTTACATATGACATAATAACCTCAAAAAAAAACTCTGTTTCACTTCATACTTTGAAGTAAGCTAAATAACAAGCACAGGCTCAGTTGGAGCAAGGGGGGAAAAAGTTATCTCAGTACCAACTCACTTGTGACAAGTAAATAGAACACGACAATTTACTAAGATGATAAGAATAAGTAAGAATCTCACTTAAAAATGGTAAAAAGAATACAACTACTATAATATATGTATGTTTTAAAAGAAAGCTATTGATCTCAGGGTCGGTTTAGAGAACTGTAATAATAAATGTAATGAAATATAATATAAATACAAAGATTAGTTAAAGTTTCACAAGTTTTATTAATATCTGAACCTGACAATATTGTTTCGACACTTTGTGTCATTATCAAAGGTAGATAAGATTGATAAACAAACACGTTGCTAAGGATAAATGCATACAGAAAATAGGTAACTAGATACAATACATACAAAAACTAAATATCTAACATTTCTAATAAAGGAGAATTACTAAGCTCAGTTTGTTCATTCATTAAAGGTACTGTGCGTTTATGTCTGTATATTTCAAAAGCTTCTAAAAGGTCTAATTTGTGTTTGTTGTTGCAAAAATGTAAGAATTTAATCAAATACAAGACACAAACTACATATCAATACCATACTTTGGCAAGATATCAGAACAAATTGCAACTATAATAAGAAAAACCACCAGTTACAAAATAACTTATAAAACTAACACCAACACCTTTTCATTTTTATTCAATGCTAAAGACAAAACACAAGATATCATGAAATCCGGCATTTACCGTTTGAATTGTTCTTTTTGTAACTCGGTTTATATTGGACAAACACTTAGAAATTTCGACATAAGATACAAAGAACACGTACGCTCTTATAGACTTAAACATCCAGAAAAATCGAATTATGCCAAACACATTTTGGAACAGAACCACCTAATGACACCTCAAAACAAGATTAAATTCTAACAGTTTTGCAACAACAAACACAAAGTAGACATTTTAGAAGCTTTTGAAATATACAGACATAAACGCACAGTACCTTTAATGAATGAACAAACTGAGCTTAGTAATTCTCCTTTATTAGAAGTGTTAGATATTTAGTTTTTGTATGTATTGTATCTAGTTACATATTTTCTGTATGTATTTATCCTTACCAACGTGTTTGTTTATCAATCTTATCTACCTTTGATAATGACATAAAGTGTCGAAACAATATTGTCAGGTTAAGATATTAATAAAACTTGTGAAACTTTAACTAATCTTTGTATTTATATTATAGTTCATGATTATGGAGTTCCACAAAGTAAGGCTGGAGACAGTAAACGCTATAAATGTAATGGGTTATTTATCTTTATTAATTGTAATATTGATATGAGATTCTAATTTAATCATTCAATCTTGGATCCTTTATCGAATGATCCCTTTTATATTTAGAAAAGCATTACTCCTCTATCACGGTTCATGGATCTCATCAAGTAAAGTATGCTTGATAATGATTATTATTGAGATACTGACAATTGACATTGGCGTAAATAATTTACAACTGTCATGTTTGACAGTTGCAAAATAATCCGTCATTTTACTATCAAGTAAGTATATCATACACATAGATTTGACTAACTCTTTATTTAATAATTTTATTTTTAGGGTATTCTTTGAAAAGGATTCTTACCCTGTCAACTTACAAATATGGTATCCCTCAAATAAGTCTTCAAGGTATGTTTACTCTTTAACCAATCATCCAAATGTTTCTTCTTATTTCGAAAGATAAGATCTTGTTCTTTTTCAAACATCTACAATTTCCTCACTTATCTCTGTTGAATTCTTTCTCCTTTATTTTCTATTACAGGTTATTTTCATCCACAGCTCTTCCGTATTGACGTGTAGACCAAAATTATCCACACTCTAACACTTGATACCCCTCGTCAATGGATCACGATAACTGCTCTGCATTGGCTTTGATCTGCACACCAATCTCCTCAGGAAAGCTCTGGCGATACTGGATCTGCAAACCTATCTCTTTCGGACGCCCTGAAGATACTGGGTCTGCAGGAAATTTTGAATTTCCATCTATCAGGTAAGTAACCTCACTGGTTCTCTTGAATGGATTAATGTTTATTATTATTTTCTTTTGCAGGACTCTATTAAAGAGTAGACACATTACACCTCGATTTGGCTGAAATCCTAGCATGTGAATAATCCTACTTATGGGATCTATCAGGGTTTCTGTATTGTTTGATTATAATAATTTTCTTTCAATACTTCCTATTTTTAACTTTATTTTTCTATGCTTTTCTTTTCTTCTGGTAATACCAATTTATTTCACTTCCTTCACCTTCTACTTTTACACTCCTCACTTCTCTAATAAAAATACTCAAATCCTTTTTGTTTATTTTAGAACTTGTAAATTCTATTTCTTTAACAATTTTATTTTACAAGATTTCATTACAATTACTTCAGTAAAACCCCTTTTATTATTTCTTTTTACACATTCACTACAAATTCTATCTTATTATTTTTCATCTTCCCGAGGAACCTAATTTTCATTTATTTTATTTGTTTATTTATTCTTAATGAAACATGGTTAATCACACTCTGTGGTGATTCTTTAATTTCCGTTCCCAATAATAATACAAAAACCATAGAACACATATCTATTTTCTTTATTATGAAATTAATTTTTGTATTACTATTGCAGGACAATATGAATTTTTAAACTTTTTAACCAGATCAATATACCTTGAAATTTTTTGATTGATGCCTTTTTTATATTTTAAAGATGTATTGATCTTTCAATGGTCTTACTAACATACATAATCTTTCTCTCTTTTCTTTTCTTTAAGGACAACTTATAAATAAGGTATCCTTTTCTTATCTCTTATTGTAGTTAATTTTGTGTACTGTATACAGTGTGTTTTTTGTAAAAGATAATATAGGAAATCCAATGGAATTTTATCATTTTCCTCGTAAGTTTGTACCCTTGCAAATGTAAGTAGAAATTTTGGTATCAATCGAAAGAAGAATTCATTTTACGTCAAAAAAATATTAAACTTTATGAAGAAAACCAAAATCGATTTAGAAAAAGACTTAAAAAGCTTATTGATTTACTGCTTTTGGTAATAAGTTATTAAAAAAAGCTGGAAGCTGAACGCTGATTGGTGTAGCGGTTAACGCTTCAGATTCCTAATCAAAAATCGCGAGTTCAAACCCCATCACCGTATACTTTTTTTTTAATTGTATTGCTTACTAATTATTATTTTGAGAACTTTATTACAACGATTATTTTTTTTTATTGTTAGATATTTTTGCTACGGGGGTTTACCGTTATTTTTTGTACAATTTTAACTACCCATCAAAAAGGCAAATGAAAAAAGGGCATAAAACTAATAATCGTTGTAATAAAGTACTAAAAAATAATAATTAGTAAGCAATACAATTAAAAAAAAAGTATACGATGATGGGGTTTGAACTCGCGATTTTTGATTAGAAATCTGAAGCATTAACCGCTACACCAATCGGCGTTCAGCTTCCAGCTTTTTTAAATAGCTTATTACAAAAAGCGATAAATCCATAAGCTATTTAAGTCTTTTTCTAAATCAATTTTGGTTTTCTTCCTAAAGTTTAATATTTTTTTGACGTAAAAAGAATTCTTCTTTCGATTGATACCAGAATTTCTACTTACATTTGCAAGGGTACAAACTTAGGAGGAAAATGATAAAATTCCATTGGATTTCCTATATTATCGTTTACAAAAAACACACTGTATATACCAAATTTAATAAATGCTATTCCGACTTGATTTACTGTGTGATGATTTTATAATAATTTTCCTTTTCTTTTATCTATAATTATTATTCATTTTATAGAAACTTTGTTTCCGTTTGTTTGATGATCATCAAGAACCATGCTTGGAGAATAATGATTCTCCAGAGTTTCTAGTAGAATGTACATTCTCATACACTGAGAAAAATATCACTAACTATATTATAGTAAACCGATTTTTTGTTGTTCTAACTTAATTTTAGTAGTGTTAACTAAAAATCTAGGTCAAAATAAACAAACGATTTGTAAAGTGAACTATTTGTTTCTGGTCAATCGGTCTTTGGCAGATCTTACTGGGCTTCTAGTAAAATCAACCATTAGTATGGGTAAAGTCAGCTTAACAAGGATTTTACGTTAGCAGGGCTATTTCAGTCTATAACTCGGGCTAAAATAGCTTAAAAAATTGATTTAATCTACTATATAAACAGGTAAAATAAACCAAACCTTACGGTTACCATTTGAAATAGTAGTTTTCACTGTAAAATAAAGTTGAATTTAGAATAATGATGTCATACATACGTACATAAAAACAAAAGTAGCTTTGTTATTTGATATCCATAACATATATCAGTCACGTACAATATGCATTTATGTTTTGATAAAACGTCTGTGTTGGGTGTATTTGTGAAGTTGGTTTTATATCATTCCTATTAAAAATGTTACATCAGCTTTTTAGCCTGCGAAAATTAAAAGACATTTTATATTGTGTCTTTCAAACGCGAGTTCATTTTATCGAGTGCTGTTATAAGTGAATATAAACTTTATTGGCAGAAGGGTTTTAGGAGTACATAGACACCTTCAAAGGTAAGTCACTTTATTTGTTCATGATACCAATAATATTTAACTGTCTTACAATGACAAGAAAAAAATTTTAAAATTCGATATCTGACAATGAGTCGGGTCTTTAAGCATAATTTAATTATGTATTTATGTACTTTAATAAACTTGTTCCACAGTCATTAACGCGAAAAATTTGTTACTTTTCCGGTTTTCAAGTCTCAGCGAATTTTTAAAGAGCAAACCCATCGAATTTCTAGGTTTGAAGATTGATTCTTCTGAATTATCTAGTCTTTGTTTTTAAGCATAATTTTAACGTATTTCATTCTTTATAAGTTGAACTTCTCACTACTATCCATTTCTTTTTCTAGAGTCCTCTGACTTTGATACCGTATTGCTCGAAAACTACTGAAGCAAATTAAATATTTGAAAAACGAGCGAATAGTAAATTTATTTCTACATGTAACAGTAAAATATCATATTTCTAACTGATATACTTTTATTTTTATCGGACGATACATAATAAAAGGTACCCATTTTTAGGGAAAATTTCATTGAGAGTGAGTTAAATATTTTTTTTCTCAGAAAGTATATCTCATATATCTATGAGATTTTTGTAAGGGTTAGAAAGCAACCTTGCGGTTGTTATTCTATTAATTTTCGGACAAAAAAGTGTTTTATTTAAGATATATATGAAAAAATAGCGAACTATGCGTTCTTGTTTATTAATGGAGATAGCGTCAAATTTTTTCCGCTAAATTAACATTTTTCATATGTAGACATTATTTTCTTTAAAGAAATGTTCCGAATTTTAACAATGAAAGTGCAATAACAAAAAACCCGTTTTTTGTCGAAATCACTTATCATCAAAAATTCGTTTTTTGTTTCCGCATTTTTATTATTAAAATTAGGAACATTTTTTTAAAAACAATAATGTCTACGCATAAAAAGTGTTGATTTAGCGAAAAAATTTTGACGCTATCTCTATATTAATAAACAAGAACGCATTGTTCGCTTTTTTTTCACATAACTCTTAAATAAAACGCTTTTTTGTCTGAAAAACAATAGTATAAGAACCACAAGGTTTCTTTCTAACCCCTACAAAAATCTCATAGATATATGACATATACTTTCTGAGAAAAAAATTAGTGAACTTACTTCAATGAAATTGTCCCTAAAAATGGGTATCTTTTATTGCGTATCGTCCGATAAAAACAAAAGTATACCAGTTAGAAATATAATATTTTACTGTTGTATGTAGAAATGAATTTACTACTTGCTCGTTTTTAAAATATTTAATTTGGTTCATTAGTTCCCGAGCAAGATGCTTTCAAAGTCAGAGGACTCTAGAAAAAAAATGGATAGTAGTTCATTGTTATTGAAAATTAATTATGCTGTTTATTGTTACTAGAGAAATGCCTGACAGCAGTTATCTCCCGAGATTTGATACCGGTTGCAGGGGACCGCTCTGTTTTTATGTTTAACCTATAGCAGTGGAAATCTACATTCCAAGGGATTGCAGTCAATAAGGTTAGTACGCTTTAAAGTATAGTTAGTACTTTAAAATTTAATTATCTACAACGTAAAAACATGATTTTTAATAATTTTTGGGCAATAACCTTTTAAATAAACATTTCTGGACCTGGTCTCTGCAAGGGAGGGCTCTCGAAATGTTGCCATAAGAAATGTAGTATTATAGACTGAACTTCAAGAACTAATAATTACTATTTATTACAGTAACAGAATTACATTGTTCTTTTCAGTCAGCTGCTACGACTGATCTTCAGAACGTAGATATTGGAGACTTGCCATCACCAGTTGGTCAGTTCACCAGCACTACTCAAAGTCAATCTGAGGCCGCCTATAGTTCTAATCCATCCTTCAGCCAGGATAGTATTTCTTTGGATCCTGCCACAGATACATACAGCATTCCTACACCATCTCCCAGGTCGAAGGGAATAATGAAAGTGTGAGTATGAATAGTTGTGATATTTCGGTAATTTAACACATTGCTTAGGGTAAAGTGTTTCACCGCTGCCTCCAGTTGGTTCAACTGTTTCATGATCACTGTATAACGATCTAAACCTCTTTAAACAGAAATACATATCTTAGAAAATTCCATACCAGTATTTTTTGACCACTAGGATAGTCTTATTTTGATTGACAGTAGGTAATTACACTGGAAAGTTCTTGACAATTTATTTTCATATTTGATTTTTTTGAATTTGAAGTTTGGTGTGAAATCTTCGTACCGAATCTCACACGCGCTTGAATTAGTAACCAGAAATTCTGTCTCGATCAGGAATGTTTAAAGAAAATTATTCTTCATCTGTGACTCGGGGCACTTTTCAAAATATTCCTGACCTCGAGATTGTAAGAGACACCTGTAGGTGGTGAGCTCGAAGAGATAAAGGTAAACCACGCCCCTAACGGTTTTTGTCGTTTTTCTCGAAAACTTAGGTTTATCGAGATGAAGAAGATTAGGTAAAATAAAGCTTATTTAAATCCCTTTGCCAAAACCCATCAGGCGAGATTATCGATATTCTTGGTGCCAGTTGGCTGAAAAATTCGTTTTGGCAAGTTAATTCTTAGGAGAGTACACTGTACTAGTCAATTTTTTAATTCAACCTATTATGTAAAGGTGTTTCGTTTGTTTTGAAATCCTAATCTCCTTTATTTATAAGATCAGTAAAGTTTTCTGGAATGATTTTTGCTGTAAAACTGAAATATACAATTTAAAACGAAACTGTTACCTTACCGTGGCGCCCGTACAATACGAGCAAATCAGGAATTAAATCGTGTATTTCAATTTCACATCAAAAATCATTCAAGAGAAAAATTTGCTCGATACCAAGGTCTTATAAATAAAGAAAATTCGGATTTCAAAATAGGCGAAACACCCTGTACGTATTGGGTTGGATACAAAAATTAACTGGTACAGTGTACTCTCCTAAGAATTAACTTGCTAATACGAATTTTTCAGCCGACTGACACCAAGAATATCGATAACCTCGCCTGATGGGTTTTGACGAAGAGATGCTAAGGTAAAAGATGACTGGACCACGATCGCGTCCGGATCTCAACAAATTTTTCTTGGCTACTTCATGACGAATATTAGACCAAAAAAGTTACGCCCGAATGTTCCTTGAGCAAATTTACTGGTGCAACTTGCTGATCCATGTATGACATACCTTCTTTCTTCGAATACACAAAACAAAGGCGAGGTACGAAAAAGCATTTTTGGTAGGGATTTAAATAAGCATTATGTTACCTAATCTCCATCTCAATAAACCTAATAGTTTTGAGAAAAACGACAAAAACCGTTAGGGGACCTGGTTTACCCTCATTATCTCTTCGAGCTCACCACCTACAGGTGTTGACTTTGAGGGGGTGATTTAACAATCCACAAGGAAGCCCTATGCAAAAATCCACGGACTTACCTCGACTTTCCGCTATTTTTTGTAAGACTGTACTATAGTGATTTGACTATTATTTTTTACTTCAATATTTTTGACATACTTATCATTTCTGAAATTTAAATAATGTTCTCTTTTCATTGCAGGAAGTGTATGCTGTAACACTCCAACTAGCCCCACAGGGCAGAACCTTATTAGATCTTTACTTCGAGAAAGGTATCCTAGATCAGACAGCCTGAAAGAGGTTATGCCACCTTATAGTTGACGAGAGCTAAGCGAGGAACCAAGGAAAAAAGTCGCGTCTTTAGATTTACATTTTTATTGGAATTTTTAATTTGTACTTATAATTGTCACATGTTATCATAATTATAATTATTTGGATAATTATTTCCGGATGTTGACTATAATGAATACAATATAATTAATCGTTCTAATGTAAGTTTTTTATTTAAATATCGTTTTATTTTATTTGTCTTGCCTTCATTTTTGAACAATAACAGTTTTTTTTATTGAATTTGTTTCTTTTCGACTTTTTTTGTGTAAGTATGATATTGGTGATTTGGACTCACTATTATTGCTAGTTGGCCATATTTGCTCTTCAGAATTACTAGATTTCCATCAGTTTCTGAAAATATTTTCAGCTATCTCTGTGAGAAAACCTTATATAGCAGATGAAGGTAATACACATTGAAATGAGGCATAAAAATTGACAACATTCATATTTTCAATGTGCATTTTCCTCCCATATCATTACAGGGTTTCTCCTAGAATTAGCTTAAAATAAGACTTAAAATTAGGGAGTGGGGGAAATTTGGAGATTATGAAGAGAAAATTAGGCAAACTACCAAAAATAGTGAGTTGAAATCACCAATGTCATCTGGTAGAAACAACCAGAAAATATAGTAATGTGAACTTGAATCGATGGGTAAAATCAACTAAGCAGAATGGTATTTTAGTTATATGCAATGGTCATGACTGCTATTATATGTAGCTGATTCCACCTTAGAAAGATGCTGAATTAACTTGACATATAGGTATTTTTACTATCCAATATTATTACATCAGCCAGAAAAGCCAAGCTAATGCAACTACATCGTGAGTTACTTTTACTAGTCTACTAGGTTGATTTAACTATATGAGCTTCATTTCTAACTGTTTCATTTCGTATATCTAACTATACTATTAAGACTATTTTAACTATATGCAAGGCTGAAACAACCTAACACGGTATGGTAAATTTAACTATTTACCGGTTGCTTCTACCATATGGGAGTGTGATTGATTTAACCTTATTGGGTAAATTTAACCAAACACATTTTACTAAAATCGTATAGTTCGTGTTACCCATAAGTATTGTTGTCACTTTTTGTACCATATTTTCGGGTTGCTGCAACTCATTTTTGGTTAATTTAACCTGAATATTTTTTCAGTGTACCATTCACTATTTCTAACAAAAGTGACCATTGCACTTCGTACACTACAATGTACGAAAAGAAAGATATTTAAATACTTAATACTATTAATTAATTAATACTTAACTTAATGTTCTCATTATCAAACAAATATATATGTAAATAATTTAATCGTTTTTATGTTGTACGTTAAAATTTATAAGTAAATCGTCGAAGTTATCGAGTGTAAAAGCTAAACTTCTGTGTAGCTTAGAATTGGAAAGTTGATTTCTACGGGTTTTCAAGTTAAAGAAAAACCGACATTTCCTTTTCCAATGTCCCGGTAATTGAAATTATCAGTTTGCATTTTGAAGGAAGTTAGATTTTTCCTTCATTAATTTAGTTATTTATGGTTTCAGGATTTCTCGTGACGGTTCTTCTGCTTAATTTCCCCTTTCTTACGACCAAGAAGTTTCTTATTATTTTACAATCTCCAACGAAACAATCAACAAGCGAATCCAATTTTAAATATTTAAAAATTTTAAATTTAGATTTTTCCAATTTTTAAGACATGTTTTCCACCCGCAGGTTGTTTTTAGAATAACAATTCCTTCATTAGTAATATGAGAAGTTTTACTTGAGCACGCCACGCGAGCAAGAATGGGAGAGAATTTCAATTATGTTTTCTGCGACTTCCATACCAGATGAAAAAAGGAAGGGGCGCCATCAGCGATGAAGTATATGACTTGGAGGGAACATCAGTGCAGCATATCGGGACGACATTCAAAGTCTGACATAGTTTCCGAACTATTTCTAAGTTCGCGAGGTGACGGGGTACCAATTTCATGCCTCCTCTACACTGTTTTCACCTCATTGGATTTTAAGGCGGAGTTTATTGTTCTACTCTGAGTTTGCTTAATGGTCTGAAAGACAATGAGTAAGGGACGTTCATTGCATTATGACGTTAAGTTCATAGGTCCGGGAATGTTAAATTATGTCTTTATTTAATAAATGGACTTGTTTTTGAGAGAAAGGGTGTGCCGAAATTAATTTCGGGTTTATTATGCCGATACCGACACGCATATTTTATATATTTCTTGGTTCAATAAAGCGTTGTATCTAAGAGGATGCAAATTTTTATAGCACGAATTGAGATTTTATTGTTCCGACTGGAATTGTATTGACCTGAATATTTTATGAACCAAAAAAAGAAACCCCAAAAACTTGTTTATAGACATAAAGCAGTATAAAGTGTTTTGATTTTCTGTTTAGTGAATCTACTTTTGTAAATCAACAAACCTGCTCTAAAAAACAAGTAGTTTTACAAAAAAAGGGCTTGTTTATCTACTTGACAACACTACTTGTGTAAAAATATTCGGCTAATAACGAACTTCAGTCAGTGTGTCATTAGCTGCAGTTCTAACTACTGTAGCTGCTCTGGAAGTTATAGTTATAGAAACGTTTTATAGTTTCAGCTACAATAAATTATAAAAGTAATTAATACCTCCATATATTAGGATAACTAAATTGTCATACATTACCCATAATTCATGCAACATTGTATACCCAATAGTCTTAACCATAACCATTATTCGCAGATGCATTTATGTACCTCCGCGGAAGTACTTATATACCTTAAGGATCTCTGGACTTTTATGACGCCACTAGGACCGTCGCATTATTACAATCTTAAATTACTACTCTGGGAAGGTGCTTAATTCACCTTAGACTAATGCCTTTTTGATACGTTAGAGAAATTTGTATATTAAATTTAGAAAACTTTTTATTACTGCTTCAAAGAACATTTTCTTATCTTAGCAGCTATCTTTCTAGATCAACTGAGCTGCTTTTATTATTTTTGAGTAATTATTTTCCTAAAAAGTAAATCACCAGCTTTTGTAATGTATGTATCTGCAAAAATGTTGTAATTTACAAGCATAGCAGAATAAAAAGTGCTCAGTTTGCTTTTTGATATAATGTACCGAAGTGTATATCACATTTTTGCAGAGGTTTGCATACTTTAATCTTAAAAAAACATGCCCACATTATGAATCAAAGAGGATTTTTAGCATTCTTTATTGGAACTACTAAAGGTCGCTTCTGAAAAAGACCCATAGTCTGTTATTCACGTTATATTTCAGTACAGGTACATAAAATAAATATATTAGTTTGAAGATGCTTTCTAAGTCTTTATTGAAAGCGTTATTAATATTGCGTATTTAACAAAGTGTACAGAATTATTATTATTATTGAGAACGATCGTGTTCAGACAGTCTAGCGGCAGACCGCAAAGCCAGCGATGGGTTCAATTCACGGCCGGGGCATAAAATAGATTGTAAATTGATTTCTCCTTTGGAATGCATTGCCAAAACACTAAATATACCTGCGCTGGAGATTTCGCCTAAATCAAGTGTCTACGCAAAGATTACGCACGCTTCAGATATTTGAAACACACCTAAAACTGTAGGATGCTCATAAACCTGTGTTCACTGGAATCACCTTAAAATATAAAACTGTAGGAAGGGACATAATCATCTACCACATATGACCGGGATGAGGTCTCAATATGGCTGAGTAGGTGTTTCCGGTTTTGTAATGAGATATTTTCATTGGCGGTTCTCTCTGTTTCGAAATGCGCACATAAACTACTTTACCTCAATTTTAAAACATAGTATTTTGAAATTAATCTTAGAATATAAGTTGTATATTAAGTATTTTAAACAAACGAATACTTACTTATGAAACGTAATTCCATTCTTCGAATTTGTTGGAGTTTGAGAGAAAAGCAGATTTAGGTGGTGTCTAATGGTGGCCAGTGTGACGTCATATCCGTAGCTTTTAAAGCTCACTGCACCAGGTAGTTACGTCCCTTCCTACAGTTTTATATTCTAAGGGATTAACACAGCACGAGTGTAGGAGAACAATTGCCAACATCTTAAATAGAACACGGTACTCCAAAATTTATTACTTTGAAAAGTTCTAGTGTTTTATTCCATTTGTAACGTGTTAAAATTCCCCATTTTATAATAATATAATTTTCTTCATTCTTCAATGTATTTTTCGTTAGGTTAAAATCTGCAGATTTCAGTTTAATTCAAATGGTGTTTTCTTAAATATGAAGGATCACCTCTACATGTTCCCATACAGATAAAATTCCTTCCAGAATAAAATGCAGACTTCTTATTACAGCAAATGATGATTTTGTATTTACCAAAGTTTACTTTAAGCCGTTCCCACGACTACAAGTGTCGTTTCGTAGAGAAAATTCAAATAATGTTGAATCTAGAAATATTCAGAACAAAGGGAAAAAATGACATTTAGTTAAATTTATTACTTCCTATACGCGTTTACTCCCATTTTTAAAGAATAGGTTCTCGGTAATCACTTGCGTTAATAACGTTTTGTGCAGTATCGTATAGTACAGGAAGCTTACTTGCTTCAGTTTACCGTTTAAATTTTCAATGTTAACAAATTAACACAAATAATCCAGTTTACCGGACTTTAAAAAGTTGTGAGGAAAATTCAATCTTAAATTGAATTTTAATGCTTGTCGTTTTGGTTAACGAACTTATGTTTAATTTAGAGTGTTATTAGTTATAAATTTAAGAAGATAGGTTGTAGCGTTTGGAATTTTAACGCTAATAATCCTTACCTTTGGGGGTTTTCGTTTTAATAGTAGTAAATGAACACAACCTCGAAATGATACAACCTTCTAATAACGAAATTTGGTTAAAGAATAAATCTTGTAACTATTAAATGAATTACTGGAATTATTGCAGTTTCAGAGTTTTAGTATTGCGGCCTAGTGCCAAATCATTGCGGAAATAATTTTCGTAATATCCATTAAGAACGTTCAGTTCATTGTTGCAGCATCTTTACCACAATTCAAAGTTCCACCTGTTTTACAGCTATTGTCATGTGAAGTGTTTTGCCTTTTGTGTTAAGTGTAATAAGGGCATTCATTATAGTGTTGTGTTCTTTTGTAAGTTTAAAGAATTGTATGATTCTAACTATGTTTCAAGGATTTAAGGATAATTTGTCTGAGTAAAGTAAGTTGTATGTGAACATTATTTGTACCATTATTATGAAATCTGTTTGCTACTGACACAATTATTTCCTTCTTACTAAAGATCCTTATGAGAAAATTACTACTATTGTTATTATGAACTTTATGTTGAAACAACCTATTATTTTGTCTACGAATAAATGAACATTTAAATTAAATTTTATTATGATGATACTGGACAGACCATTGATTGAAGTTATTTATTTATTGGAATTGCTTTAAAGTTAATGTATATAATGGTGATTAGTTCTTATTAATTCAATTTAATCTATTTACACTGGATTCCTATTTTCTTGAGAATTCAGGAACGTATTCATGACTTCAAGCAAATGGCGCCCTAATTATTTTTATTGTGTCTACTAAACCTTATCTTTTCTTTACAATTAGTATGTTATGGAAATTAATACCTACTTCCTGAGTTACAAATTGTCATAAGATAACTAGAACCGGTGCAATTATGAGCTGTACAGTAAGTATTTGAATTTTTATTAATGTTACAGTGACGTCCATCGCGCGGCGTATATTTTTACGTTTTGAGTATTCAGAATAAAACGTAGAGTAAAGAAAATTTTACGTTTCACATTCGAATGAATAACAACCTGATTTCTTTATGAAAAACATCCTACCAAAGTATGGTTAAAACTTATCGGTAATTCCAAGAAAACCACACACACTATAATGTTGTAGGCTTAAATGCTATTCGCGTTGAGTGTCTGTATAGTGGTAGCTAAGAACTAAATTATTTATTTAAAAAATTTCAATACGGGGTTCTCTGCTTGAAATTTTTCTTTATGTGCCCATTTGATAATTGGATATTCCACCCTACTTATTATATTTACTAACAGTTTGACACAATGAAGATTTTATTTGTAGTGTCAAATAAATTTATGAGAAACGTCAACCTTGACTGAAGTTAACCCACAGGATGCTATGAGCAGGTAAGGTTACTAAAATAAGATGAAAGGGTATTTGTTAAAGATAATTCTCTTTTATAGATTTCAGGATGAATTACCCACCAGTAACTTTACAATTTATATTTGAAATTAAGTAAGTAATTTGATTATTGTCTAAATCTTTTCTTCTTTATATATTATTTATTAACTGTTTATCACATCCTTTTGTTTACGCTGTTGCTGAGCCTTTATAAAGGATCCCTGTTTATAAATTAATTAAATTTAACAGTTTAAGATGTTTTATTTTTCACTCACTTTTAACACACCTCTGATTACTAACTGATCGATTATTATTCGGATTTCTCTGTGATGACCTTTCTGCAATGATTTTCTATGAGATGTAGCTTCAATTGCGCGATGACAACAGCTTTCACTTTCATATAGATACATAAACTAATGTTGACTTTTATTTGTTACAGGAGAGCTTCCATATGCCGTTATGTACCTTTTTAATCACCACCCTCACTGCCAGTGCAATATCTCCTTATATTTTTAATATTAATTTATCAAACATTATTGCAAATACATCTTTTTAACAACTTTATAAAATTGTTACTCTCTTTGCTTTTATAAATTTTAAAATTCTGAACAAAATTTATTTATCTTATTCCTATTACCAACTTTATAATTGGAAATAATTTATGTTTCTCTATTTTTCTTTCTTCTTATCAACATCCAGTCTTGTGAATATGAAACCGTTACAAAAATGTCTCTTTATAATTATTAATGTAGCTTAAAAAATATTATGAATTAAGTTTTTTTAGTAATATTTAATACTTGTCGTATTTAACTCTCAACTCTCAATAAAATATTCTTTAAAATAATTTATTTATTTACAATGTTTTCCATTTTTCAGGAATAGTCACCTGTAAATTTATTCTGTTCTTTTGAAAATGTATAGCTCTTACAATAAAGATTAACTTAAACTTATTTATGGTAGGAAATTTATTGAAAATTGTTTGTGTATCATTCTTCTGGATCTTTTGGATTTGGAATGGGTTAAACTATCTCTAAAGTTAATTCCTTTTTCGTTTTAACTATTAACTCATTACTTTGACTATCCCATTAAATAAATATCATTACAATATATATATATATATATATATATATATATATATATATATATATATATATATATATATATATATATATATATATATATATCAATATATATATGGTAAAATAAGCAATAGACATTCAGTCTAATTTCCTTTAAAAGTAGTTTTAACTTTAACTTCGAATGCAAGAAACACAAATTGGTACTTTTAAGACAATAGAGAATTTTTAATAAGCCAATGCATATTTAAATTCAAGAAACATACAACATTCAAGAAACCTAATTAACAAAAAACTGACATATTGCGGACACCTTTTATACTAAAAAAACACATAACATGTTTTATAAGGGTAACTTGTAAACACTAAAAGTAACGAAAACTTATAAAGGAAATATTAGTTACCAAATTGCTTACCAAAAGCTTTATAATACGTAACGAAATTACTACTATTACACATATATCCTAGGTAGTGATGGACGATGGAAATATTCCCGGTGAGGAATATTCCCCGCCGGGAATTTAATTTGAGAATTGATAAAAATCACCGATAAATTCCCGAAAAATTAAAATTTATTTTTTATACTCCAATAAGTAAAACACAAGTAAACACGCGTCAAAGCCTACACCGCCTAATACAATTTTGCAAGCTAAGACCTGTTACCAACACGTAACCAATTCAGAGTATATAAACATACCTCCGAAAAAAGGAAGCCCTTTGCATGAATAACATACTTAGTAAATAAAAGTTCAAAATTAAGACTGTGGATTCGTTAAAGACTTTATGTACAGTTACAGAAATAAGTAATGCGTCGCCTTCTACATGTGCCTATTCAGTATGAAACACGCCCTATAAATTGAAATAAAAGAAACATAACCTCCTATTATTAAAAATAATTAACTTTTAATACATAGTGTCACGTAGGAGTTGTCTTAACTAGGGACGTAGTTAAGGGTAGAGTCGGAATTAAACACATAGTATAATTTAACAATATACTACACAACAAGTTGGATTACAAACTACAAAGTATGAGGATGGACGAGTCCTACTAAGAACTAACATTAAACATTAGTGGTCGAAACCATCCTAGGAACTATGTACTACAACTAAGCTTTAGGAAGACCAGGTAAGCGGTGTCCCAGGACACTAACCTCTAGGCTCCTAATACTAAGTAGTAGGGGGAATCAGGTAAGCGGTACCCCTGAATACTAGCTTCTAAAAACTCTTACGATTAATTAATATAAAGTTACTTACCAAGCTCACATCAAGATCATGGGCGGCTAGAGTCAATTGCACGATGAAATGTTGACTTGAAGCAAGCCCGTTTATATACTTAGTCGGTTTCCTGGCGACAAATAAAGAGCAATACCTCGGAATTCGCCTTTTGTGCACCGATTATGACGATTATTTTTTAATTGTAGGTAATTGACTATCTTGAAAGTCTAAATGTTGGATTTGTCCGCTAATGCCCAGTTTAACTGTTATTAACAAGTTATTATTTGTTCCATAAGGGACTAATTAATAATTAAATAATTTCATCAAATTTTTATTATAATTGAATAAAATTAGGTACTTATAGCTTTTTGGGGTCGCAGATTACGAATTTGGGGTTCAAAACCGTCAAAAGTGCAAAATGGCGGCTACAAAATGGCCGCCGAAGTAAGAGATTTATTATTTGAAATGGCAAATGAAAAAAAGTAGGGGGTTTTTAAAGTCGCAAATTGCGATGTTATAGTTATTTACGTATTAAGATCTGTTAAGACAGCTATAACGGCGAAGGGAGCTGCTTGAAGCCAGACGAAGGATTGCTTTAATGCTTCCGTGTGTTCAGTTTTTATTGTGTTAAAATGGAATGTCCACAAATCTTTTATGTTGTATAAACATTCAATGTGATCAAAACATGAATGTACAGCTTTTTAGATGCAGTAACTATATTTACCGCATGCAATTTAAAAGATTTCCAAAAAATGCGTTTTCATGACGAAACGTGTTTCGCCCTGACTCGCCCCGACTCGAACCCTGCGTGTCAGCAATACCGATTGGTGATATCGTGTAGTACGTTTACCAAAGCCACGGCAAAAGGTAATTCTGTAAATTTAGTAGACTTGTGTCCAGCACTCGATTCTGCGCAGCAACATTTAAAGAGGGTATATCTGCAAACTCAACTGTGGCTGAAAAATAGTATGACAATTCAAGAGTAGGGTTGGACAATTATGAATGTAATCTTTTACCCAATAAGCATGATAGAACCTGCAGCTTTAGCGAATGTATGTAGATTATAATTTAGCGGAGGCAAAACTGGACGTGGAACAGCATGTGGGTGTAAAAAAAGGACTATACTGTACTTCAGTTTGCACAGAGAATTCAACCGAGATGGGCTACTTAAATGTACAACCGATTCTGTCGTTGCAAGAAGTAGATGATGAAACTAACATTATTTTAAAAGAAACACAAGTAAATGATAATTAATACAAAAAATCTTTATTTAAATCTGACGATGAATAAAATTTCAATATTAAACGGAATTATGGTTAAATTATGGAATATTAATTTATTTTAATACTATTCAAACTAAATTCCTTTCCACCAATTTGAATTTTAAATAAATAATACTCTAACTAATAATTGGAACAATCTTAAAATTTTATTAACTAATATATACTCGTATATAAATCCATCTTAAACAAACATATGGGAGAGAATAAACATTTTGAATTTTAATCATATTTAGTTTGGGTGGCCTTTTGTGACTGGCACTTTGCATCCAGGTCATTTTTTAACTTAACATCGCAATTTGTGACTTTAAAGATTCCTAATACTAATTTTTGACACCGGCGGCCATTTTGTAGCCGCCATTTTAGACTTTGACCCGATTTATAATAGCTACAACCCATAGCCTGGAAACCAGGCCCCAGAAGCTATAAGCTTGTGCGGGAGGGAGGGGGCGATTATTATTATTACGTAGGCCCTAGGTGCGGCTGCAGCCGACTTACAGATGGAACAGCGCAAATCCCACATTTGTGTCACAGCTAAGGAAAACTGCAGAAAACCTTAACCAGATCTGCCGGCACCGGGGATCGACCTCGGGCCGCTTGGGTGAAAGTCCAGCACTCTAGACATTACACTACCAAGGCTGTTGAACCCAGAATTTGTAATCTGTGACCCCAAAAAGTTATAAGTACCCAACTTTATTCAATTATAATAAGAATTTGATGAAATTATTTAATTATTAATTGGCCCCATATGGAAAAAATAATAATTTGTTAATAACAATTAAACAGGGCATTAGCGGATAAATCCAACATTTAGACTTTGAAATATATTGGATTACCTACAATTTAAAAAAAATCATCAAAATCGGTGACCAAAAGGCGAATTCCGAGGTATTTTTCTCTAGGAAACCGACTAACTATATTCTCATGAATATTGCGGAAGCCGTTGATGCATACTTGAATATATTAGTTATAATGAGATGAATATATAAGTACATATTAGATTATATTATCATAATAGAATATATTATCATATTATGGCGACTCGTGAACGCTGAATGCATGCAGCTGGTCTTATAGCATAGGCTGACGTTGGACAGACGTGTATAACCTAGGTAACATTTGCACTGGATGGAATGCAAGTTAAGGAATTATGAAAGTATTCAGTTCTAAATAGTTCCGTTTGTGACAATAGATTTGTAATATGAAAATCTTGTATAAAAATAATAACATGTAAAAGGAATGTAAAATCAGCTAAAAAAGAATAAAAACCAAATTAAAGAAAAGAATAATTTTAAGGGTTGCTATAAAGAAAGAACTTCCATTTGTATTTCTAGTTATTCGTCTTCGTGGTCTAGTGGTTAGAACGCTCCTCCAGAGTACTAGGGCGAATTGAGCTTCGCATCGAGCTCCGGTGCTTGAAGTTTTTTATTTTTTAAATTATGTTTTTGTATGTTAATATTAATCTGTTGATTACGTTATTTAATCAGACTTTTTATTAGACTTTAGTTTTTTATTTTACAAAACCACCTAAAGAAAAGAATCGTCGGCTGTAAACGAAGTTCTCTACAGTAACCAGCTAATGATGCCTTTGTAAATTTATACTAACCTTGAAAATTTTTTGAAGTTTCATCATGTCGATTAACGAAAAGACAGATCCCGAGGAAAAAATGGAATAAATACTGAGTAAACAATTGTAAAGCATTTTAATTACCAATCAAATTAAACCAAGATCTGTAATATTGGTGTAGGTGCCTTGACTAATTATTCTGACTTGAATATCCAGAACTACATCACCTAATACGTTCTAAGTTGTTTTTCTAGCTTATTTTTTACTTCTGTCTTGGTTCTAGACGATAACACTAATCAACAAATACTAATTCTGTTCTTGATTTTCATTTATATCAACATGATGTAACGCACTATAGTTCAACCATGAATACATGGAATGAGTCATCTTCGTAACCACTTAAATAAAAAAATACAACCCGATGTGAGAAAACATAAGTATGCAAATTTTACGTTATTAAAAATTCAGCGGCGTACGCTAGGACCATCAGGTTTTCATTTCTTATTTTACTTTTATTACCTTAATTAAAATTGGTTTGTTCCACTACTGAGTCTTTCTAGCTCATTTATTGTTTATCTTATCATTTAGATTAAAACGTGGTGATGACTCTAGATGTATTGTAACGACCTGTCTATTAGAACGTTCCTTGAAGTATTTGTACATCTTTACAGCGTTGTGGTTTTATAAATTGTCTTATAAATACTTTTTTTAAAATCTTTCATGCATTTCCAGTTTTAGGAGAGGTAACATACTGCAGCTAAACCCAAGAGTACTGTTAGTTAGAGGAAAATGCTTAGACTTGGACAAGTACATGAGATGACTAAAAAAGTGCAATTAAAAAAGGTCGAGACGAATCTTGAGAAATTCCTTCAAGGTATTTTGCATTAAAAGAGCCCCCACTTAGGCATGTAGAACACGCAAATTAAAATACGTAAGCCAAAAATAAAACAAGTGTCAGTGGGCTGTTTTTATAACATGAAAACTAATTAAAAACAGTTTTATGTGAATCTTGTTCTCTATTTTTTACAAGCTATAAAGTGTTATATGGTAAATTATGTATGTAACGATTAATTTTCTACTAGTGGAGGGGGTTAGTTAGAACATGGGACACCCGATGTTAAAATCGATCATATTTCCCTAATTCAAATTTCACATTTACTTAATTTCCTTTGTAGGAAAACTTGTTAGATGAATTCATAAATCCAAACATTGTCACGCGCGTTATTTGATACTGAAATTCCCTTTTTAGCCTAGATTTGGAACAATTGCAAACTTTTTAGAGTTTATTTACTCCACTCAATCAATGTTAATAAATTACTGCTTTTTGTGGATTTACGTGTTTTCAAAACATGTACGTGGAAAAAGAAACAATTTAAAGAATCCTTGCGAGTTTAAATGCGTTACACTTTATCACTTTTTTCCGTTACTGAAATCCCCATGTCACTTTCTTTTTGTTACCACAACCCTTGTATATTCAAATTAAACATTAAAGAAGAAATAACAATTCTAACCTGGAATAAATTCAGTTACGGTTCAAACTTTTTCATTTTACTTAAGCAACTAATAACTATAAATTTCCGAAGCAACACGGTATCTAAAAAGTGCCTACGAGAGTGAAAAATTGTAAAAAACCCGACGAGAAGCACATCGTTAAATTTAAAGTTAAAAGCAAGTGCAGAATCTGAGCTTTCCGACCCTTAAATTTACACACACAACTGGTCCAAAATATCTGAGAGTTAAAGCTTCACGTTCTGACCGCAGCTTAAAGTCGAGTTTGCTAGTAGGCTGGGAAGAGAGAGCTTTTATGCACCATTCCAGATAAAGCTAAGCTTGATTTACAAGACTATTTCTACAGATATAGCGAGATAAGGGCCTTCGAACCTTCTCAAATGAGAAGCTCGGTTTTTACTACCTTCTTACTAGCCACCAAAACTAAACGATAATGGTTTTTTGTTGTTTATTTCAAAAGTTTGGATCGTACTTTTAAATTTTGTGTGGAAAAGTCAAATAACTGTGTAGGAACTCCATTTCGCAGTTTTAAATACTGTATAATATTGTCAATGACAAGGTGTAAATGTCATTCCTTCTATATTTAATGAAAATTGTTCTTTATCCAAGGAAATGAGTCTCGGAGGTCACATTTTGTTAGACAACGCTTGGTCTTGTTTAAAATTTTCACGATGCAGCAGAATTCTCTATTACAGCAAGACACGTCGTAAGCGCTTAAATAAAAATTTGACTCGTTAAGTTGCTTTAAAATTCAGAAAGTTTTCAGACTAAATGTACTTTCAGCTACATTTATGTTAATATTTGCGCTCAAAAAATTTCTTGTATCACCAAAAGATTTAACATTTTTCGTAATTCATCTTTAGTTAAATTTTACATTGCACAATTTTGACAAATTGAAGAATTGACAAATGTTGAAAGGCGGTTTGAAATTCTGAAACTTTTAGCAAAATTTAACCAAGGTCTTTATGTACCTTTTTATTGCATTGGAAGGCCCTTTCCGTGTTCTAACATGGTAAATAGGTAATGAAAGTAATGTCTTCAGTGGTGTATTTAGATGGGGAATATCGTACGGAACATCCCCCCCCCCCGAAATATTTTTAATAGTATAGCTCGTTTATGTACCGAAACCGTGGTTTCTCGTAAAAACCCGAAAATTTAGTAGTTACTCCCCTCCCAAAATTCCTAAATTGCCATTAAGTGTCTTAGCAATAGATTATAATAAGATTATAGATAATAATTATAATACACGTAAGGAAGTATTGTAGGAGAACTTTATTTAAGAAAACAATATCAGAAGTATATCTAATTATTTTAATTGCAATAATAAGTCTAGAATATAAACATTAAATTAAGATAATTCAGATGTCTGAATGTCATCTTTTTCCCACAAATAAAATGTTACAAACTTACCTAGATATTAAATTATCTAACAATAAAACCTGTATGTTGTTTTGATATTAAAGATTAGTCTAAATATTTACATCAGAAGATTATATGTTCTGTCAGATCTCCCTATATTCTGTAGTGCCCGAAAGTGTATTTCAAGTTTGATCTTCTCAGGTGAGAGAAGCAAATCGTTTGAAATGCTGTCGACTATCCGACTGTATGGATTCGGATATCCACAAATATGCGCAGACAGGGAAGAAGGACGGCATTCAAAGTCAAAGAGATGCAACATCGCTCGCACTCTTACCTCACTTTGGCGCATATTGCATCTAACTGCACCCGAAGTGAACCGCACGACGTTCAAGTATGAAATGCGCTACCGGACTGATAAAGCAGTTGTGCCACTGCACATTTTAAGGACACGCGAAAGTTTTCGTTTAATGGACTGCATATGATATCGTTTTTAACTGATAAACTTTTGCCTTCTCATTTCTTAATTATTTCTAAATTGGGATTGACATGCATATATTCCAGTCCCAAGAAAAGCTGCCTACTGATCAGCCAGTAAACAATGAAGGCACAAGGTATAATGACTGAACGTGACAAATAGTCACCTAGTGTTGAACTTTTTATTTATTGATTTATTTCATATTCAGTAAATTTAGCACACGGGAAATAATGATTAAGTCACTATTGCTAGAGGGTGTTAATCAGAAATCAATTTTTCAACCTATCATACGTCAATGGTTAGAGATGTTGAGCTCTGGCTTTCACAGTTGTATGGAGCTTCCCTTCCGCAATCGTTTTATGCTGATAAACAACTATTAATTTTTTTGTCGGATATTTAGAAAAATTTCTTTGAAACATTAAAGAAACCTAATCTCTAACCTAACTGTGAACATAACCAACCATATTTTTAACTTAATTTAAAACTTAACTTAACTCAATCAGTAATGTAGTTCTAAGCTAACTCCTAAAGCTTCCGTCCTTCCATATTTAGCCATTAGAGGAAATTTGCGGAAAATTGAAGAAAAAAAAAGAATTTGAAAACTTTTACTAAAAAAAAAGTGGAAATTATTATTATAATTCATTGTATTTATATTCAAATGGATTCTGTACAGACAATAAAAATACAAAATCATTGTTAACTTACCCACCTTCAAAATATTATTCTCAACAGAAAAGCTTCAATTGTTTTTAATTCTAGAAATTACATACGATAATGCTCAATAATAATTATTAATGTTAGATTTTAAACACAGTAAAAGATCTATTGTAAAATTCGAACACTAGACCACTCTGAAAAGTGTGTGTTTAGGTTCAATACATTTAAGGAACACATCTAATAATATGTACCTTCGTGTAGAGGCAACATAGAGTTAACATCAATACAATGTTATTGTAAACTTATCACATTTTAAAACAATTATATCTTTAACCATTTAACTTTTCACTGTAAAACGGCTAATTGATTCAAAGTAAGATTTTACTCTTCACTTTTGAATCTTTCACTCTACATAGGAAACATATCACCTATTTAGAGTGGATTGTTGTAAAACTTTGTAGAAATTGTTTTCTATTTAGATTTAAATTTTAGGGAATCCTAACTCCGTCAAAGTTTAAAAACACTTATGTCTTGCAAATTAGATACCGGGTGATTTTTTAAATTTCTGATCTAGTAAGTCGTGATTTTTACGCCGTATCGAAGGTCACCGAAACGTAGGGCGTAGCGTTGATCACACTGCTATTCCAAATGTCATTTATGTGACAAATTGACTACTTACTTTTACATTTATTAAACAAATTGATAAATATTTAAACAGTGATCATTTGCGAAACATGCTTTTACCAAAGTGTGCATTTTATTGCGAGTTTAAGTGCAATTTCGATGTGATTATTGACTTGAGAAGTTTAGGTTATGGTTACAACTCGCTTCAATTTTTATTCCTTGGATTTAAGAAATAGCAAGATTTATTCACAATTATAACAATTTACATTGTTAACACAATATTTATTCAAAATTTACAACAACTGTTGGAAATGTTGACCTTCAGCATCTATACACAAATTAACTCGGCGCTTCATATTTTTGAAATCTGACAGTTGTGACAAATCGAACGATTCAAACTACGCCCTACGTTTTCCGCATCTTTTGTTTTAAAATTATGTCATGGCTTTCTAGATCAGAAATTTAAAAAATCACCCAGTATAAATATAATTATTGTTTTTATTTATCTAATTTTTCAATATATTTGTTTATTGTTTGTAAATAAAACACACTACAGAATATGAATTGTATGCAGTTTATTTGTAATTTGATAATTTACATTGATAATTGATGTAATTGCATAAGCAACTGCTGCTTATCGCATTTTTTTTGTTATAGTATCGTTATATATCTGACTAGAGTAACACAAACACTAAAAAAATTTAGATAACTTTTAACGACTTTTTTCTTTTAAAAAATTAAAATTAAAGTGAATCTTTCTGAATGGAGTGAAAAAAAAAGTTTTTCTACTGTAAAGTTTTAACTGTAACATCTTTGCCCAGTACTTTAACAATTGTCCATGGTGCTGATTTTGTACTGTGATAGTCTAACCTTTTAAACATCGAGCCATCGAACATTAACCCATTTCCACCCAATGTTGCGTTAACGTAACACTCTAGACGAAATTTCTTTTAAGGATGTTGTGTCTAATTTATATCTGGTTTTATAACTTCTATGTGATTTTATAGTGTGGAAACTAAATGTAGCATATTTTTTTCTATTTAAATTCAGCTTTTATTTTATCAAAATTACAGGCTGAATTTATTGAATTTTCAATACTATTACATGGGTGACAGAAACGCCGTTAAAAAAATTACTGTTACATATAAAAATTTAAATTTTTATCTAGAATGGCGCTGGAAAGATAAAAAAATGTTACTGTTGATATAAAAAGTCAAAAACTTATATACTTTCGAAAAAACGTGATTATAAATTAGAGCGTTGCGTAAACGCAACATTGGCTTGATAAGGAACACAAATGTACATACCCTGGGTTATTAAAAATTCCTGCATTATTAAGAATTCCTGCATTTCTTGTGTTAAATGGCGAGTCTCTTTCAATCTGTTGTGGTTGCAGTGTCGTTTCTTGTGCAAGTTAATACTTGCACAAGGAGCATATTTATATTCGAAAAATGGTATTGGATACTACGCCGATCGGACATAACCCCGACCGCGGACACTTTGTCGACCGTGGTCACTACGCTGACAGACAGTTTTGGACACTTTGCCGACCCTTAAAATAAATTTTGCTGTTGGACACTTTTCCAACCGTGGACACTACGTCACCCGCAAGCGGTAGACACTTTGCCGACCGTGGGCACTATGCTGACCGCAAGCGGTGCACACTTTGCCAACCGTGAACACTACGCCGACCGCAAGAGGTGGACACTATGTCGACCGCAAGCAGTAGACACTTTACCAATCGTGGATAACCTAAGGTCATATTGTAGAAAACATCTCAGAGATTAGATTTGTGAAAACCATATCAAAATTCACCAATAGGTTAATTAGTTTTAGCTTTAGCTTTAGTGGAACTTTATGTTTGTATTCACATCAGAATTGTAACTATGGACGGCTCTTAAGGTCGGCTTGTCGAGGATCGGCGAGGTGTGCAGCGATATTTATTTAAGGGGTTGGCGTCGTCTCCAAGTTCGGCAAATTGCGGTCGGCATAGAGTCCACCGTTTGCGGCTGTCGTAGTGTCCACGGTTGGCAAAGTGTCCACAGGATGCGGTCGGCGTACTTTCCACGGTCAGCTAAGTGTACACAGCTTTCGCTCGGCATAATGTCTACGGTCGGGAAAGTGTCCAGTAGCAAAATTTATTTAAAGGGTTGGCTTAGTGTCGTCGGTCGGCAAAGTGTTCAAAACCACCAGTCAGCGTAGTATGCACGGTGGGCATTGTGTCTCCGGTCCGCGTTGTGAATTGGCGTAAGTGGTATCCTCCCAATGTTGCGTTTACGCAACGTTAAATTTTTTTATGTTCTAATATATTATTCAATTTTCTTTTGTATTAAACAGTTTCAGTTAATGTTAACAAAAAAAAAATAATTTATAGTTTTTCTTTAGTAGTGGTTTTAAATGTGTTAAATTTGCAATATAATGCATTTAGAAGCAGAAGCGCCACCAGAAGAAGAGAGATTTAGAATCAAACTAAATCAGTTTTAATGCCTAACCCATTGTGATATTTTAGAAATTTGTTGAAAATTACTTTCTAACATGATGGACGTTCAAGCTGATCACATAGTTTCTACTAAATCTCACTATGGGTTCTAATATTAAAATATTTTATGCAACTCAATGTCACTATAGAGGTAAATCAGAATTAAAGTCGATTGTTCTACATAATAGTCGTTTGTGAATTTGTAGTAACCCTCAAAAGCTCTAACTAGCTATAAAGAATGATATCGAACCCAAACAATATTACGGAGTAGCCTCATCTGCTTCCGAAAAACAGTTCGAAAACACTACTTTTAAAAGTCCAAGACCTACCTGAGGTTTTCCTAAACATCAAGCAGGTATTTATGTGTAAATCTGAGGGAGATGTTCATCACACTCCCTTTTTTATATCCCGTGTAAATTCAAAACTAAATACCGCCGAACTACAACTAGAAAACTAATGTGGGTATATTTAGAACTTTCTAAAACTCTCATTGAATTCGAGCAAAAGCATTTTCCAATTCAAGTTGTAAAATGTATTTAGGATTACGGGCATTATATGGATGTGATACAATAACAAATTGCAAATTAAAACTCTTGAGCCCAGATGAAGTCAGAAAATATATCCATAGTGGTTAGTATAAGAATTAAACTAATGCATATTTTTAGTTATTTTATAACACAAAAATTAAGTAAATTAAAAATTATATTAGTAGTCACACTTAAGATGAAAAACTATATAAATATTTAGTGTTTTCATATAACATAACAATGAAGTGGGTGGCCGAGCGGTAAACTATACAACTCTTACTCAGGCAGACCGCATTCGATCTCCGGAACCAGTGAGAGGGTTTTCCTCGTCGATAAAGCGTCAGTACACTTCTCCGTGCTGTCAGATATGCATGTTAAGCAGTCGGCCTCGACAACCACAGAAAGATGTTAATGTGGTTGTCGAGGTTAAAAATAACACCGTCCTATACCACGCACAAGTATGTATTTACTTCAGTGGTTGTCTTACAATTAACATTTATATATTACAATCGTACATTTAAAATCGGTTTTAAACAGAATCTTTACCAAATGACACTCGAAGGTGGTTACAACATTAGATTTTAATGCGTACCTCTGATAACGGAAACATAATGAAAATTACACTAAATAAAGTAAATCAAGCATTAAAAATATTAATTTATTAAAAACAGTTACCAAGTGCTCTCAAATTTGTAAAGGCAAAGGCAAATTTTCAAATTTTTTCTATAATGGTCTTGCTGGGTAGTCGAAAATCAAATAAACACGATACTTGTAGAAATGTATCTTGTGTTCCCAGAAAATTCCCTTGGTAGAGGGTCGGTTTTGCCGTAACCATTCCTCGAATCAAATCTCGATTTAAATGCTTCTAGAGAAATATTTGCGAGTATTTTCAAATTTCAATTTTCCTGTATTTCCACGCTTCTCAGATTTTCAAGTGTTTTCACCGACTTCTACGCTTTCCCATTCTTTGCAAGCTCGTCTGAACTTTAAAAAAAGGCTGGATAATATAAATTATAAAAGGAATATTTTGCATATCGCCAAAAAAAAGTTTAATGAGCAAAGGGAGAATCTGAAATGTATTTTACATACGTATTATTATAAATAATATCAAAGACATCTCTTTTTGTACAAATTAAGACACTACAAGGATTATAGTGGCAGCAATGATCCAAGAAGAACTTGTTACTAGTTACTATCTTCAGTGTGTCGCATTTAAGATGAATACACTCCCGTAGTTTCGTTATTTTAAGGAGTAAAAATTTGAATGTTAGCATAGTGATACATATTCATGAGTTTCATTTTTTGAGATACTCAACTTAAATGTGAACTGTAAACCCAGCTTACCACGACTCTTCAAACAAGGCCAATTCTCGATATTTCGCTTCGCGTTGGAGATATCATAAAAGTTATTCGAAAAAGTTGTTTAGAATTCAATTT
Source organism: Agrypnus murinus (assembly GCA_929113105.1). NCBI lineage: Eukaryota > Metazoa > Arthropoda > Insecta > Coleoptera > Elateridae > Agrypnus > Agrypnus murinus. Next base: position 75,902,611 of record OV816028.1, on the reverse strand, counting down.
TGATCCTTAGTAGCAAGTTTCATGACAAAATCCGCATTTTTAATTTTTCAGTATGTTAGCGTTGTCTGCACAGTTACAAATTTTTACCTTATATCTACCAAAATTAAATATATTTTTTGTCAGATTGACATTTCGTTCAATAAAATTTTATTTTCCATGACACTCGATTGAATTAAAAAGCAAACTTATAACTGTGTGCAGACTTAACGCTAACATACTGAAAAATTAAAAATGCGAATTTTGTCATGAAACTTGGTAATAAAGACAAAAATTGCATTATAAACAACTTTTTCTAATAACTTTTTTTGATATATCCAACGCGAAGCGAAATATTGAGAATTGGCGCTGTTTGAATTGTCGCGGTAGGCTGGATTTACAGTTCAGATTTAAGTTAACATTTTAGTTCACATTTTAAGTACCTCAAAAAATGCAACTCGTGAATATGTATCATTGTGCCAACATTCAAATCTTTACTCCTTAAAATAAAGAAACTGCGAGAGTGTATTCATCTTAAATGCGACACACTGTATATCAGACCATAAAATTGGCGAAAACTAATAGAAAATCATTAAATATCTTATGAAAGTCCTAAACTACGAACAGCTAAAACCGATAACCTAGCAATATGATGGGCAGCTTATCCAGTCGAACACGTAGCGTTCTATCTACTGATCGCTGTATATAAATAGATTGACTTGGTTGGGTAGGCAGGTAAGAGTGAAGAATAAATTGAACGAAAAGTACGGTTTAGCACTATAATGAACTAAACTAATACAAAAATATTAAGAAGGGGGAGAGCACAGTAACTCAACATGTCAACCATGCCATAGGTGAAACTCTCCTATAGACAAATATTAAAGACTCGTAGCCGGCTGACCGCAGATTGTTATGAATGAGCTCAAAAGGTGAACTGACTGACGGTTCGTGGCGAGCCTATTTAAATTTGATTTTGTGAATGAATAATTTTGTAGAGATGCGACAACTTATGTAACGAATAGGAACATGTGAAGGTTACACCATCAGCAATTCAGCTACTCTCAACGAGGTTACCCATCTAGTCTGTTGTCTGTTTCTTGCATATGATCTAAGATGTAATACGATGCATCAAACAAACACGGCTGTGATCTATTATGGGGCCGCATACTAGTACCAGATGCAAGTGTCCATAGTAGATATTTGTTTGCTAATTCGGCAGATTGTCTATATTTAGTAACAAGCTTTGAATTCCGTACTGCACATGTGCAGCTTTGATTGATTTATTTATAAACTGTTATGTTGGTTTGACAGTACATCTTAGGATTGTTATAAAATACATAGTTAAATAATTCGATTTGAATTATTCCATCCGTGACAACATTTCCTGAAGATGTTTCAGGAAATTTTCTCATTATTTCTGAAAAATCTTAGAAAAATCTTCTTAACACATGACAATATTTGCAGATATATGTGCATACACAGTAAAAAATTAGTGTAAAATTCGAGCACTAGCCAACTCTAAAATGTGCGTGTTTAGGCCCAATACATGTAGAGTAAAATATCTAATCTGTACCATCTTAGAGTTAACTTCAATACATGATAGGTGTAGATTTAACACATTCGAAAATAATTATATCTTTAATCCTTTATGATAACCGTTTTACATTAAAACAGTCAAATTTCTAATTGTTTCGGTGTACGATTTTACATCTTTTACTTTACATGGGAAAAATATCGCCTATTTAGTGTGGATTGTTATAACATTTGTATAATTTGTTTTTTATTTAGATTGAAATTTTAGAAAGTAATAAGATTAAGAGTGTAGTTTTTCATTCTGGGTGTGAGGGGTCAATAATAAAATAAGTGATTTATTTATTTATTGCAATGGAAACATATACAGGGTGTATTATCGATTTTGTAACATAGGGGAATAGCATGTTAAAACACAATTACTCAGATATTGGCTCCCCTAATTATTTTAGAGGAAAAGTCACTATTGCAAAGTTTTAGATCTTTTTGAGTACTGCTCAAATCACCCCTCTTTAGCATTATGTGTTAAGTAGTTTTCAAGATATAAGCGATTTCCTGGTATAGGAAATTAACATTGTAAATTTGAAATTCGCTAATAACATTTACCACATTAAATTTAGACAGTAGGTGTAAATACAAGAATTATTAAGCACAGTTTAACGGAACAAAATCACTCATCACTATGTTACAATTGCTACCGGTGTGGAAGAAATACATGAGAATTCTCTAAGAAATTTATTTTTATAAAATCTTACTAGCCATGACAACGTTGTCAAATCACTCTATCGTATATTAACATAAACACTCACAAATAATCTTTACCAATTTGGATAACTTTTTAACTGTTTTTTTAAATTAAAATTAGAGTGAATCATTTTATGAGTCAATCCATACGAAATTGACCAAAATAACCAAAAATTGTTGCTCGACCACTTTCGATTTTCTTTGTTATTTGCCTCAATATTCCGTTATATTTGCAATGTTGAAAAATGCCTTTATTTTATTTTTATCTGTTTTTGTTTTGGCAGCACTCATTTGTTTTCATTAATCTACCGTGTTTTCCGCAAAAATCAAGCTTCAAGAAAATTATCATAACTTAGTTAATATTTGTGCCATCAAATTCAATTTTATTTAAATCAACTAAATATTTAGTTAACTCGACTAAATATTTAGTTAAATCGGATAAAATTTCGTTTATCCAACTAAATAGTGATGACTCGAGCCGAGTTGAGCCGAGCTTTCCTAGAAAGGTCGACTCGACTCGAAAAAAAAATTCAAGAGCTCGACTCGAAACTCGACTCGAAATAATCTGTTTCAACTCGACTCGAAACTCGGCTAGAAATCGAGTCGAGTTCTCGATGATGTGCGTTTGATACGTTTGTCATGGAGTCAGATTAAACCAGAAACAATTGAGAATTGTTTTAAGAAATCGGGTTTTTACACAGAATTTAAGGAAAATTGGAAGAATGTTTTTTTGATGAGGAGCTCGCAAAGTGGAATACAATAAACTGTGAGATTTCCTTCAATGAATACATAGAAATAGACAATAACGCTGTTATTTGCGGTACACTTGACGAAAATGATATCGTTTCAGAAGTTAAAACAACTAACAAAAACCCATTCTCATTCAAAAAAAATAATGAAGCAAACAATGCAATCCTTATATTGCAACAATATTTTGAAAATTAAAGTCCACTGAAAGTGAAGTGTTTGATTATATTAATAAATTAAAAGTCAACATTAATCTTAATAAAAAAAACAAAACAAACTAAAATTACTTTTTTTAATATAAGTTAATAAATCCACGACGTTATCAACACGTTTTGAACATAAAAGATAAGGTCAGATTGCAAGCAGCAACTCTTGTTACTTCAGCTGTTAAAAACTTATAAAGTGGCGTGCAGGAGTTTTACTTTTTAACATTTTGTTTGTCATTGATGAATACATTACACCCTAATAACGGGATAAAATAATTATATAATAATTAAAAACTTCATTATATTTTAAGTGTTATAGTGTAATGAAGCCATTTAAAGAAAAATAATTGCGCAAATTCTTAGTTATAATCCGTTAAAGTACAAAATAGGGGAAATACTGTAAACTGTACAATTTTCTCGAGTCGGCTCGAAAAGCTCGAAAAACTCGACTTCAAAAACTCGACTCGACTCGGGCTCGACATACGTGAAGCTCGACTCGACTCACATAAAGAATTGTCGAACTCGACTCGAAATTCGGCTCGAAATCGAGTCGAATCGATCTTGCCTCGGGCTCGAGTCCATCACTACAACTAAATGCTTTTTTCAGTGCATTACATAGATTGAATTTTCAATCTATACCCTGTTAATTAATAATATAGAGAGAAAATAGATTTCTTTAGTGAAGAATTATTTTTTCAGAAGAATAGAGTGACACAATTATATATCTTAATTATTAAATCCTATTTTCTATTTTTTTTTCTTTTAGATTAACCATTTTTTAAATGTTAGCAAATACTGTTTATGAATACACAGATTTAATTATTTTATAACTCAGAATTTTGTTCCTTAAGTGATACTCTTTAGAATATCGAGTATATGATAGCATTTTTTCTGCTTTTTATATTCTCAGTAGGGTTCACAGTCTAGATGCAGTTAAGGAGTGAAATTATATTTGCTCATTAATGAAATGGTGCTATTCACACATGAATTGGCGTTCATTAAGGTTCTTTTACTAAACCACCTGTTACTTTCATCGTTATTTGCGGCGGTATAATTTTCTACACATGAGAATAATGTAATCGATGCGCTTTTAATATTTCGTCGTTGCTAACCTAAACTACACTAATTTGAAGACACTTTTATATTAATGGTTTGTTTGTCAAATTTTTTTTTATTTAGGTGTACAAATGAAACCATTTGGATATCACTATTGAACAGCTGTTCTTAAAAAACTTATGCCATAAATTTCGAAAAGATATGCAGAATTTAATGTTAAGTGTTGTCAACCGTCAAAGTAGTTAACAAAGATTCGCTAAACATTATTTCTGAACTTTGACATCTACATATGTATGTGTAAGTGTCTATGTACGTGTTTATACTATTGAAAAACAGGCTCAATGACTAGGTATACAGGGTGGTTAAGAAATAACTGATATCCTTTAAATTGTAGGTAGAGGGAAGGCAGTAGAGCTAATTTACCTTGACAAGTATAGGTCAAAAACGAATAGTTTTCCAAAAAATGAATTTTAAAGTTTAATGAATTTTGGATACAAAAGGATCCAAGATCAGGACCGGATCTAAAATTCATGAATTTGTATCCTTCAGTATCCTTAATTAATTCTATACAGGGTGATTCAAAAATAAAGGTAATTTTTTAAATGGTACATAAAGGGGAGGCAGTAGAGCTAATTTAATTTTCAATAAAACCCAAGATAAAACTTTTAAATTAATTTTCTGGAAAACTTCGTTTTTAACCTATACATGTCAAAGTAAATTAGCTCTACTGCCTCCCCTCTACCTACCATTTAAAGGATATCAGTTATTTGTGAATCACTTGTCGGTTTGAAGGAAAACTGTCAAGAAGCAATTCAAGAAAGAAGCCAAACTGTCAACGTGTTAAAAGAGTATGTTGGATAATGAAGGGAATTGAGTAGATTGGAATGAAGGCTAGATGAGAAAGATAAGATCTCATCAAATAATTTCTCTATAAAAGGAAAACCAATAGTGAGCATGCAGCGTTTTACCTCAATTCTTAATAACTAGACTTTCTTAGAAGTTAGGTCATCCTACCTATCCTTTTCAAACCCAATTAACAAGGGTAATAATAGATAGTATCTGAAACGATTTGTTACCGTATATTTCAGTACAAACTAATAAGTTCATAAATTTTTTATTTACATTAAAATAAATCGTACGAGTAAGTAAAGTAGTAACATTAAAAAAGAAAATCTTACACCAAAGACTATAGTAAACAAAGTGCTTATTAGTTAGTACAAAGCACTTTGTCAAAGCTTACACTAGTTCAGCTAGTTTACCTAACGTTCTCCTACTAATTTAATAATGTAATAACTTTGAACGAAACTAATCGCAAATGAATACATAACACGACAAACAACTTTTAATGTACATGACTTGTTGACCTGACAAGAACTTCTCAATTAACTATATTATTGCTTCTAAAATGAAATAGAAGGATATCGTGATGATCTACATACATACATATTATTAGCCTCTATAAATAAACACCTTTTTAATTGTTATGTAATTAAATCAATTAAATCCAATTGATTAGTCAAAACTTTTACAAATTTATTAAAAGCTACCTGACAATTGTTGCGACAGCTAAGTTGTCATTCATTAATTATTAATTTACCTTAGCGACGTCATTATTAAAGGAAATATACGCAGCTATAGACAAACACAAGCCGCTAAGGTAAATTAATAATTAATGAATGACAACTTAGCTGCCTAAAGAATTGTCAGGTAGCTAATAATACATTTGTAAAACTTTTTACTAATCATTTTGATTTATTTGACGATTATGGAGTTTTACTAAATAAGACTCGAAACAATAAACAATAATTATTAAGGTTAAAATGGTACTTTGAAAATGAATTAAACATGAAAACAAGTTCACACTTCATCGTTAACTTCAAAACCCTTTCTAACAATTATTTTCTAATGCTGAAAACTATTAAGTGGCGCTTTTCAGACTACTTATGTAAATCAAGTTACATGTGTAAGATTTTACCTGCACCTTTTTTAAGGTTCTTACAATTTAGGATTCTACTTTCAGGACAAACTATAAAAAATACCAAGCTGACCTTTTTTACCTCCTCTTGTGGCGATTTTCCTATTCAACCCAAAAACGTTATATGTGCTAAATCCGTGTTATTCAAAAATCCTTACCTCGGAATGTTACATTTAAACGTTTTACAAAAGTGCTAAGCTGACTTCAGGGGATTTAAACTGCAATATTTGGGTTGAAATATAATTCCGATGTGTATACATTATTTATTGTGAAAGGATAATACGTTCATATACCAGCAAACATACGTGCATTCTTCATTTAAATCTGATTGTACTTGCTCTGCTATAATGATGTAAAATGATGTGGGTTTGCATCGACACAATTTTAAAGGCTGACTGATTCAGATAGGTATATGTAACTTATATATTATGTTAAATGCAAACGATGGTCCATAACATAATAAACGTCGCAAGCGTGGGCAAAACCTTGTTTCAGACTTTGGAACACAACGTAAAATCTTTACATAATTAGGTATAGTAGAGTGCAATTTGCATCAAATTATCACTTTTGTGGAACTTCAAGGTAAAAATGTATAAATTACATAGAATTGTAGCTTTGGTTATGTAGATTCTAAAACTGCACCTTGTCAAAAAAATTTATGGTGCAAAAGGGCACTATTTAAAAATTTCGAGTTAAGTACGTAGTTGGAAAATAGAAGATATAAGCTACATCTGTAATAAAAAATTATGTATATTTTTGTACAGATTCTTATTGATTTTAAAATCTTAATAAGAGAATGCACGTAAATCCCATAAGCGAAAATTGAGAAGGTTTCACATTTATGCAGATTTCTCGTTTCAAGCACTGCACAAATCTAATTAAATTCGACTAGTTTTTGCTTTACACCGTTTTATCTCGGGAAAGGTAGCATTTAACAAAAAAATGTATTCTTGTGAAATTGTAACAACGTTTTTTGCAATTGCGACGGTTCTTGATTTATAAATTTTAAACAAATATTAATAAAGATATGTAATAAAATGTAAAACACCATTCATTGTGATGTTCCATCGCCCGCAGCCGGCTGTACAATCATATAAGGCGTTCGCACTCTCGTCTTACCGCGCCTGCCCCGCGTGTAGTACATAGGTATTTATTTGTCTCTTATCATTTACTAATAAATTCTTACTAGGTGCCAACTGCTTACCCTAATGGGTAAGCTTTAGTAACTAACGAAATGAAAAATTAAAATGAAAAAAGAATTCAAGCTCGGATCCTCACCTCTCTCATGCAGTAGTACTATCAACAATATAACACGTTTTTCCAATTGATATGAAAATAGTTGTATTGGCCACGTGCTTTTTATTCCTTCTTCAGCTCTGTAGTTGGTTTCAATTATGTTTTACAATCGCAAGGCCAATGACCACAGTGTTTAAAAACTACATAATGGCATCCATAATAGTATTACTAATACCTATGTAGAATTGTAGATACTTCATTTTATCCAGCCTTGTCCTTGAGTACTGAGTTTACTGTTTAAAATGTCTTAAGCAATAGTTTATTTTTACTATATTTGAATCACCTTTATGCAAATCTGAGAGGTTAGAGTGTTTTCCTGAAAGTAGTAGGCCAACTGCATCCTGATTGACAACACTTATCAGTCAAATTTGTAATTCATGTTAAATGTACGAGGTCTGGCTATTAAATAACGAGACTGCGCGCACAGAGGACGTCCTAGAAGGGTAGGGGTGAAAACGAATGCAGCGTTGGATAGCTGGAAGTGTCTACTATGCCAGTACGACAACACACAAGCAGGCAAAAACGTACAACACGTTTTTGTCGCTGTAGTAGTATTTTTTCTACAGAGGTTAGAAACTAACGTGTTTTTTTCTCGTGCCGATAAAAATGTGACGAAAAACACGAGCAGCGGATCAATGTAAAATTTCTCGTTAAATTAAAAAAAACTTCGACTGAGTGCTATAAGTTGTTGAAAGAGGCCGATGGTGAGAATTCTCTATCTCGTGCGCGTGTTTTCGAATGGTATAAATGGTTTTCTGAAGGCCGAGAGAGCACCGAAGATGACAAACGTCCAGGTCGACCTGTCTTTGTTTCAACTCGGCAAACAGTGACCAAAATCAAAGAAATTGTGCGCGGTGATCTTCGTATGAACATTCGGATGATTGCTGAGACTGTAAACGCCGATAAAGAAACTGCCAGAAAAATTTTACATGACGAGTTGAACATGAAGAAAGTTTGTGCGAAGTTGGTCCCAAAAAACTTGACCACTGAACAAAAGCTCGTCCGTCAACAGATCTGTTCAGATTTTCTTGAGAGGATAGATGAAGAGCCTGAATTGATGGAAAACATCATCACTTGCGATGAAACATGGATATTCCAATACGATGTTGAAACTAAGCGGCAATACATGCACTGGAAAACTCCTGCATCGTCAAGAATGAAAAAGCAAGGATGTCGAAATCAAGATTTACAGCTATGCTAATCGTTTTTTTCGACATCAACGGCATCGTGATGACTGAATGGGTGCCACAGGGTCAAACTGTAAACCAAACTTACTATTTGAAAGTTTTGGCAACACTTCGGTTGAACCTGAGCGAGTTCGTAAGAAACGGCCGGAGTTGTGGAAAAAAAGTCGTGGATCTTGCACCAGGACAACGCACCTGCCCATAACGCGCTGTCTGTGAAGCGTTATTTAGCCGCTAGAGGTACTCCAGCGCTCGAACACGCGTCGTACTCGCCTGATTTAGCACCCTGTGATTTTTTCCTGTTTCCGAAAATCAAGTCTGCCTTAAAAGGAACCCGGTTCGAGTCGATCGAAGTGGTGAAGCGAAAATCGGCAGAGCTCCTAAATGCTCTTACAAAAGAAGACTTCCAGCATTGCTTTGACCAATGGAAAAAATAATGGAACGGTGTGTGGCGAGAGGTGGGGAGTACATTGAAGGGGAGCATTCGATTGTAGAATAATTTTTAAAATAAAACTATTTTTCATAAGCAGTCTCGTTATTTAATAGCCAGACCTCGTACACCCACGTATATGCGGTCCAACACAATGCATGCGACTGTATCTAACTAATGTTAGGTTCATAAACTTGTGCATAACATAAGCCAAATAAATAAGTTGTAAATATATTTCAGGCACATTTTTAGCTGCACCATTTAACACCTCCGTATAATTTCTACGCATTTCTATAGTTATAAGACTTACCGAAACAAATGTTTATGATTAAAACCTTAATGAGATTTCGTTCTGTCCTTTTCGTAATAATAATTAACATTCGCGAAAAGCTCCCTGTGGAAATGCTAAATTTTACAACAAAAACAGTAATAATGAAGTGTTTATAATATCCTCTGGCAACAGCCAGTGAAGCCAAGAAGAACTAATTTATTTAGCAAATTTTGTATATGTTTATACCAGATATAAAATAAACCTGTGGATATTCAGGAAAATACATTTATGTTAGGCCTCCCTCACTGTAAGTGAATGAGGTACGCGGGTACTTTCAAAAGGATCTAAATAACATGAAACGAACGCAGTTTCGCAAAAGCTAACCGTAAAGTCAGACAGGGATAGCAGAAAAGTGCAATTTTCTCAAATTCCATTACATACGCCGGTTTCTGGCTTTTAAGATGAGTGCGTGTACATTCGGAGCAAAATTTTAATAGAAGTTTTTCATAAATTTCCGTCGTCGCCTTACCATAAGCCGTGCTTTTTATTTTGTACGATTTTTATACTTCAAACTGAAGAGCGGATATGAAAGTGCTTTTTTAACAAAAATATTTTCAGTTTAACTCGTTAGCGTTTTAAGTACTACCTTCCACTCGTTTCCGTCTTTTATAAATTTCGAAAAGTGAGTACAGCCCGTTTTTTCATCCGGCGGCGGTTATCTCGGTGGAAATGAGATGTTATTATCGGATACCATGTTTATGTTTAAATTCACGATTTCTACGCGAGCATCGACATACGCTGTAGCAAGCGAAAGATCTTGTATAATACTCTAAGGGGTTGTGTAACTGGTGGTTTGTACCTTAGTTATGTATTCGATATTAGGGATGTTCGGGGCTAAGGGATGGTTCGGAGTTATGGTAGTTGTTTGTTGTGTTAAAACAAACTTTCGCGCATAAAGCCCTGTTTTCGCTGTACAAAGAGGCTTTAGTTGTCGTTCGTAGACACACTTTAACTTAGAATTTACTTTATAAACCGTATACTGATGAAAGCTCTTAATTACGTAATTGTTTAAATTAAGAAATTGAGGGTTCTGTAAATACGCGGTTAGTAAACAGCTATTATTACATAATTTTCACCGCAAACGATTTACTATTCATATTATTGTATTATATGAAATGCTATGAACTAAGTATTTTTAGTTCATTTTCTAATATTGGACCGACTGAAAGATAGAACTGAAATGCCCCACGATCAGGCGTCAATTGTAGCAACTGAAAAAATGAAGCCCTACGCTAGACTCTCAATTGTAACAACTGCTTTTTAATTCCTCTAAATTACTTTGCTGAAAATACTAAATTGCTTACTGAACACCAAAGATACGATACTTACTGTACTTATGCACCTGCTGAGATTTCGAATTCTGCAGATTCTAATACAGGTGTGGGTGTTAACCCCAAAAGCTTCAGATTAAATAATAGAATCAGAAACAAATAAAAAAGTTTGGTATACACCAAACTAAAATACTTATTTGAACGATCAATACATTGGAAATTTGATAAATAAATAAAAAAAACAATGTGAACGAAACATTTTCTTAAAACTTACATAAACAATTTGAGTAACGTTAATTCTTGACACAGTTATCCTTAATCCATCATAATTTTCATAAATTCCTTGCACAAACGGAATGCTCTAAACATATTATACTAAAACATATTAATGACCATACACTTAATTTTCATTACAAAACTGTTTGGAAAGCCAATACGGGAAACAAATCTTCTGAACTTTGAACTATTTTTGTTTTACTTTAACGCCGAACTTCAACATTACTATTTGCAATAATCTCCAATACGGAATAAATTCATTACTAGTAACATTAGCTGGAACAGTACTTAAAAATTAATTAATTTTGCTTGACAGTATTTAGTTTAAATTCTGGTACAACTGACAGTGTGCCCCGATTATTAATTTTCTATTGGTAGATGAATAAATGTGTTAATTTAAAAATCTACTGTTGGTTAGCCTTAAACAGATTCTTTTAAGCCAAACCAACATTCAAATAAGAAGGAATTAACACTGATCCTCTACTAGCAAATACGCTGCACCGGAACCGTTCTTTCATGAATGAAAATTCGCCAAACCAAAAATTTGTAAATAATCCTTTTCACAGGATTAATTCACTAACAACAAAATAAAGTAAGGTATACGACTAAAATTGCTTCATTCTTAACTGTACTGTAAATATGTGACGGTAGAATATCTTGCATCACAACTTGCATCACTTGCGACGGCAGTAACCGATGCAAGCGTCCGGGACGGAGCCCGCTACTCTTATTAGGGCCGTAGCCCGTTTTAAGACGTGACCCTTTGTCCGTCTTAGACTCTACTAGACTGACTAACTTGGGGATGCAAAACTATCTTTTTCTACTGAATTAAGAGAAGGATATTTTAAAACCACTACTCATATAAAAGCTGACGGTAATTTTAACCAATAAGAAAAATACTGAATTTCACGTATTAATTCTATATTTAAGAAATGTTTATCACGATTTCGCCGGAAATGCAAGCCATGAATTTGAAGCCTAGACACATTAACTACTTTATTTAGTTGCAAAAATACAAAATCCGAGAATAAAATGCCTAACAAGATACAAATATCATTTGTGACAAAGGAAAATAGCAATATTAAACTGCAGCCTGTCCAGAATTTATCTTTTATTTATTTAGTACGTGCTTGTAACTAAAGGAACTTGATAAACTAAATATTTTTAGATTTTTTTTACCAAGATACGAAACTGTAGACTGCTTTTTCAACTAAAAACCACACGCAAAATGATTTCTGAGAATCATGAAGAACCGTGAAAATGTCATTTGCTTATTTAAAAATGCAAAGAGAAAACATTTTCAATAACAGGGCCGTACTAAGATTATTTCTATAAATTTATTTTCCAAAGTAATAAAATAGATCCTAAATTTTAACACGTTACAATATCTTATATTTTTAATGGGGGGGGGGAGAAGGCAAACAAACGATTAACTAAAACTTCAGATAAGTACTTTAGGATTCTTACTTACATGAGCTGTGTAATATTGTAACAACCAAGATTTATTACCCACGACTGACTGACTGGACGTCAGAGTGTAGCATACATAATCTGTCAAAAAGTTAAATGCCTTCAGAATCCAAGTTTAAAATTTTAATAGTTTATAAGTGTTAAGCTTACAGTTGATTACCGCGGTTGTGTCAGATAAAGCAAAAACCGAGTTCTCATTAAAATTATTTTCAGGCATGGCGAAATTGGACACCAATTTGTTTCAAAATAGTATTAACAATTCCAAAACATTAAATTTTTCCAACATGGAAATAGTTGCATATATTTTACCTTTAGTGACATATAAATAAAAACAACGATAAAATCACAACAATAGTTTTCATACGTTTATTCGCCATACAAGTTGATTAAAACGTTTAATTTAAGGACCGATGGTGATAGTTCAGTGATGGTGGTATCAGGCAAACTTTTTGCCTGAGAACTGCTGAAACGTATAATAACCTACAACACATAAAGGTCAAACACCTTGTTTTATAAATGAAAGAGTAGGTTTTAAACAATATTTGCGCAATTACACGCATTGATAGAATCACTTTTCATTTTCATTTGTACTGAGAATGAGTAATGACATAAAGAAATGGCATATTTACATTCATTGGAAACTTTATTATTCCGATGATTATTGCATTTTAGGGACGAGTTTCTTTACTATAACGTAACCTTGACTTTTTTTATTTTGAAAACTAGATACTAACAATAAACAACACAAATTCCACTCTGTTCAAGATAGACCCACTGGGCTTTATTCTCTAACCTATTCTAACTTCATGTTTTTAAGTTCTATTAAGTTCTAATTCCACTACTGGCACATAATACAACCTTTAATAACGGTCCTATTTACTAATGTATTTTAAACTTGTTTTAACTAATACAACTTATTTGCCTCTGCGACGACGGCAAGGATCTGTCAACACTGTATGAAAGGTGCGGTTCGGATATTTTTTGTAAACGTAGCCTAGGTAACCTAATATAACCTAACCTAATATTCAATGATTCAAAAGTTTTTACCATTATTAGCGCGAATGTTTTGATAATTACTAAATAATTATTAATAAGGTAGGTACTACACTGAAATATGATTTGCTATAGTTTATTATATTAAAATTACAAAATCTTGGATCATCCATTCATTTTTAATATTGTAATAAGTATGCTAGTTTGTAATAGAGTTAAATCTCTTTTACAAGCTTACATTTAACTCATAGTCCATTTATTACTTGTTACTTACATAATAATGTACATGAATTATTTTCAGATGTCTAAGAAAACGAGGCAATCAAACTTCAGTGAGGAAGAAAAGGTTATGGTGGTAGATTTTATTAGGGAGAATAAAAAAATTATGGAGTCAAAACTTGTGACTCCACAAATAAACAAAAAAAAGGTGAAGCATGGAGGATACTTTCTGAAAAGTTAGTTGCAGCAGGGTTTCAGCAACGCGAACCTAATCGTTTAAGCAAATGTATTTTCGTTTAAAAGTAAATGCCAAACATGTAGTCTCTAAAGCACGCAAACATAAAATTATAACTGGTGGCGGACCCAAAGGGGATGATCCCTCTAAAATTGATTGGGCGATAGCCCAAATATGCCCGGAAGATTTCGAGGAAGATTTTTCTATTTTGATAGCGATAAGGTGGTATAGTTAAACAATGTAATAATATTTGAGACGAGTTGATGCTTTACTTTCATTTCAGGACATCACCACCAACAGCCAAGAGCCAACCACGTCACCAGCTCCATCACCAACTAACGGATTAATAGATCCAATCACGGGTTGGATACTTGATAGCGACAATAATGAGTGAGTGTTATTGAAACATTAATGTATTTTATAATTATTTGTCTGTATTATATTTAACAAATTATTTATAGACCTATAATTCTTGATTCCATTCCACATACAAGTACCAATAAACCTGTAACTACTGATTCTTCAGAGCAGATTAGACGTCAGAAGAAACTCAAAAGAGAATGACCGAATTTGAGGAAGAAATTTTAAAATTAAATAAAAGGCAATTCGACTTGGAGTACAGAAAGAAGGAAGAGCTATTTAACTTAGAATTAAAACACAAAAAAGAATTATTTGAAAAGGAAATTTTATTGTTTAATTTAAAAATTCTAAATGAAGAAAAAAAGAATACTAATTAATTATATTATGTTAACGTGAAAATATCGTTGGATGAAATTTTGTCTAAATAAATTATTCTTCTATCTTTAAGTACAGTTTCATTTTCTGGAAGTTTTATATTTTATAATATTTTTACAATAGTTTATTTATATAATAGTTTTATTTATATTTTATTTTTAAATAAAAATAATTAAGTGCGAATAATCATAATAATACAAAATCAATAATTAACAATATCAATGCATTCTTTGTAACATTATATAAATAATAAATAATTACAACGAAAAACTACATTTATTTAAAATACAACGAAATGAATGTTTTCAATTTTAAATATTAAATAAATGGGAAATTAGTGACTGAACCTTTGTAGGAATAATTTTACCTAATTCATCTGCCTAATATTACAACTTCGAATAAAATTAAATGACAATGGTTGAGTTTAACCATTTTAATAATAAATAAACATCTTAATTACTAATTATATTACTTCGTAAAACTACAACCTTTTATGATAATTTGAAAGTTGAATGCTATTGAGTTGCTATCTATGAAGGAGAATTTTATTGTGTTTACAAACATTTGTTTTTAATGTTTACATTTAAAAAGATGCTCTTTCCCATTAACGGAAACGGCTTCAGTAATATCTAATAATAAGTAAATCCTTTTAAATGCACGACTATTTACTCTTAAATTCCCTGCAAATATATAAACTTGTTAAAACAACATAATAAGACAGTCCTGTATTGTAAGTAGTTTATTTTATTATTGATAATTTAAAATCAAGTAAATACATTAATCTCTTTAATAACTGTTAATTATTCCTTGTGTTATAGCCATAAGTACTATTGATTTTATAACGATAAAGGACAGCAAGGCTAATATGATTCTATTTTTTCGGTGTAAGTGCTAATGATAAAATAATTAAAAAGAGTAACATATTAGCCTTGCTGTCGTAGATCATTATGAAACCAATAGTACATTATTTTAAACATGGAGAATAATTATTAATTGAAATAGATTTAATAAAGTTCGTAAAAGTGCAAAATTCAAAACAATACTGTAAAATCTACTTCCTGGAAGAAGTGATGACCACTTGTAAAGTACATAAACATTAGGTGACATTCAGTTTACATTAACTAAATAGGACGAAACGAAAATAAGAGTCAAAACATTCTGTGAGATAACCTAGTTCCATCAAAATATCAGATATCAAGTTGAGAATGCAGTTAGGTACATCCAGCTCCAACTGAGGTTCTTAAACCAGTGACCACCAAACCCACTTTCAAAAACTATTTATCTCGGTTATTATGAAACATAGGCACTAATGATATTAAGGGCTTTTGTTGCATTTTATGTGTAATATCACCTGTTCAGAGAATACGAATCTTAAGTGAAACACCCTGTACATTCTAATGAAAGAAAATTTTAATATTATTTTCTTAGGCAAACAGGTGAAATAAAAAATTTAAAAATGTCCCGAAGGCATTTGGAAGTAACATGCAGGGGTCAAACTTAGTTTATTAGTAGTAAGTTCTTTCCCATTTCAAAAATAAATAAAACTCAAAGAAATTTATTTTATATTGCTGGGAGTATTACAAAGATTAATCTACATATATTGTTTAAACGTTATTTCCACAAAATTGAATTACACTTAAAATCTTCCTTGCAACTTAAAAATAGTAACATTGAATTTTATAATTTTAACTAAATTTTCCCTTTTTTATAAACATTAACTATTTAATTATTGCAAAATAATTTTCTTAATTTTCTCTACAGAACAGTTTCAAACAACTACAGAAAAAACTACTGCTTGCGTTTTTATTGTTCAGCCAACAATAGCAATAATTACTTGAATAATTTTTTAAGACAAATTTCTGGTTGTCGTAACTCCTGCTACTTGATAATACATTTTAAGGTGTTGTGTCCCCCGTGATCTTCACATATATGATATAATATAATAATAATAATAATAACTATTACAACCCATATCATTCAATTATTGGAAACCTGGACAATCCAACCTATAAGTCTTATAAGTCAGCGTTCTTTATCTCGATACCTGACATTTTCCTACCTCGTTCTTACCTTGACAAGTTTTCGCTCAATCTCAGCGTATTAACGCAACCACTAGAGTCTCCTTGCGTCTGACTTTCTAGATTTGTCAGTTCAGTTTACCAAACTGTTTGACTAATTAATATTTGAATTAAACAAATTAATGAATTACATTTAATTCAAAATTCAATCTAAAATAGATACATTTACAATTGAAATAATTCGATAATTTTTAATTGATTTTCCAAATTGCAACTTAAAGAATGGATTCGTTAATAAACCATATTTTTACGTATAACCGTATACGTCTTGGTGTTACTATTAATGCAATTTATCGTCATGTTTTCATGTTGTCCCTTCGTGTTTTAAAACTTTTCCTAAACCAATTAGTAAAGACAACTTTTAATATGTTTTACACTATTTTTAAATTAATGAAAATAAATCACACAGAAAGTAAATTGTTTCACAACTCAGAAACTCTTGTGTATATAACACTTAACAACTGAGTTTGAAATTAAATCCATCCATCCACTGTTTACAAAATATATATGCAAGAGCTGTTTCTACATCACTTATTAGTTAGACAAGTTAATAAAATAAACAAAAGCTGCTAGTATGAACATTTTCAATTATTTTACAATTCGTTAATTATTAGTTATACTGCAACATCCATATGTAGAGCAATGCAGCGCTATCGTACTGTTAAAACAAACTCACTAAATTATGTACAACTCGAAAAATATAACCCGTTCAGATAAAACAAATTTAAATTTAAATTTATATCGATCAGTTATGACAGGCCTTATTAAAAACTTTATTTGTACAGGTAAGTACATAGACTATGTATGTAAAAGGTTTTATGTATTATCAGTATGATAGAGCGTTTAAGTACAATGTACATATAAACGTACACCGCTAGCACAAATTACCATGGATTAATTAACAATTCAAATTAGACATTGATTATATTGACAATATTACTAGTACTAAAAGGTGTTTGAATATACAAACACATTAAACCAAATTTAACAATTTCAATTAACATTAATAATTATATTCAGTAAAATTAAATTATAAAATTATTTACTCTATAGTATTTGTTTAATCAATTTCCATTAATATGTATGCATTAATTATTATACGATTCTACAGGGTGTTTCAATAACTCACGCATAGATTTAATGTGATAATATTCGTCAATAGGAACAAACAATCCTTATGCCATTTTTGATTTTACACACATCAAAAAAATTGCTTAAAAGATAGTTTTGGGGACTATTGGAGCGTATCTCGACCTACCTTATATATACGACCAAGTACTTGTTTAGTAAACTGAATACTAGGATTAAAAGCAATATTTAGTCAATTATACTCATTGGCGGTATCACATTTGATCTTAAATGTGATTTTAGTCTGTGTATTGAGAATGTTAATGACTGATCAGATAGCAGAAATAAATTGAGTATTTACATTCATATAATACTTTATTGTTGAATTTAGGGACAAGCTTTTTTGCTAGAACCCTGATCTTCTCTTTGAAAACAACATACTAATAATAAACAACACAAATAACTTAATCTCCTTTTTGTTCGAGCACGAATACTATGTTTAACAGTTTCATTGTCTGGAAGTTTTACAATAGTACAAAATCAGCAAAGATCTTTAATTTATTTTTGGATAAAAATAATCATCAAGTAATTAATACTAAATCAATAAATCTCAATATTAATTCATTCTTTTCAAAACATAATATTAAATGTGCTGCATATAAAAAGACTTACTTTTATAAAATAAATAAAAACAACGAAAAACTACTTACATTTACTTAACCTGCGGAATGAATGATTTCCGTTTGAAATTATCTAATAAATAGAAAATTAGTAACTGAATCTTTGTAGGAATAACCTTCATCGACATAATTTCAATTAATTAGAAGTTTTATTATTTATAATAATATAATAATAATAATAATTACTACAATCCATAACCTAAACCAAGGCCCCAGAAGCTATAAGCTTGTGCGGGAGGGAGGGGGCGATTATTATTATTATGTAGGCCCAATGTGCGGCTGCAGCCGACTTATAGATGGAACACCGCAAATCCCACATTTGTGTTACAGCTAAGGAAAGCTGCAGAAAACCTTAACCAGATCTGCCAGCGCCGGGAGTCGAACCTGGGCCTCTTGGGTGAAAGTCCGGCACGCCAGACATTACACTACCAAGGCTGTATTAAACAACACATACTTATAACAACGCAAAACGTACGCACTCAATATCTTCTACCAAATAAACATCTAAACTACTGCTTCTGTTTTTACGCAAAACTACCAGAACTTTCAGATTAATTTGAAAGTTGAAGTGAACAAAACGAAAATAATATTTAAAACAAACTATGACAACACCTACCATCAGCTGTAGGAATGTATCAGTTATTAAGTTAAAAATTCAGTTAGGTATATCCATATTTTTTCTCCGCAATTGTAAAAGTTAGCCACTAATCACCTGTTCAAACGATGTTAATATTAGGTGAAACACCCTGTATAATATTATATATGTTTTAGGTAACGAAGACCATTTTGCCTCATGTTTATGTGTAATTATTATTTATGTTTATTATGAATTACTAATTTATGAGGTACACCCTTATTTACTAGATTTTTAACATTTGCGTACTATCTAGTCAGACAAGTAAAAATCTATCACTAATTCTTTCAATAATAACCGCAAACAGATCAATAGCCTGCACAACTTAGAAAAAATGGAAATAACAAACACTTATTTCAAAAGGAAACGCATATATGAATATTTGTGGATATTTTCAGGTAGAAATTTAATTAAATCACTGCCACATAAATTAGTTCCAAACTAATTTTAAACAATTAAGTAATCTACTTAACTATAAAAGTCAACTGTACCACCGTGTAAGAACATACAGTAATGTGACTCTCGCAAATAATTTCCATCCACCACACCACAAGCTGGCATGGGTCGGTAGTACGTAGACAGCAGTGCTGTTTCAAACACGCGACAGAGCGCATCGAATTAGCCAGGGACGGATAAGCCACAATTGTGCAGTGCTAGTGCCCCGTAGTAAACAATGAATAGACACAGTCGTTGTGCCTCCAAAGGCTGTATAAATCCGTCGGAAACTACAATTAGTTTTTTCGGGTTTCCGATGGATAATCACCGGTAAGTGTTATTTTTTCCTATATACTATTATTTTTTAATAAATACGCTCTTAAAAACAATGCCGTATTTAAGAATTCACTTTTGTATATATTTAGCAATTGCTTAAAATTGAATTGCTAACACGTAATAGAACAAATAAGCCATTACGAAATCCTACCTAATAAAGTTTTTTATGCTGATTTATTAAAACAGGTCAACAATGAAGAATCTGGGTCAACGCCTTATCAACAGGTGTGAAACACATCGTCTTTTGTTACTCTCGGCTGTTAAAAAAGTCAAAGCGTTCGTAAGGGCTGTGTACTATTTAGCATTTCGTTTGTCATTGTTTCTTTAATTTAATATCGATGAAAATAAATTTTATTATTATTAATTTTTATAATTATAGTATAAATTGATTTCATCTCCCCTATTTTGTACGTATGTGATTTCGGTGACCTAGATTCTCCATTTGTTTGTTGAACAGGTATTCAAATTGTATACAGCTATGCAGTTGTTCGTAATTATCGTAGTAATCGTCAAACGGCTTGTATCTGTTTTCAAATCATCAACTTTCATACATCCGTGCAGTAATTTCAATTATAATTATATCTATCATTTATACGCCCGACTGAGAGTGTATTACACACTAAAAGACATAAACAGAAATTTTAAATTTTCCAAAGGGAGTAAAAAGATTATTATATTGAAACATAATTAACACACAAGCTTTTGTTTTGTAAATTCTTATTCAATTATGTACGTTAATTTAAGTTCAGTTAATAACAAACTAATTGTTCAAAGGCATCAATTAATTTTGTTGATTCACATATGTTGTAATATCAAATTGTAATAATTAAATTCAATATTTTATAAATCACTTTTTCTGTCTTTTTATCAATATGAATTGTAAAGTCATATCATCTATTTTCATAATGTAAAATCATTACGTTGTATTTTTTATGCACTCCCATTAACTCCACGTGCATCCTGTGAAATATAATGCGTTCCGTGAGAATCGCAATCTTGCATTTTAGAATAGCAAGCAACTCTTGAAAGAATAATGTAACTTTAGTTGATAATTAACGATGTAACAAGTAACAACTCTTTTAACTTAGTTTAATAAATGTATGAATATCTAAATTGATTATCGTTTTATTTATTAGATTCGATAAGTAAAAGTTAATTCAAGTGGTTCACTACACATAATTCTATTTCATATTTTACTATAATATTATATAACAAGATATTTTGTTTACATATTTGCTTGACACATAATTTCACTGAATGCGGCTCTGCGTTTTACTTACCGCCATTCGTAGGCGATGTCGACCGATAAACTTCTGTGCACTGCTTCGTTTATGGGCGTGATATTCGAAGGTGGATTAATGAAATAAAAGGTGCCGCACGCAAGTAAACCTACTGATGGTTATATATACTGTGACTGTACACTCGCCATACACAAATTAAATAGTTACTAGGGAAACCCCATCAAAACATGACGGCCGAAACGCTAACTTATATATTTCCTTGTATACAACATTCGTTGTGTGATTACAATCCTTCGGGTTTCCAAGAGTGATTAGTTAATAATCATATTTATTAAATAACCGCTATCGAACAAAAACAGTTGAAAGTCCTAAGCATTCCCAGAAAAACTTTTGAACGACTTATTTAGCAAACACTTCCGACTTACCCCCCTCCCCACCAGCCTCGACTTAACAACCCTTAGTTAACCCCGTCTTACTCCTTTTATCGGTTCCCCCCCCAACTAATCTTTTCCTCAGACTTAACGTCTCTCTCCTGGCTTTTACATGGCATACATTCTAAATTGAATTTGTATATCATACGCTTAATATGCCAGCTTTCTAAACTTTGTCGGTCATTTTGTCTATGTTCCTTAAGAGATAAAATATTAGTTCGTAGATATACCTATTTTACTTTTTTATCAAATATCACAATCGGCAAAATTTAAAAATTTCGGAAAAACGGACACACAGGGACAGACAGAGATATCGAATTTCTTGAAAATGCTCCACAGCAAAACTATGAATCTTGACTAAGAATTGTTGGTCGAATGGAAGTGGAAGTGAAGTGGGTAGTCGCGCGGTAAAGAGTCCAACTCTTACTCAAGCGGCCCGGAACCGGCGAGAAAACTTTTCTCGATAAAGCCTCAGTACACTTCACCGTGCTATCAGTTGGGCACGTTAAGCAGTTGGCCTCGACAATCACATAAACATCGTTCTATGGTTGTCGTTAAAAATAACCGTCCTATACCTCGTGCAAGTATGTATTTCCTTCAGTGGTTTGGCAATGTTAAGTACAAATTAACATTTATACAAAATAGTAAGCAGATATAAGATAATAGATAAGATTTAGTTCCTAAACGTGACAAAGCAAGCACTGTAAGTAGACGGCCTTGAGATTATTGAAATGCAACGATTACAAATAATCCTTTTAAATTAGAAATGACAAAACTAAAACTCCACAGATTAAAAAAACGATTTTAAAAATAAAAAGTAAATAAAAATAAAAAGTAAGTAGTGTTGACTAATTTACAGGGCTAAAACTTTAATATAAAAAAAGGTAAAGCATATCGGTCTTGTAAAACTCGTAGACGAAGTGGAACAAAAATGAGCGGTGTTTTAAATACATACTTCAAATATTAAATAACAATAATTAACCTATACAATAAATTCAATATAAACGATGTATTCACTATCGAAGAACATAAAATTTTCATAATCTAAAGCAGTGTTAATGAAAACACGATAATAAGTGAGATCGTCAATAATGAAATCTTTATAATAATCGCCCCAATCAATTGTAACTACTTGCAAACGTATCTCACGATGATCTGTTTTGTTCAAAACTTCAAACAATATGAAACAGCTATAAATAAGCAATTGCCATCACGTAATAATTGTATAATGGGTCTGTTTTCTACTATGCCGGTTTGTCTACGCAACTTACTAACAAATCAAAAGTTAAACACTTTAATGATGCAAGTGGTGGATTGCACCAAATTGAGAAAACTTTTATAATCGTGAATAGTTCTAAAAATTACCACCATAGAAAGTGAGATGGCGCTGTTAGTGGATGGTCATTTTCGTGCGTATCCAAATAAACGTTTTAGATTTATTTATTTAAAAACATAAAACTTAAAGAAATACATTAAATAAATTAAATTAAATAAATTAAATAATTAAATAAATTAAGTAAGTGTTGACTAATCTACACAACAAAAGCTTCAATATAAAAAATATGATATAAAAAGAATCACGTAGATCGGCCCAGTAGAAGTCTCAAACGAACTGGAACAAAAATAAGCCTTATGTTTTAAATCTATAGATTAAAAGTTTAAATCAAACGTATTTCTCAAAATGTTAAAGTTAAATGCTTTAAATATTCATCACAAATTGAAGAAAACTTATGGAAAATCTTGAAAGACGTCAATGTAGCGAAATTAAGAGAGCAAATTTTTTAGTTTTACATTGCTCAAACATACCTTACTTCACAAATGCATTTACTTTTGTTGTAAGGTTTTATTTGTAATGAATATGCCCATAAGTTTTTAGTTTGTTAATAATACAATTTTCAATCAATTATAATAGTAGTTTATAATTTGTTATAATGTGTCCGCGATAAAAGCACACATGAATAATTTCTGTCCGTAATAAATGAGCTTTTAGGTATATGCACAAATGTAGGAAGCTGAGATAAATTGATGTGGGCGTTAATATACACGTTACATTTGGGCTAATGTTATTCAGTTTTATAATGCGATTATACACTACGACACGTACTTTTTTAAGAAGCGGTTTATTCGTTATTTAAAAATTCCTAACAACAACTGATACAATTAGAAAATAATACAAAGCCATAGCCATACAATTAAGCCATAGAAAAGGGTTGACATTTTCAAATAATGCTTTTTGCATCAGCTGCCAGGTCTTAATAAAAATCGGAGGGTTTTTAATACAAGGTGTTTCACCTAACAACTTCTAATGTGTGATTATAATCGTCCATAATAACAAAAAATCCTTGTGCCATTTTTGATTATACGCACATCGAGAGAAATTTGCTAAAAAGGTCAACTTTTGGAACTACTGGAAATAATAATCAAAACAAATTGTGACATCACCTAGCATCAGCTGCATCAATGTATCAGATATAAAATCTTGATGTTCCATTTGAAAAGTAAAATGAAAAACTCAAAGTCTTCTCCACATTTATAAAAATTAAAAAATTATATGTCCAACTACAGTTTCGACTTTAACAAATAAGTCATTCTCAAGGATAAAAAATCAAAATTTACATGAAATGTGGTAGAATATTTACTGTAGCAAAATGTATTGAGGTGATATGGTATCACCGTTTTTGAAAATTTCATAAATAAAAGATCGGTAACGTTAAAATGAAAATTTAGTATCGGCTCATAAATTAAATGAGGGGCATATTAGATCATGAGTATATAATCATTAAAGAATATAGTTAGGAGCTTAGTTAGATTTATCAAAGTTTTAAAGCAATAACATAATTTAAAAGATTTCATGCGAATATAACCTAACTTATCTAATAATACATGCACTTATAAACAAATCACAATATAAATAAAAAGGATATGTTGTAGATAGACCGTTTTATAACAATCATGTATAGGCAACCTAAGTTACACTTTAGGTCAAGCTTTTCCACTTGTCTTGGAAAGATATCTTCATATATAAAATTTCATGTTACGTTCTTTCAGCGTTAAGCATATTCTTTGGTATTCTTGGAGGCCAGCTCAAGTTTGCACGGTTCTTTGCCTGTAAATAGTTGAAGTAGATTAATCTTGTCATGATTGAGATGACACAATTAGATTTTGAATTCATATAATAAGATTCTGCTCATTACTAATTATGGAGGTATTGTGATCCTCTTAGTTCGGGAAAATGCACTCTTATAGCCTTTACCCTGGATTTTATGGTCATTGTTTTAATATGTGTGCCTTAAGCAATGTACACTGGACATTTTAAGCACAAATTGTTTAACGTAGAAGTTATTTTGAAGCTGTGGCTTGTGAAAGCATCTTTTAATATTTATCGATGTTTGTACTGTAACAAAAACATATTTGTATTGATTTGTAAAGGTATTTTTATGTGTAAAACAATTGTAGCACTCACTTTGAGTAGCCTTTTAGCATATCTGTAAAGATGAACTCCTAATTTGTTTAATTAGGTATGTAAAATTGTGTTTAACGAGAATTGTCATCGTTAAGTGTTTTTTGATGATATCTCCTTTATTTCTCATTTGGGGACCATATATCTATTATAGTTTTTTGATCAGTGTTTTAAATGCTACAAGTTGATTATGTCAGATCTGGGATTTGCGTTAATCTCAAACACCTGTTTTCTGGATTATGACGTCATGGAAGCGTCGTTTCGCAATTGTTTTGAATAAGCTGTCATAGAATTCTTTTGTTTTGGGCATTTCATATATAAACCCCAGCATTTTCCAGCAAAAGCAGTCGATTTATTGTATGGGAAGTATCCACGTCGGCTCCAGTTTTGAAAAACTGTAAAATTTAAGGTTAGATGTACCTAACAGATGTTTTGACAACTGTCAAAAATTATTTTTATAAACAAAAGTTGAAATAAATTAAATAAAGGTGTTTACCTGTTTATCTACGAGAAGTTTATGGAAGATTTAATTAGCATTGTGCTATATTTATAATTAAAAGTGAAAATATTTTCGTCGTCTGTTATAATAAAAGACAAAGTGAATTTAATTTGTGTATTGATCGACGCATCGATTTTTCGTAAACCACGCTCAGCTGTTATTACTTGTACAGCAGGATTGCCAAATTGGAAATTGGTTTTAAAAAAGGAAACTGTATGGAAATATACAAGGTTGGTTGCGTAAATAATTGTCTTTGTAATTAAATTAAAAAAAAGTTAATACTAATTTGAGAAGTTCATCTTAGGGAATTAAAGTTTGATTTGATTAAATTTCTTGAATTCTTTGTAAGAATTGGTTTTTGTTTTGAAATATAAATAAACAAGTCATATTTGGTTTAAGATTTATTTTTTTTATGAGTTTTGGTTATTTTGAATAGTTGTTTTGTTAGTTTGTTTAAACGGATAACAGTATTTGGTCCTTATTGTTAGACAAATACGACTTTCTTTTACGTTTAAACAAACCACAGGATTTATTCCTAATTACATTTGTATATACATTTTTTCTTAACTTTGATTTTTCTCTTTCTGGATTTTAAAAATATTTGTCTGAATAAAGTTTTTATGTTATTTAATTTACGCATGTGTTTAATTGATGCTATTACAATCCTACAGAATTATTTTCTTTCCAGTTCAGATAACAGTTATAGGTGTCCAGTTTGCAGAAGCATAAGTGCTTATAATTCATGTTTGATAATATATGTCATTGTCAATTCTTGTTTCCAGGCATAAAAGAATATAAGAGTCTCGAAAGTCAAATAATTTTTGTTCCACCGAACAAACCTGCGCTAGTTTAAGGGAATATTAAAAAATATATGTGCTGGTTATTATTTATTATTTATTTTATATTTTTATTTTTATTTGAAAATCACCGCAGTATATTCAATAGAAAGTAGTATTTAAACATTTTACCACATTTCATGTAAATTTTGATTTTTTATCCTTGACAATGACTTATTTGTTAAAGTCGAAACTGCAGTTGGACATATTATAATTTTTTAATTTTAATAAATGTTGAGAAGACTATGAGTTTCTCATTTTACTTAACAGATATTACGTTGAAAATTCAATTAGGTAAATTCAGCTACAACTGTGATTCTTAAACTAGAGACAACCAAACCACTTTTCAAAAAAAATGTTTTTTCTCAGTTATTATTAGGAAAGTTTTTAAAAATTAAATAAATTACTTAATTTATTTAAAATTAAAAATTAAGCTTTTTTGTTGTATTTTATGCGAACCTGTTCAGAGGATACAAATCTTAAGTAAACACCCTGCATAATCCATGATCACCTTACAAGTAGCAATTCATGTAGTTTGTGCCTTCCTGAGTGCTTTCAGTTTAATAATAAATAAAATAAACGAAGATCATAAAATGACTCTATTATAAATCTCTTCTGCATAAACAGATGCAAAAATATTATTCTTTGTTCTAACTCCTGACTTAACGAGTAGTTGTCAGGATTCTTACTAGCACTTTGTTTGTAAACAGTTGAACCAGATCGTCTGCATCCTAAGTTACAATAATTGTATTTTAGTCTAAAGCTAAAATCAAGGCAACAATTGAAGGTAATTGTATTTTAATATTTTATAGATTTATGATAAAGTTATATCTATTATACAGATATAGAAAAACAAGTTGGAAGTATCTGCGAAACCATATGTGTGTATGATAAGGAAGGCGCTGATAAAATAAAGAAGGGTTCATCTCGGACCACGCCTCTGCTTTTCTTAGGTTGTGTTAGTGGAGGAACACTCGAGCATAAGAATATTTATTTTCTTTTCAGTCATTATGGCTAAAAAATTATAAGCTATTTAAGATGCAAGTGATTATTTGGTCCTAATTTGCCAAATAATTTTTTTAATTCTGGGAAAATTTAATCATGAAATTCTCTTTCAATTACAAACAACTACACCAATGCTTGGTTTGTAGTTTACTAAACAACTTTAATGCTCGAATATTCCCCAACTAACGAATATTCCACGCAAACCAAGAAGAGCAAATGCGTTACCCCATAGAAACCCTTCTTTATTTTACTAGCGCGTTCTTTATCATACATATGGTTTCGTAGATACTTCCAACTTGTTTTTCCATATCTGTATACTAGAATACGCAATCTTGGCGTAATATAATACTACATCACATCAGTATACCTTATGCAGCATTTTATGCAGCACTGTTCTTTATACCGGGTGACACTGAAGATACGGTCTTATTAACTTATATCTTCTCAACATAGAAGACATAAGCTATAGTGGAATTTGTTGAAATTTGGTATAGGTATACAATTATACATCCAAGATGTATACACCATCGGTTTTGCCGGAATTGATTCCACATTTCAATTTTTGAATGGAAAACCCTATGTATACTTTTGGATTCTACGCGTCAAAATTAGTAAACCCAAAATGCTAAGAGATAATTCAGTCACCTAAAAAATGTCATTTTACCAACACCATCAACTACGACTAATTTGTTAAAACTGCAATATCTTCGAACAGTTTTTCATGTCTTACTTAATTTTCTTAAATGGAAACAATAGGGACTACCATTAAATAGATGGTGTTATGCAACAATAAATCAATTTGGCCAAATATATTTTGCCTATACCAAGCATCAGTTGTATATAAAAAATAAAATCCTGATTTTAGTTTATATAATTATACCACCTGTCTGTCTACTTGGTAGACGAAATATATTTATAAAAAAATTGGATTAGACAAACTATTTCTAGTATACAGGTACCTATTGAATGGCGTAATTTATTGTGATCGGAAAAATAAAATAAACCTAACCTAACCAAACCTAACTTAACTTACCCTAAACCGACTGTCGAGTTTTTCAAGCTCGCTGGGCAACTCTACATCCCATTAGAACGTTCAGAACCGTCAGAATCAGATGAAAATTAGAAAGTATGTAGAGGAAGAAGAAGCCAAAGAAAATGACTTCAATCAATTTTCCTCTCATAGATTAAAGAATTCACCTACCAAACATTTTTTGACCAAGTTGCTGTCATTTTGAGGTCATTTTATGCTGATTCCAATTATGTTTTTAGGGCGGACGCCCCAAATCCTCCAAAATTGGTTGCTACCAATCTAACCTATACAAAAACATCACTACTTGTGCGCCATGCATAAGCAAGTTCGGTTTTTAATCTAATCTATCCTGAACTTAAAGCAAGGACGTTCAACTCAAATAAATATTTTAGTTCTTGCTCATTTTTAGAAAAATCGTATAATTCACTTCATGATCATGAAAATTTGATTCCAAAACCGTAAGCTATTGAATTATTTTCTTGAATTTGACAATAATAATTGTAAATTACACAATTTGACAATTATAGAAACTTAATAAGTATAATTCTTATTCATTGCCGTGGAAATTAAGTATTTTTTACCTTCGATCCCCAAATTTGGGACGTTTTCTTCAAAAATGATTTAAATCTTTATTGTTTAGTAACATGATATGGATTATTTTCGTCCTAGATACCAACTATGAAAAGCAACTCATATCTCCCAAGGGAGTTTTAACACCATCCATACATGAAATCGGTCATATTCTTTGATGTACAAATGTTCAGACTTCTTCGGAACCAATAACTTACTGGCTTTTTCCGCTTTTATAATCACACTGTGAGGAATAACGCTGCTGCTTTCAGACATGGTGTTAAAACTCCAAGGGAGTTTTAACACCATCCATACATGAAATCGGTCATATTCTTTGATGTACAAATGTTCAGACTTCTTCGGAACCAATAACTCACTGGCTTTTTCCGCTTTTATAATCACACTGTGAGGAATAACGCTGCTGCTTTCAGACATTTTTTTTTGTTGATTGAAAAACAAATTCATGCAACTGTAGCAACCATCGTAACAACGGCACAGTCAAACCACCTTTGATATTCACAATTTATTTTAATTTTGAATGTTTTTTTACGTTTTAAGTTGAAAATAAAGAATATGATGTTACTAAAAAATAAAATATTTAATGCACTACGGGAGATATTCTGTTTTTTGCCCTCGGTAGACTTACAGACCGCGGGCCTTCGGCCCTTGGTCTGTAACACGTCAACCTCGGGGGAAAAAACATTCATATCTCCCTTAATGCATAAATATCTATAATTTATTTGTTCGACATTATAAAAATAGACTTTTTCATTTATGTTCCCATAGTCTGCCACTTGATGCTACTGCATGTAGAGTTCTAAAGAGATCTTATGGATGAGATGTTTCTCCATTTCTAGTGAAACGGGATCGTCTGGTTTTTGAGGTAAAGACGCCTTAAAAACAGTATCGATGTATAATCCCTTTAATAAAGTGGCAAGGCAGCAACCGACGTAAAGAAGTTCTCCCGAAGACTTTCTTCTGTGCTTGCTGGGTTTTGCAGTTACGATAACGATAGGTACGGAGGATCATTGGGACTTACAAACGACTGAACCTAACTTAGAGTAAGTTAAAATGTCACCGGAGACTGAACTTAACCTCGAATAACTTAAAAATGTCACAATTATGTGAACCTAACCAAGAATAACCTCAACATGTCAAACCGACCTTACATTGTGTAACCTCAAGGTGTCATAATCGATACAATTTAATAACGTCAAAATATCAACCTAACCTCAAAATGTGATCCTCGGTCAAATGTTTCGTGGGGGAATTCTTTAATTTTTATAAATAATTCAGAAGTACATATATGAGGTATAAGCAAGGGTATAAGCAAAAATAATCTGAGGTAGAATCAAGCTTACTAGAAGAGATTTAAGTTACATCATCTCATATACTACGTACGTATATAACAGTTGTACGTTGTACGTAATGTCAATATAGGCACTAATGTCAAAAATTTAGTTATTGTATGTCATATTAATTTATAATAGCTATTTATGTAACAAGTACGCAAAATGTACATTTAGCGGACGAATCGAAATTAAGGACGAAGCGTCAGCCGAGTCCTTAAGATGAGTCCGCTTAAACATTTTGCGTACGTGCTACATACAAGATTTTTTGGTACTAGTTCACCAAAAGACAACACGAAATTTTTCATATTTCGAATTAGCAGATCACTTTCCATTGTAATTTATAAGTAAGCCAGTTATTGGTAACCATAGCAAGGAACTGATTTGTTGAAACAATTGCATTTGTGAAAAAAAGTTTGTTATTGTATGCACACATTCACACATTATACGAAATGGATAAGATTCCGGAAGAAATTGAAGCTAGAGCCAAGAATATTATCTTGAATTTATTACCAGTCAAATCTAGGGAGCAGTATGAAAAGGAATATCAGTTATTTAAAGAGTGGGAAGTGAAAAACAATGTTGGAACTGTCAGTGAGGAAGTAATTTTGACATATCTACACGAAAAATCGAAAATTTTAAAACCTTCGTCATTATGGAGTAAATATTCAATGCTTAAAGCAACTTTAGGTGTAAAAGAAGGTGTTAAACTAGAAAACTATTCAAATGTGATCGCTTTTTTGAAACGTAATGCTGTGGGGTACGAATCAAATAAATCTAAAGTGCTGTCAAGGGAAGAGGTAAATAAATTTTTAAAAGAAGCTAGTGATGACATATATCTGATGACAAAAGTGGCTCTTGTGATTGGTATTTGCGGAGCATGTAGACGGGAAGAATTGCATTCTCTACAAGTTTCTGATATTGTCGGTATTGGTAATTCTTTAATTGTGACTCTGGCCGATACGAAGACAAACAAAAAACGAGTGTTTTCTGTGACTGCTGACGCCGAAGCTATCAACCCTTTGGAATTATATCATAAATATGCCCGTCTCCGTCCACCTGTGGTAAACCACAATTATTTCTTTGTAAATTACCGAAATAAGAAGTGTACAATTCAGCGTGTTGGAATACACACATTTGGAAAATGCCTTCAGTTGTGGCGCAGTACCTGAAGCTTCCTAATCCTGAGTTGTATACGGGACATTGTTTTCGGCGTACTTCTGCTACGTTGGTTGCAGATGCAGGAGCAGAGTTGGTAACTTTGAAACGTTTAGGTGGGTGGAGATCAACATCAGTCGCGGAAGGATACATTGAGGACTCAATCGAGCAAAAGAAGAAGGTTGCAAAATTAATTATGGGGAAAGGGGAAATGTATCAGTCAACTTCTTTAGACACAACCGAGAACACAACTCCTGTTACTGGCACATCGACCTCAACTTCTTTAAATATTACTCATGGTGATGCTACACTAACGTTAACTTCTTCCAATAAAATTCATGCTTTTTCAGATTTAACTCATGTTGCTACCGCATCTCCTGTTGAAACTATAAAAGGAGCAGCGGAAGAAAGTACTTTTACAGGAAATAGTTTTTATAACTGTAATTTTTCGTTTTATGGTTCAAAATAAAAATTTGTATTTCGTTTTGTAACTGTTGAATTTTATATTTGTATTTATTATCTATATTTTAACAAAAAAATCCGCTAAAGTGTTGCCATAGCAGCTTTAAGTACTAGGCCTTTAAAAGGGTTTTAGCGGCGTTTTATGTTGCTATGACAGTTGAGGTTGCTAAAGAAGCGTTTTGCGTTGTCAAAGTAATCCCGAAAATAATCATTTTGGGGAGCGTGTACCAAAAAAATATAAATGTAACTAAAAAATGGCTTCATTCTGAGAATAGCAATGCTGGTAATTGCCATTCTAGAAACGACTTATGTTTGTCGAGCTAAATAATAGCAGTAGAGCAATTATTTACAATAAGCTTTGTGAGGTAATTACAACGTCAAAGACAATGCTGGAAAGTTTACTATATACAATAGAATAATTTAGACACATCTCGATCAACTTTTAAATACTCGTTCAAATAGGAAAAGAAAATTAAAACGTAATACTACTCCCAAAATGCTTGTACCGAATTTCAGATTGGAAAAGATGTACATCCTTAGAAAGATAACTTAAATTTTTGTATAACCGGATCATTTATTACTTGCAGGTTAAGCTAAATTTCAAAACAACTGCATGCCAGGGTTATCAAAAAGAAGTGAGGACTGTGATAAACTACAAAGCTGATTGTGGAGGGCAGAACATAGAATTCAAAGATTAAAGAGCAGTCAGCTGTGTGCTATACTAAATGCATACCCGTTTTTGCATTAGAATGTTACAGAAATCATTAAATACAGGAAGAAATAAAAACATCGTCTTCTGAAATTGTACACTCAGCTTCAGAGCTCAACTGCGGTTTGGATCCGGGTGGAAGAAGTACAAATATTTGAAAGAGCTTAGTTCAAATCTGCATCCCGCTCTTCACTAACGTAGTTGACAGTCATACTCTTAACTATAATTTTAGTAACTTCAGCATTGTATTTCTTGTTTATTACTTAATTCTCGTACATACCTACCTATTTAGTAATCTATGATGTTTTTATGATTTTTATCTATGATTTTTTGTTGTTTTTTTTGCAAAAGGACTATCTTTGTATAAATAAATAATTATTTTATATTTTATATAACCAGAGACGAGTTTATTTACATTTCCTTTACCTCTGATGTAATGGCACATGTAGTATGAAAACACTTGTTAGGTAAAAGATTCTAACTGTGAAAGTTTTACTAATTGTTTTATTTTATAAGTAAGAAAAACACAACATATATTTTTCATTGTTTGGTATTTTTTAATTATAAACGTCTTCCCTACTAATAAAACTAGCAAACAATAAACTTTTCAGATATGTGTAGTACTTTCAAATCAGCTACTTATAAATCCCATAAATTAAGAATTTTGATACATCAATAGTTTCAGAAGTCCGTAGATAATTAAAATTCGGGTTATTATCATCTTAGATTAAATTTAATCGAGTAACTTAATTAAAACGATATTAAATCTTCTGGAACGATTTCAAATTTATATTCTATATTTAAATGGAATTATTCTACAGTTATCTCAAAAACGATTTATCTTTCAAAAGCTTAATTGGAAATTTTTCAGTACGTAACATTATTTATTACATAGAATTATCTGTTATTATTAGTTCTTAGTAACACAGTAATTTCTATTAGTAGGTACAATTTTCAAAGGATTAGACATTTGGGTAGATCTTAGTTAGGTCTATTACTCATTACATATTGTAATGATCTTTGAGATATGATAAGAACGTGCTATTCACTTCTTACTATCTACTTAAGATTTTATTTTCGTTTCATCATGATCTTAGGGTCTTATAAACTATATGTGGTATTTAGTTTATCTATTCTTTAGACTTCTAGTTTTGAATCAGTCCTCAACTGGGTTCTTTGATTAACAACTCATTTTTTTATTTGATACCTATCAACTTTATACGATGAGAAGCCACTAGTTTTGTTTTAATAAGATTTTTATTATACATCGTGTTTGTTGTAACATTTGCTATAGGGAATTAGTATAGGAAAGTTCGTTCTCGAATAAAAGTCGGTGAGATTAATAGTTGCAATCGATAGAAAAGATATTCTAACGTACTGTCCAAAAATATTACCCTTAATAACAATCCCAATTCTTCAGAAATTATAAATTCATGAATTATTTGCAAAACATTAATTTAAAATCTTTTTGGTATATAAATTTTATTTAATTGATTTATTTTTTCAGAGCAAATAGTAATTTACTTGCGGTTATTACAGCAATCTAAATTTTAAGGTAAGTAAGCACTTTTATTACAAACCTTCTTTGTTTGTAGCAACACTGTTAAGACTTTTATCTAGAACAAAAGCACGAAACCTTCATAATACAAACCTGATGAACTTAAATGTGTTTTGATTCCTTCTCTTCTTTCAGGTCTTGTCTGCGGTGAGTGGTGTAGTTGGACTTCTTCACTGTCGTTGCCGATACCCTGCAACTCAGCCTTTGTGAAAATGTTTATTTTACCTTCATAAGTCAATATGTATTATTTTGAAAATCTTCTATTCTTCCTTTTCAGTTTAAATTTATGCACGGCTTGTTGATGGACCCACTGTTGCATTGTCTTAACGTCTTGCCTTGAACACACCACTACCATTGGATTTTTAACAAGTTTTTATGGGGTACATAATGTTTACATCTTGCTTTAAAACTTTTCTTATTTACATTGGAAATTTAAGCCTCTTTTTCTAATATCGATATAAACCTTCCTATTACTTATTATAATTACAATTAATGGTAAAATATTATCATGGTAACCGTGGTCGAGATTGTTACTATATGAATTAAATTTTATTTATTGTTATAAAATCATATATTCATTGTTCTTTCCTTATTGATACTAATTACAGTTTTTTTTTCAGAATTAAAGTTTTACACGCGACCTTCTACTATCTCTAAACTGTTATTTTATTTAAATTTCAATCAGGTGTGGATACCAAGGTTAATAAAACTTCATTAATCCTGAATCATTTTGTGATAAATTGCTTTATGTGTCTAAACAATAAGTTTTCTCAGAAAATTTTATTGACTGATATTGATATAGCTATCTCTTTCTATCTTGAGTCATTACTAACTTCATATATGTGAAACATATCCGTGAATTCATCTAATTAATTCTAAAGAATAATATTCTTAAATTCAACAATCTTTGTAATGTTCAATCAAATTAAAATGAATTAAAACAAAGACCACTATGGTAAAGTAGTGATCGCAATATGTATCCATAAAATAGTTTTCATAGTGGGAGCAAGCTTTCACAACAAATAAGTAAATCGATAAATTAATTGGAAAAATGATTTAGTACTGCTATAATAACTCTACTCAAGAGCAAGCCAACCCCATTTTTACATTTTCCAAACGCTGCATTTCCCAAATCATACGTATCCTTTAGAAAAATATTTTTGTAATAATAAACTCTAAAGTGGAAATTTTATTTATGAGTATTACCATGTAATACCCAGTAAAATGGAAACTAGTTCAAACTTTATCAGAATAATTTGAATCTCAATCGGAATTATGCATTAAAGCGTTCATTTATGCGTAAAATGGGATCAAAAGATTTTCCGATATGAAGTATTGACACGTCATTGCATCTCAACAGCAGATCTGCTCGGAAAATGCGGTGTTATATTCCGGAGGCTCAAGCGTGAATGTGAAAGAAAACAAATAATAAAAGAATCGAAATACAAAAAATACCCTTATAGCGTTTCCCTGATGTTTTATAACTTTATACGTGAGAGAGTTGGGTGTGTTTATGAGTACGTGTGCGTGTAAATTATCAAAGGGAGAGTGCATCATTTTCCGTTAAGAGAAACTTCAGCAATTAGGAAAGCGCCCAATTTTCCAGTATGTGCCTTATGTAATTTAATAAAGACATCGCTATGGATAATAACCCCTGTTCTGCTACAGCAGAGAATGCTACTCTACTACGCACTGCTTCCGCACAGAGGATCCTGAATCATCAGAAGGGGTTTAACTTTCCGGTGGCAATTCACAAACTCCAAAAGTTTTGGTTGACAGCGAAACGGAAATATAAAACATTTTTAGGTAACTTTTAACCACTTTATATGGAAATTAAGTTGAAACAAGCCTTGATGTATAATACAAAACATTATTATCTAAAATTCAAAGTTACAAAAAAAAGGTTCTGTCGTCCTATTATTATAAAACCGCCATTGTTTTGCTAGTTCAAGTAGTTATTTTTTTACCAGCTGAATTGCTAAAGAAATAAATGTCTAGAAGTATCACTAGATCATCACTGTTTACGTTCTAGAAAGTTACTCTAATTTAGTTAAAAAAACAGTTTATTCAGATTTTGAAATACATATCTAGTATATCCTTCTGAAGTTAGGTTGAACTGGGCAATTATAATATTAAAAAATGAACTGTTCTTGAATACCATATATATAAACTTGTACAAAAAACTGGAAAGTCGGTTATAATTTTTTCATCGTTCATTAGCAATTGATCGCAACTGTACATACAGTGAGCATAATGCAACACCGTACATATTATCCATGTGTTTGTAATTTAAAAATTAGGGTTGGTCAAGCTTTATTTTTATAAAAGTGTCACCACTGACATACATTTTTATTATTCTATTTCATGCTGCAGTTGCAACTGTCAGTTTTATATCAAACTTTTCAGTCCGGAAATTTCGGTTTTACAGTCGAGTATGACTGTAAAAGAATTTTACCCCTTATACTGTGTACGAAAGAGACCGAATTAAACAGAGATGGACAACTACCTGGGCAATTCTTTAAAGCTTGTTTTGAAAACACGCTTGTAAAAACTCTTGTTACTCATTCTATTAAAAATTTCTTTGACACACTTTATAAAATATAGTCCTTTTAAATAGAAGCATCTACTAGTTAAGCAAAGTTATATAGCGTGTTTATGTTTCATCCTTTACCTTTAATAAAAAATAACTAAACGAAAATAATAATGAAAACAATCATCAAAAAATAGAGGCTTAGCAGTATTTTAGATAATTAAATAATCACAGAAATTAATGTAAGCGATAAATAAAAATAAAGTAATAATATAGGCATTTATTTATGTAAATACGTTAAAATTTTAAAAAGTTATTAAATATTCAGGTGTTTTAATAAAAATACTACAAACTAAGAAAAAACTAGAAACATAGATACAGTCAGTACTAAAAACAAAAAAGTCACAAAACAAAAATTAAGAACACCCTTGGCAAAGCATAGAACCTTAGATCATATATATCATTAATATCTGTTTACCTAAAATTTTTAAAAATATTTGTGAAAGATTACATATTTTTTAAATCCCGCCTCCTTTTAAGTAGATTAGTCAATGGGTTTAATTTTTCTCTCTAACACATTATTCTGTCAATTACCCATCTCTCTCTTGCATGTATTACCTGAGTACAAAAGTTGGACCCTTTCTCATAAACATTCCAGTAACTACTTTCAAGATATAAATCTGTGAATATACCCAAACTGTATTTATTATTAAACTTAATTTATTTGACCGACACCTACTGGGAATTTTACCTGAAGGTGAATAAACCGGTCCCTTAATGTTTAAATATGCCTTGTTTGTATGCCCAATCTGATTCTACTTTGGAAACTCGGGGAATGATTATTAGTTTTGATAATTTATTATTTTTACTAATTTTTACAATAAAAACTGATTACAGTTAGTACTAAAAATTTAGTTTTTTTAGTGTTTACGAAGTAATTAAACTTTGTAAATAAACAAATTAAACTCGTAAATAAATTAATAGAGTTTATAATAAAGTAGAGAAAAGTAGGTATACGATATTTATTTCTTAAAATAGAAGAAACGATAGTAGAAGTGAAACGGCTGTTTTGTATTCCAGTAAAATAAGAAACTCACTTGAAAATAGAAGTTTTTATTACTCTATTGTTGTTATACAAAGCCACTCTAGGTAGGGTAGCAACCTTTAAAACTGGTTAGATTTGCTGTGCACCGAAACGTACGTCGTTTCTTTTACCAGAATTGTTAAATGTGTTGCCTGCTCTACACAAGATATTTGCTAATGACTGTACATTATACGCCCGGTAAACTTTTACAATAACTCGTTTCGAAATTCCAGACTCTCGGCTGCTTCGCCGCCTCATCCGGAAACATCTCAGCTTGCTACTGTAAAATCTTATTTCCCGGGCTTATAATGTAAATTACTATTTTGGTTGTATAATATGTATAACCTGTGGAAGCAACATTTTTTATTTGTATAATATTTAGGCGTTTACGAAAATTAAATCGTGTCGATCAAATTACTATTTCTGTCAGTGTTATTGATGGTAAAAAGAAAACGATAGAAATAGTGATCTGACAGAAATGATTCAATTTCGTAACCGCTTATTGTATTTATAATATGTAATTTAAATGCAATTTTAAATTTATTTACTGTGACATTAATGCTTCGACAAAATAACAACACTTTAAAAAGAAACATAACCATAGCAACCTTAACTAAATTCGCAATTTTCAGTTTTAAATTATTCAATACGTTAATTATTACAGTCTTTATAACAAAAACCATTACAAAGTGATCTGATGTGCAGTATTATATATATATATATATATATATATATATATATATATATATATATATATATATATATATATATATTTTATATATATATATATATATATATATATATATATATATATATATATATATATATATATATATATATATATATATATCTAACGAGATGCAACTAAAACTAGCACGATACGTTACAGTTAAGGCAAAACGTTAATAGTGTTTTATACAATCTGTAAAGAGTTTATACAATTTATTCTCAGATTTTTGATTTAAGAATAGGCACACAAAAATGTAGATACCATGAGTAATACTCTCTGCCAGTACCATATTAAACACTAAATTTAATTTTTACTCCAGGATAGTAAAAAAGCTACTTTTACTGCCGTACTGTAAAAATGACACTTTCATTCTTGCCAATTTGTTAGTAGCTCATAAGTCATCGAGCCAAAACATTGCAAATTGATATGTATTAGCCTGCAGACGTGACAGGAAATTTCGAGAACGTCGAGTTAAAAAGAGGTTATTGGTCAAGGTAAGATCTTTGTAAAGTATGATATCAACTTAAGCGTTTTTGTGATCATAAACGGTATATATCATCAGACTGATTATTTTTATTATCAAGAGATAACTCAATTGTGTTTTCTGTTTTCAATAAAGCGGATCAATGGTAAGAATTGCTCTAATTAATGTTTATCTACCTTCTGTTTATTTTAGAATGTTATTAAGGAACGGAAAAATTTATTCATGTTATGTATCCACTCTATACACAATTGTTTTGTCACAACGAAATATTTTGTTTACCAGCATAGAATACGAAAGAAAGACTTGCTAACGATGTAGTGTCTGAAAGGGGGTGTTTAATACAAATGTCCTTTACCAAATTATTAATTTAAATTATTAGTAATTATTTGTTAAGTTTTACAAATGTTTAAATGTTTATTTATTCCATGATCGCTTCAATTTTACTGAAGAAGATTACTGGAATTAAATAACTCTTCAATCGTAGTTAGATTAGCCGCCCCACTATTAAAAATCGCCCTTTAATCTAATTAACGAACCTTATTAGGAAATCAAATGTGCCTTTTCAAAACAGGATTTGTTTTCAGTTCAATTCATTCATTGTCTTGAATTTCTTATAATGAACAAACTCCAAAAGTCGGCAGAAGCAAAAAGGCGACTGTGTTTTATTTACGAATTTAATTCGAGATTAACAGTCTCCCCAATTATAGTATCATGCAGCATAGACAAAATCGTGATTTATAGACAAATTTATTTCAACATTACTACAATCATCGACATTATGCGACATAAGGAAAATGTTCAGCATAACAGTGCAGTTAAATAACTTGGAAAGTAAATATTTTAAAAGTTATTAAAATAGAAAAAGTTATAAGAAAATATTTCTCTGCAGTAATTTTCGAGACACCCTGTATGAGGTTGCCATGCAACTGAAGAATAATTGCCAGTTTTGTTTAGATAACTAATCATTCTAACTGTAAATAAATAACCTACTGCCTCTTTTACTAGGACATTGTGGTGGAGTACAACTAGGTTAATGTTGATTCTTTAACACATTCAATCGAGTTAGATTAGCCGCCCCACTATTAAAAATCGCCCTTTAATCTAATTAACGAACCTTATTAGGAAATCAAATGTGCCTTTTCAAAACAGGATTTGTTTTCAGTTCAATTCATTCATTGTCTTGAATTTCTTATAATGAACAAACTCCAAAAGTCGGCAGAAGCAAAAAGGCGACTGTGTTTTATTTACGAATTTAATTCGAGATTAACAGTCTCCCCAATTATAGTATCATGCAGCATAGACAAAATCGTGATTTATAGACAAATTTATTTCAACATTACTACAATCATCGACATTATGCGACATAAGGAAAATGTTCAGCATAACAGTGCAGTTAAATAACTTGGAAAGTAAATATTTTAAAAGTTATTAAAATAGAAAAAGTTATAAGAAAATATTTCTCTGCAGTAATTTTCGAGACACCCTGTATGAGGTTGCCATGCAACTGAAGAATAATTGCCAGTTTTGTTTAGATAACTAATCATTCTAACTGTAAATAAATAACCTACTGCCTCTTTTACTAGGACATTGTGGTGGAGTACAACTAGGTTAATGTTGATTCTTTAACACATTCCCTGAATTTTAAAAGCTAACGGGACACAAAAACCGATATTAGTTTGGGTCGGCTAGAATATAAAAGAAAGTAATAAAATAATAAAGACTATTAATATAATAAATGACGACATGATGATAAATATAATAAATGGTAAAGCAGGGTATTTATAAAGAAAATAAATGTGAGAATTTATCTGATTGACTTCACTAGTTTACTTAATACAGTCTAAAGTTTGTTAACAGTAGAGCAGAAAGCAGAGAAGAGAATAACAAAAACGATACAATAAAGCGGATGGCCATAGCAAACGAGTCTAAAATAGCATCAGTAGTATTAAGAAGTATAATCTTCTATCGTTTAGAACTATCAGCACCTACCCCAAACACTTACACCACACTTATCACAACGGAACGCAGTGTCTGATGTCATACTAATAGGGTCCCACATTCACATTCATTGCAAGGAAATCAAGAAACTGGTTAATAGAGTTTCGCTGCTAACTTACCATAAGCAAATACTTATAGAGGGGAAAAGTATTTAATTCCAAATTAGTAAGCCTCATGTAAAACACATCGCAGAACGACGAAGCACCACTTAGAAACAAAATTCAATTCTGATAACAGATCCCTCCACGAACATATAACAACGAGGTGAAACACTAGATGCCTGAGAGGGACGCAGCACTTGATTCTACGACAGGTTGTAACGAACAGAAACTCGATTTATTAAAACTATAATTTTATGTGCGCAAATGATAAAAAAACCTTAGTGCGGCCTTGCACATTTTAGTATATTTTAGTCGAGTTAAAAGTGCGACGATATTAAGATTTATCTGATGTTCTTTTAAATACCAGGGGTCACCTTTTCAGGTTTTGTACAGATAAAATTTCTTCTAAAAAGATCTCGTAGACATCATTTTAATGTATTTGCAGTTCTTGTAAAATATCAAAGGTTCATTTTGAAGTGTTCCCATGGTTTTAAAAGTTATTTCGCATGAAAGAACTCACGCAGAATAAGAGATCTCAACAGCCGGACCATTTAGTACAATAAGTATCCATTAGTTTGAGTTTTTTAGTAACATAAAAGCGTTGCTACAAGGTACATACCCGTAGATAGAGTTAAATCTGGAATTCTCTCCCTGAGGTGCCCTCTTGCAAACACATTACAAGCAAATCATAATTCTTACTATGATCTTATAAACTTACTATGTTATGTATATACAGGGTGTAACTAATAACTATAAAACCGGTAATGTGAGGGGGAGTAGCTGTAATGATTTAGGACATATTTTCCTTATCAACATGTGGTTGCTTCTTGCTAGTTTTCAAGAAAATCGCATTTTAAATTTTAAGTACACCCATTGCACTGACAATACATTAAAAATACTTAACAAGTAAAAGAATTTTTTGAAGTTTTTTATTTTTTCTTCTACAATATAAGGTACAGTTAAACGGTATGATTACGTACAGCAAAATTAAAGGTTTGATTTTTTAATAAGTTGTACCTTAGTGTTATGTAACTTGCAACATTGATACTAACGACAATTACAATAACCAACAGTAAAATACTAAATGCACAAAATATTGTTAATCGCCTGTTAACACGTGCATTAGATTAAGACAAAGTAGAACATGCAATGATGTATTTAATTTTTTTAAAACCCGTTGTTAAATTTCGTTCAACCTGGTTGCTTAGGAATGTTTTGTGCAACTATCAGTAAATTGGTGACGCGATGAATTATTCCTGATGTCCCAATAACATTTTCTTACTAATAACACACCATAAAAATGTACAGCACATCCACTGGATTGTCGGCACTTGAAGTTGTTAAGGTAGCCTCGAATATCGCACACAACAGTGAAACAACACGACCAGTCTCCGAGGCTTACCGATCATCATCGTCATTACCTGCCACAACCTCTACAGGTAGGCCCACTAATTTAAGTTCGGTCAATTTAGACGTAAAATAATAAATTATAACCAGTCACCAAAATACTATTGTTTATTATACAGTCCACTCGATAAACGCAACATTTTGTTGACATGTACACACCACACGTTGCTTGGCGATAGGGCCCAATAAAAGAGCGGTCAATTTAATGATTTTAATGTAATTAATGATTAAAATGTAGTATGAAAACGCAACACGGCGGCTTACAATATTTACGGGAGTGCACCTCTACTGGTTGTTATTATGCTGTGTTAATATATAATGTTCTTTACTGAACAAATGTCCTATAATTAGGATTGCATCAGGACGCAGTATACCTTAATTTACTATTTACATTTGTTTTCTTCTTAACGTTAAGATCCATCTCAAAACGGAGTAACCATTAATATAACTGGTAATAATAGACTGTGAGTTTTTATTTATTACCAGTTATTACAATTTACAATTAGGTAGCTATAAAAAAAGTATTTAAAACAATAACTTATTTTTTAAACAACTTATAGAAACACAGGTAACAGTAAAATATTATTAACCATAACCAGAAAAACATTAACAATACAATGAATGATACAATAACTACTGTTTAACCCCGGAAAAATGATTTCGTAAAACCTTTTACTTTAATATCCTTTACCCAAAGTATTTTTTATGATAACACAGGCCCACAAAATAAAAAAAAGTTTTTCAGTTGAAAGGTGAGGTAGCATACCGTATGCTTTTTGATGTGCTAAAAACGAATCCGGGTCGGAATTGACCCATCACCCAAGGATTTCAACATAACCTCACAAAACACTTCAA
This sequence comes from Agrypnus murinus, assembly GCA_929113105.1. Lineage (NCBI taxonomy): Eukaryota > Metazoa > Arthropoda > Insecta > Coleoptera > Elateridae > Agrypnus > Agrypnus murinus. Next base: position 75,859,209 of record OV816028.1, on the reverse strand, counting down.
AAACACCTCAAAAAATTTATAAAAATACATCTAAAAAAAGTCTCCTTGTGTGATGGGTCAATTCTGACCCAGAATTCGTTTTCAGCACACCAAAAAACATACGGTATGGTACCTCACCTTTCAATTATAAAACTTTTTTATTTTTTGTGGGTTTGTGACAGGCAAAAGAAAAAAAGTTTTCTAGTTAAAAAGTGAGGTACCATACCGTATGTTTTTTGGTGTGCTGAAGACGAATGTGGGGTCAGGATTGACCCATCACCCAAGGATTTCGACATAACCTCAAGAAATTTATAAAAATACCTTAAAAAAATCCTCGAATGGTGGCTCAATAATTCCGACCCCGGATTCGTTTTCAGCACACCAAAAAGCATACGGTATGGTACCTCACCTTTCAACTACAAGACCTTTTTTATTTTGTGGGCCCGTATAATTAATTGTTGATACATATTATCGTGGTATAGTACTTTAATAAAATAAAACCATAATACAACAGTTTACCACCACAATATATTTTTAAATAACAGATTTTTGCCCCGTCACTAGCTCCAACTTTAGTTTCAGTAAAGCAATCGACAAATATCTCTGAAATTTATAGTACAATAACCTTACCTTACCAATTTCTAACATCAGTGGGTCCACCTTTAATCGTAACACCTGAGCTGGGAAAATTGTAACAAGCTGCAAATCACAAATTATTTCCACACAAGGAAGAAAAATGAACAATAAATAAAAATTAAATATATAGAAAGAAACACAAATTTTTATTTCTTTAAACACAAATAATAAATAAACAATTGACAAAAACTACTAATCAGCCTTTTAATTTTTTTTTATAGGTTATGTTAATGTTTGGGATTTCTACTTCAATTTTTGTACCTTATAACTAAACTACTTATAATAATAATTTAATTAAAAATTAATGTAGCCGAATTTTCTCAATTCTTTTTTTTAATATATAATAGAAATAGTTTAAATTGTCTCAATCGTTAAGTCTTGTTATATTTTTTTTATAATTTAAATAAAAATTGTCCGAAATGATCTTTTTATTTTATTTTACCTTATTTTATGTTACTGGCCAGTATAAATTTAAATTCACTTACAATTTTCGGTCGCACACTAGGCGCTTCTTTAAATTTGAAAATACTGCTATGGTAACCAGAACCAAACTCTTGACTGTTGGTGAGATTTTTAAAATGCAAGTCTGCAGAAAATTAAATTCTTCTTCAAATATATTTCAAACTAAAAAATTCCATAAGTGTTGAAATTATCCAAATCAATTCTATGATTTATTATTTTCTTGATATAATGACAAACAGGTAAGCTATTTATATCCATTTATATGCATGAATTTCATTTATTCAAAATTTGTAACCTCACTTTATCTTTCTACTTTATTAAAATGCTTGTTTTTTATAGGTTATTAAATATGAGAACAACACGTCCTCCTCCTTCTAATACGTTCTAGAGATTACTAATTGTTTTTCACAATACAAATTGCATTAAAACATATAGAAACAACAATAAAATAACATAATCAAGTATTCCATGGACCAAAATTTGACATTTCAAATTATTTTTAAATAAAATATTTTCTTTAAATTTTAGATTTACACATAAAAAGAATCCCCAACACTACCTTAAACTAATAAAATAACATTTTTATCTCAAAAACCCCACAATAACTCACAATTTTCAGTCCAACAATCAAATATTCACGCTTGACAAAAATTGTAATAAATGCCATTTAAATCTGTCCAACCACCAATTTAACCCATTAATCTTTACATAATCTGATTATCTAACTTTTCCCAATCATTTGACATCAATAACAAACACTTACAATACAAAATTAACTTTATTCTCGGCACAGGTATATGGACATATTTAAATTGAATTGGCTGATAAAACAACTATAGAACTACAAAAACTTTATACAACTTACACAGCCAAGATGTTATCCAACTAAATTTCACAATAACATCATGAACCTAAATTAATTTAATTAGAACGGTGGCTCGACAAACCAATACCATGTATCGCAGAAGAAAAAAAATCACCCTATTGAAGATTAAGCAAGGTAAGTTACTTATATATATGCTACTTAACTCATAATAGCCCGTTTTATTTTATTCTAGGTGCCGTTTACCAAGTTTGAGTTATTGACGGTAGATTAAGAAAAACAATTCACGTACCAACCGTTGTATTAAAATTTACAATTATTAAATTATATACACACTTAAATAGTATCCTTTTGTTGAAATATAAAACTTTTTATGCATGTTAACATAATGTGAATAAATTATTCTTCTAAAGAAACCCATTTTGAACATTATTTTAAAAAAATGGAGGTTATGTAATGAATAGATCGGATCGTTAAATAATCTTGCATGAAATGTAACTTTAACAAGAAATTATCGCAAAAAAAAATGTATTTAACTTAATTCCTGTATATAGCTAGCTTCAAACATACTTCTGATACTATTAAATAAACCTTTTAATAAAGATTCAATTACGAACGCCTGAAAGATAGGCAACCCAAATTACCTATTTAACATTTCTACCTGCAAATATCACAGCAATATATACCACATTTTTCTGCATAGATTGGGTTGATCCTCGTTATTCTCAAATCGTATAGTAGGGTCGATTAATAAAGCCTTTCCAGTGGATGTGCCGATTATATCAATCCGCCTAATGTTATCTTTTTCAGATACGCCAACTATCTGCTCGTATACCTTAAATCCTTTTGCAGAAAGAGCAGAAGCCAACATTAATCTTACATCATTAAAACGTTTAATTCGTATAGCTTCACCGTAGTCGCATGAACCTAATGAGCAAGAGTTTCGTACTCATTACAGTTACTGCAACGGATTGCGTTAAGGCTGCGACCAGGTATTGCTCTGACGGCTGTGACATTACACTGCATTTTCAAATAATCTCTCCACTCGGATGTAGTTACATTGACTTATATATATATAGGATCACTCTACGCTCCTTTTGTGGTAGATTTTGCCAATCACTGAATGCTTCATTACGTAAGATTTTTCATAAATTGTTGCTTTGAATTTTAGGTGTATGTATCAAGTTCAAATCGTTTCGTGTTATATTCAATTTCTGTAAACATTCAATTTTTGCAACTTGGCTAATGAGTTGACAATTTGATTTTTCTATATTAGATATAGATATTTGTTGCAAATCTGTAAATATGTTTCTCACGTAGATCTCAGCAACTAAAGTCCTTTTACTTATTTTGCCGAATACAGAAAATTGTGCTGGGTGCCTGATGGTAATTGAAGAATTTCTTGAAGAATCTATAGAAAATGGTGCTTTTAAAGATATCTTTCTTATTGAATTCCTTTTTCGGGATATTATTAATTTATCCAAAAAGAAACTGATATAAAATATTTATAAATACGTATTACTTGAGCATTTCACCCAATTATAAAAAGTCTAACATAAACATACAAACATAATATGACAGTGCATTTCTCCTATATAATAACAGTACTTGTTGTGGTGTAGCTTGATGACGTGACATTCTCATATCTATCTAAAGGCGCGCACATACACAATAGCTGATTATAAAAAGCAAGGGGTTCGTATCCGCTGTAGCTTCAAGAGATAACCCACACTGAATGTATGTTCAGAAAAGCGGAAATGTAGATGTAGAAGGCGTCTCCTCACTTCCGCACTGCTTGCAGACTGCTACTTCAAACACTGCAATGCACTACGGAATTGAAGAGACACGCATTCTATTCCTGCATCCAATTCTTTGTATCAGAATCGGACATAACATGTGCATATAAAACTATATCCTTTTTTATTTTCAGGTTGCTTTTAATGTGATGAAAACTGGAATACACTAGATGTAAGCAAAGAGGTAAATAAATATGTCCATAGATCAAAGTGTTTTTTCTTCATGGCTACATTCAAATTTCCATAAACAGCACAACATAAAAATAAACCTAAAACATGTTCACCCAAAAATTGTTAACAGTTAACAATTCAACTGTAAATTAATAGTAGTTATCCATAACTTAAAATTCAATTACATTTTCCTAACTTGGAATGCACTAGTTGTATCGTTTGGAACAATTTAAAGTCACTTTAACAATTCTAAGAGTTTCCTGAAATTTATTGTTGTTTCTTTGTTCCCAGTATTATTTTGTAAACATGCACATGACAATATAATTTTATACTTGAAAGGCACAAGCTTTGATGTTGTGGAGAGTTATTGCTAGTGAATGTGAAATAGTCGCGATGTTATTTTGTGGCTGACCCTTCACAGTATGAACCATCGCAGCACTTGTATACTTTTATTGCCCCCTTTCTAGCTTCTTAGTTCGTATAGATTATTATACCTGACTGTGGACTTTTTTTCCATTTTTTTTCTAGAGTCCTCTGACTTTAAAATCGTATTGCTCGTAAACTACCGAATCAAATTAAATATTTTACTATAAACGAGCAGATAGTAAATTTATTTCTACATGTAATAGTAAAATATTATATTTCGATAAAGTGCTATACCTTTGTTTTTATCGGATGGTACGTAAAATAAAAGGCACCCATTTTTAGGGTACTTAATTTTTATTTCTTAAAATTTTCACACCCTACTTGAAGCAAAATAAAGAGGAAAGTCCATTCTATCCCTGTGTTTTTTCGGAATTGAGAAAAAGTATTTTACACGAAAAAAAAGTTTACAAAAAAAAACAAAAAATTGTTTATTTTTAAAAATCCTAAAATATTAACTAAACGTAGTTCTGAAAAAAAAATAAAAAGCTGAAAAAGCTTATTAATTGTCTTTCACTTTTGTTTTTTGTTTCGTTTTAATACATACCTAAATTAATAAGACCAGGAGACGAATAATTAAAAATCAATTTTCTTTGAATTTTTAGTTATTATTAGTGTCAAAAGTGGTCACTGCGGTCACTACATTTGTTAAATATAAAACCTTTAATATATTTTAATACATTCAATACATTAAAACTTTTTTCTGTGGGATTAATTTGTATACAAATGACTTTCCAAAATATAATCTACAGTAAAATTACAAATAGGTACAAATCATAGTAAGTCACCACCATAGCCCAATTGGGCAGGCACGCTAAATTTGCATTCCCAAAACTTAGGTTCACATCCCAGATTGATTATTTTTTTATGAATATAATATTTATAATTCTATATCTTCGAGTGATATTTTCAATTAACATGAATATACATGGTTTAAAGACGGTCGGTACAAGCTTGTGGCGAAGAAGGGTGAGGGGAAAAAGGTAAAAATTTGGTAACTGCGCAAACACACAGATACAAAAATATATTAGTCGAAAAATTGTAGAAGTAAAAATGCTACTATTTTATTTCTATATTTCATATTTATTTCTATTCAACATTTGTTTCTACTTCTTTATCTGGTAATAATTTATTTATTTAGTAAAGAAAAGTACGTAAAAAATTATTAGTCAAAAAATATTAACTACCAGGTACGTTTTAAAAATTTCATATATTCGCCGGCTGCTTTTTATACAAATGTGATAGGTCACTAAATACAGTATTCAGTAAATGCAGCTGTGTTATAAGGGTTGTTGTCAAGTATGTCAATAATTTTAGTTTTTAGCTAATAAACAAACATAACCTAGTAATGTTAACTTTTTCAACGGAATTACATTTATTGTTATTTAACTAATCTTAGTACAAAACTTTCAGTATTTTTCAGGTTTTTATAGCATTATTTCAAAGCTCCCATAAGAGCCCATGTTAAATTTGGTAAAAATTGAATTCTCAAAATCAATTTCTCAGAATTTTACCTGATAATGTAAAAATAAAAACCGTCACAAATTTTTATTATAAATTGCTTATTTATAAAATATATTAAATATTTATAAAAAAAGGTACTTATTTATAAATATATAAAATATTAATAAAAAGCTGTTTACTAAAGCTGGAATTAGAACTCGGGTTTTTGAACTCAAAATCCAGGACGTCTGCATTTGACTATAGAGCTGTTGTTATACATTTCTTCTTTAGTGCATGTTCATTTAACATACTTTTTTGGTTGTTTCTTCTTTTTATTATTAATTACTTTTTAATTCTGTTTTAAAATATTACGAATTACAGAGCATTTACTTATCAATTGGTTAATATTAACTAATCAACAATTAATATTAATCCATCTACGCATGTTATAAGGTACAATATGCTTTCAACTTTCATTGGAAATCTATAAACAAAGAGGGGAAATGATTAGGAAAGAGATGCATGATTTCTAGAACTCAATATGAGCGTGTAATTTTAGCAAACGAATCCACCCACATTATAGTCCAAGATCCAGCTGCAAGAAAACGGCGTTCACTTGTTAGCAGAGTAAAGCCTATGGAAAATGACGAGATATGGGTAAAATAATCACAAAACGCTTTGGCTGCCTATCTAAGATGGAGGATTTTGTTATAACAAATTTTGTTTACGTCAATTGTTAATAAGCATTTGCGTTGACCTGTTAGCAGATTGAAATTTGCTCCCATCCGATAGTTTGAGCACTGTTTTTTTTGTGTTTTATTTGTTGCTACCGTGACTAATACATTTTTGGTATTACCATTTCAGATTTTTTCTTTAGGATGATAACAATAAAGTGTACTCTTGAAGCACGCCGTGTTTGACTATTTGCTGTTTTGTTTTTACCGTATAGAGACTTCAACAGCATCTTATAACAGCATTTTATTTTGCTGTACTTTATTAAGTATAGTTGAAAATAAAGGATACAAGCTTTTGTTACCCTACGGTATCATTTTTTTTTAATTCACGGAAAATCAGTGCCGTTACAACCATTCCCCCGCAGCAAGGGAGGAAGATTTGGGGGCCCCACCAATCAATTACAATCCCTGTCTGTAATACATACATCGTTATAACAATACTTTGTGTTTGGGGGAAATATTAGAATTTGGGCCGCTGTTCTAATTTGTACGTGGGGGGGGGGGGGCAACTATTTCCGTTACGACCATGAGGAAAATGTTAGATTCCTAGCAGCTTTAGAGGTTCCGCCTACAAAAATTGATGGTGGCAACTCAAGAACAAATCTTCTTGAAGCACCAGTGACCTGATACATGTATCAAGTACATGGGGGAGGGACCATTTATGACAAACTAGCAACAAAACAAAATTTAAGAAACTAAAAATTGTTTATTTATGAAATATGTTAAATATTAAATTAAAAAAATTATTCCAAGCTGGGATAGAAGACAGGTTTCGTAGTCGGGAATCCAGCGCGGCTACCTCTCAGCCAAGTTGGCGTATTGATGTCGTTTACTTCTTTTTGAATGCCATTGATCATCATTCTTTGTTTGTTTTTTTTTCATTATTAATTTCTTTTTTAATGATTTCTTACAATTACTTATTACAGTACATTAATTTATTAATTGATTGGTGTTAATTAATTAATTTTATTTCAGTTACGCATGTAAAACGTGCTTTGAAATCTAAAACTTTGCGCGTTCACAAAGAGGGGAAATCAGTAGCCATGGCGAGGGCGCCGGCGATCAATGATTAATTTCTAATCATTTAATTTCTAACAAAAAGTGGCTTGTAGAATTATCCGTAGGTTTTACACAGTGTATTTAGAATGACGCTACAGATTAAATTGCCGGGAAAATCTGCTAATTAGGATTTTCGAAAATATATAATGCCGAGTATGGGCTTTTAAATTACTTTGATGATATCATTTACACTATATAACAAAACTCGATGTAGTGCGATTCTATAACTAACAATAATTCGAAAAAACTTTGGTTTCTATAATAACTATACCTTGAATTTATATTAGAGGTAAACTCGTAAATATTTGGAAGAACCGTTTCGCGAGCATTCGAAAGAGTACTTAGTACCAGAGTTTGTAGTAAAGCAATTACAAAAAAATTATAAATCTGAATTTCAAGGAAATAGATAAGTGCAAAGTAGCATCACTTTTTATATATTGCGGTGATATTAGATCACCTCATTGAAAATTTTAATTAACAATAGATCGTAAACGTGAAAACAAATATTTCACATATCAGATTTAAAATAAAAGAGGGACATGCTAGGTGATATTTATAATATTTAAAATAGAAATCAAGAATAGAAATTTCATGCAAACATAACCTAAATTTCATATGCATATAAAAAGGTTGATTTTTTTTATAAAAAGGATATCAATCATTTAGATTGTTTTATCATAATACATGTTTATACAACCCAAGTTACACATTGGGATGGGTTTTTCACTTGTAGAGAAGAAGTATTCTTCTTGTTTAAATTTAGAAGCTACGATCTTTAAAGTAGGATGAATTTTTTTATTTTCTAAGAGACCAACTCAGTTTCGCGCTGTCAGTTAACTGAAAACAAATAATTTGGGTCAATCTTATTATGACTTATATAGCACAATTAGTTTTTAAACTTTGTTATAAAAATTCTGACCATTTTTATTATTGAAGGTTTCAATCTTGTCGTTTTGCTTCATTTTGACGATTATTGACTCTTATCCTATTTTTCTCATCGTTTTTATGTAAACACTTGCAGAACTGTATGCTGGACAATTTGATCATAAATTGATTTTATTTGAATCAATATTAAAGCTGGAACTTGCAAATGCATTAATTGGTTGATTCGATGTCGTAACGGACTGTAAATTATGTTTTTTGTAAATTGTAAAGATGTTCCTGTGGAAAATTCATATGTATTAGTTGTATTGTGTGATCATGCATCTATTTTGTATAGGATAAACCTGTTTTATTTTAATTTTGTATGTAATTAAGCTATAACGAGATTTGTACATTGTCAATCGTTTTCGTCTTATATCTTTGTTACGATGTATTTCAGGATACAAGTGTTACATTGTTTTAATCCTTGTTTTATGTACTACAATCCTGTGTTTATAGAATTAAGATTCATTATAATTAAGAACAGCTGTGCGGGTCAGTGACGTCATAAACTTTGCGTGCTTCGATTTTGTTTTGGAAAAATGTCAGTGCAGGCTTTTGTTTCAACAAAATCTATATAAGTTGGAGCCAGATTTAACAAAGTCAGTAGATAAACAGCTTTGGGCGAATCTATGCCCGACTCCGGATTAAAAATCTGTAAATTAAAGTGAGGCTAGATGTTTTAACCATATGATTGACGTAAACGTCATGTATAAACATAGTTTGAATTTGAAGATTTTATTATTGTTCCACAACTATTTGAAGTGAACGAGATTATTTAAATAAATTCAGGAGAATTTATTTCCATTATCGAATTATGTATTGACATATTATCACAGGAAATCATCTGACAAATACATTGATACAGTGTTACCAATAGAGGATTAACATTTAAAAGGAAACTATCTTTATAATATACCAGGTTGGTCGTAATAAAAAGGGTTCTTTAATTTGATTGACAATATTAAAGTTATAAAGTTTTTTCTTTAACAATTTCAAATTTATTTTGTTAAATCTTAAAGGTTCTTTTGAGAAATTATTTTCTTTCAAAAATAAAACAATTCAATTTCTTTTATTTCAATTTATTTTTCATTATGGTAAACATTTTTTATTTGTAAGCAATTTTTGATTTGTGTTGGTTTGTTCAAGTGAATGACTGTAATAGCCCTATGTCAGACTATTACGACTTTTAACTACATTTAAGCAAGCTTGGGAATCAAATTTTCCCATTGGTCTTATTGTATGATTTTGAACAATTTTTCTTTTTATTTCTTTCATTCTAACATTGGCATTTATTTCCTTTAAACTAAATAAAGTTTATGTGTTTTTAAAATTACTTATGTGTTTAATTGATGCATATACAAGCATTCAGTTTTCTTTCTTTTTGAATTTAGAGTTTAGCAGTGGTTGTCCAGTTTGCAGGAGCCCTAGTGTTTGCAACATAAGTTTTTCTCCTTTTTCAGGCATAAGAGTTAATAATAGTCTCATAATTCAAACAATTTATGTTCTATCAAATAACTCTGAGCTGGCTGATTGGAATAAAGAAAAATATATGGGGTGTATTTTTATTTTAATCCACCGTATATAATTTACGTTTATTATTGGAACGGTGGGCATTTTATATCTATTATATCATTTATTTAAATATATACAAAAATCACCTCAATATACTATTATATAAAAGGGAAATGCAATTAATATTATATAATTTACAATCTTAGACATTGAAATGTCAAATTATACATTAGGTAAATCTAGTGATATTTACTTACATCTATGTATAGCTCTTTGGAACTATTCAAAGGTATCATAAAGTTCGTATTTATCTAATTTAGAATCGTTAAAGGATTAAACACTTTAATATACAATTCTAGTTAAGACATGGCCGTCGTCTGTAGTTGAAGTTAAGGACTCTGCACATTGAACCACGGTTTGACAACATTTAGTTAATTATTTTCATTTTAATCTATGTAACCTTTTTTCCTCTCTTTTTAGTAGTAACTAACTAATTTAAATTTCATTATTGTTGTTTTGTTTTAAATTACAGATAATTGTCGGATCTTTATTATATTAATTCGAATTAATACATCTAATGCAATATTTGCAATAGTTTAATATGCATATAGTGTATTAATCTATTATTAAGTCATCTGTAGTATTTAAAAAAATGTGAAATGTGTTATAGTAGAAATAACATTGCTGAATATAGAAAAATTACTTTTTAAGAGGTCTCATCTGTCATCGAAAAACCTGAGTAACCTTAATTTAGAAATTATAAGTTTAATATAAAATGTTTAATAAGATATGTAAAATATACAATATGTTAAACTAAATATACACACTATATATTTACATGCACATACGTGTGTATCGTATGCTACAACTTTTAGTGTATATTTAGTCGGTGAACGTGATTTTATAAATCGCAGTGGATTAAGATTATGCAAACCAGTAGCCCGCATATAAAGCTTTTACTTGCATGCTTTCTCTTTTCAACATAAAAAACCAGAAAAAGGATGCACCAACAGAACTAAGGCGCATACGCTTGCATTGTCAGAATATACAAAGCATGGGTTAGAGGAAAATGATCTGAAGTTTCAGAAAATCTATACATTCAAAATAATCCGTTCTAATAAAAACAATTAATCTAAACAAAACAAAAGAAAAATATGAACTTTTCTCACAATCTAAGATCACAACAATATAAATGTAAAACCATAGTAACAAAGGTCACTCAAAAACGAAATATTAAACAAACTGGGTTCTGCCTAAGAGAAACTAACTTTCTAGTGATAATAGCAGCCTCTTTCCCTTAAAAGATAGACAACCTTGTTATCACGTGCCCTCTGTTACAAAGGTTGTTATAAACCTGTAACTTTCCAGCATGCAACACACACACTGTTATGGTTTTACTTAATACATCAAATGCAGAATTTCCATGTTCCCCACACAAAAGACCATTGTAGGTTTTGACTACAAGTCATTCTACATGATTGCTGGGAATGTAATTCTGAATATTTTGAGGCAGCAAATACAATATCATGCGTCTATATATTATTCGATTTTGAATATATATGTCTAAAATTTGTAACATAGGAATACTTTAGCGATAATTTATCAAAAGCAAACAAAGCTAAATATGATTTTAAACGAAAATATAACCCTACAATATTACAGCTATGTCAATGTTTAACAAAATACATCCAGTGTGCAGTGGTCGTGGTAAATAATACGCCGAATGATTTTGAACATTAACGTGACGTTACTACGAGCTTTATAAAACATTAACGGCATAAATTCGTAGGTTAATTAGTCTATTCGAAGCAATAACATTACGGTTGCAGTATATATCGTGAATTATCTAGAATAGTAGTAGATAGAGAGATCTATAATAGCGCAATATTCAGGGATTTCTATCTCCCTTCAGGAACGGCATTAACACAAATTGTGAATAGTGTTCAGATAATAACTGCCACCTCGTTTTAGCGAAATAATGAACATTAACTTGTAATAAAAGGCTACCGCAGCATACCCGACATGACTGGTTTTTTATTGTTCCTTTTGCTCTTAGCTATGCTATGGGGTGAAATGACCCGATAAAATTCAATACTGAAGGCATTAGTTTAAAAGTTTTCAAAAGTAAACTGTCTACATAAGCTTTTTTTAATATTTAGAACGGTTAACATAAAAAGAATTTGTACAATTATATTAATTGCTACAAAGTATATTAAATACCTTGAAGACAAGATAACCAATTTAGTATTTTAGGAATACTTTGAAGAAAATGAATAAAAAAAATGTCGTTATTAAATTTAAGACCCAAGAAAAATATGAGTGGCAATATTCTAGTTTTCAAATACTCGATATTAATATCATGGAATGCGAAATGAAAGAGGATGATTAATAATGCATAAGAATATTTCTTCAATTAAAAATCCTTTTTAATTTCAGAGTTTAATTTAAACGTATTAATGGTAAAATATTGAATGTAATTTTCATTCCTTTTAACATTTTAATTGATTGAGCATTTTTGTACTATCGGTAAAAATATCAATTGCTATAAAATGTCAGTACCGACACTGTACCTAGACAAAATTCAGAGGTTTGATGCTAATATTATCTCGTAGTTGAAAATGATCATTAAACACTTCGTTCTTTTGAAATATTATGGAAATCTATTGATGAATTTTACCCAGGAACTGCCATCTTGAAAAAGATGGTTTTCATCTTATTTAGCTATGACTTATAATTTCGTAGATATAGAATCAAAAATGTTAAATGTACAAAAAAAACCCTAATAAAACCTATCGATAAAGTTTACGTCTCACTATACATGTATGTATGTACGTGTAAAGTTGACTGTCGTATTTTTAAAGCTAGTAGGCCTAAGAAGTTCTAGGCATGTTGTATTTGGCATTGGATTTTAATAGTTATTTTCAAAATATATATTTATAAGATTTTATTCATATACATTATTAACAAATCTCTTGGTCTATTGTTTAAATAAACATATTTAGTGCTAATTTCCAGTTTAATGTGAAATCATTAAATAGTGTTACGTGTATATTTTTCATTATCATTTAGACTAGTGCTAAGCAATGTAATTTAATTTATTACAATTTATTATGATTATTATACGATTTATTTCTCCTGTAGATTAGAGCACACTTTATACTTTTGATACTCAGGCCTTCAGTAAACATTTTTACATTCAAAATTGTGTTTTGGTTATACTTACTGCATTATTCTGGTGAAATGTTGATAAAAGGTGATTACGCGTTCTATTTTTGGCAATTTTTGATAAAATTTGTGTGGTTAAAACACATGAAACAGTTTTAGTGCTGATAAAAAGGAACTTAAAACCCTTTAAACATGTTAGTTAACGACCTAGAAGACCTTTTAGGTTAGTGTCCACTGTCCACGTTTGACCTCGTTTGGGAGCTTTAACGGGAAAGTCTGCATATGCTTATGCACTACCATTAGCCGTTTAATTCTAGAGTAAGATCGTTAATTACCATTGTGATTTTACTTTATATTAGTTCAGGTTGGTTATTGCAAGTATTATTTATTTCAGAGGTTTTTAGTTTCTGCCTACTTGTTCTTTTCATTAGTTGTGTTCCTTTTGTCAGATTGGGAGCACAGTAGCTGTACCAGACATCGGTGAAGTTAATATATAGTTAATCTGTTAATTCATCGAGAAAAATATAAAAGTGAAACCAGTGTAGATCTTAACCAAACTAGATCGATACGATGGAGTTGGTAAAGATAAGTGTTATTCCTATAATGAATTGAACCGTTCTTTTGTCATGGAATTAACAGTGTAGATTATAATTATTATAATAACAAGTTACAATATTAAATTAGAAATTAATTCAAATAGTCAGGTATAACATAACGAATTAATTTAGGCTCAATCAATTACATTACTTTGAATTTAATAACAGTTAAAAATAAAAGGGATTTCTCCCTTTTTTTGTGAAACTACTGGATATATCCAAGAGGGGCCCATATTAAATTCTTTCTCTAATCAAGTTATAAGATTATAGGGTATATGTGTAACTTTATCATTATTTGTACTATTCTGTTGATTATTCCTTTATGATTATTCGTATTAGATTGTTTATTATATATTTACAAATTGGTGGCCTCAATTAAACGTTTTTGTTTCATTTATTTGTAGTTATTTGTTTTAGTAAAATTTATATTTATGTGTTTTTGTTGCTGTATTCAGTGTATTCAGCACCTGGTTTTGCTTTGAGTTTTTTTGATTGTGGAAGAATATTGCATGGGTAGTAAAACCCAGAGTAATACCGTTAGTATGAGACTACTATCCGCTGTCGTTATTTTTTTAGTGGTAGAGGCACTGACGCCTTCTATAAGTTTTGTGGAAAAATTGGATGTCTTGGAGTTCTCTAGACATCCTAAAAACCCAACGACCATTGAATCACTCAAGACTAGTGAATACTATGCGGAAACAATTTTGCACCCTATCTTTATATTCCAAAATCATTTTCTTTTTCCAAAGGAAAAGGGCGTAACAATAGCTATTGAAACTCCATCAGTGAAAAGGAGCACATTAGCATACTGATTACGTAATACAGCCGAGTTACGTAATGAACTTCTTTGTAAAGTAATTGAGTTATGAATATAAATTTATCTCCAGTTCTTGTTCGACAGCCGATTTTAATAGTTATCATGGCAAATCATCTTTTAAAAGCTTTGGATTGTTTTATTCGTAAGAAAGAAAATGATGCAACTTTACGTCTCGTTTCGGAAGCGCAACTGTGGATAGCTGATACTTTCCTAGTATCGCCGAGCACGTAAAGAGAGTGGTGAATATGAAAAAAAGGTATACATTTGGACCCTGTTAAAAAAAGCTATGGTCGTTTTAAGATATGTCCACTGGAATTAAAGTAGCAATTAAAGATCTGGTGTACTACTTACGTGTATTCCAAGAAGATGGACCTCACGTTGGACTGTTTGTTACAAACATTCGGGATAGACAGTTAAGTGACTTAAGTAGAGCAACGCTTCCAAGATTACCGAAGAACTTAGGATTTAAATATAAAAAAGTAATATCTGATATACGTGTTTTTTGTACACACACACATACTCATATAGTAGCATGATTTTCATGAATGTTTTACGTGTGGTACCCCTGTTAACCTACCCCCACGTTCTTTCCCTAAGGAGGAAATAATTGAGATACGCTCAATCAGCGTGCAATTGCAGAGAAATTGCTCCCAGTTACTCACTGGTCGGAGCGAGGTTGCCTATCCACCCTCTACTAGCTATCCAGGCTAGTACCGAAGCGATTAACTTAATACGTGCTCACCCGCCGGCATCCTCCCGTCCTCTTTCATACGGGGCCAAGTGCCTCGTCCAGCTTATGACTATTCCCCCAGCCTAGGTCAGTACATCGGAACCCTCCAGTCCTCTTTCATACCTTCAACGTTTTTTCACCGTGCCAGGTGAAGGTCATATGGTAGCAATGAGGAACTCATTTTCTCACGACATCTCTCGAGACGCTATTTAAAAATAGGAATGATGAGCATCCATGTCAAGTCGTATTCCTCGGTGAAACTAAGATTCCTAATAAGCCCACAACGAAATGTTCGCGCCAAGATGATATAAATGCGCATCCACTACGTACTCGTTCGACGATAGGTGATATATTATCATCCATGTAGGAACGAACAACGATTTTGTTGAGAATGCTGGTTTAATTTTTCTAATACCAACAAATCTATGGACTACTAGAGCAACATGAACTCTGAGCTATTTAAAAAATGGCTTAAGCAGTCTATTTTGTAAAAAATTATGATACCTTCCTTGATCGTACTTGACAACACTTCATATTGTTCCAGAAATTTAACCAAAATTGCTTCTAATTGGACAAATCCTAATCTAATACTACAGTGGCTAAGAGAAAAAGGAACTGAATTTGACGAGAATAAGAGCAAGGCAGAATTAGGTATGCTAGCGAAAGGCCACGAAAGAGCCAGTACAAAATAAGTTATAGATAAATTAGTCATGAAATTCTTCGGTTTTTCCGTATCACTGCTATTTCAATCCAACTGTAATAATACAGGGTAATTCAGAAATAACTGATATTCTTTAAATGGTAGGTAGAGGGGAGGCAATAGAGCTAATTTACCTTGACAAGTATAGGTCAAAACCGAAGTTTTTCAGAAAATTAATTTTACAGTCTTACTCAATTTTTGAATCCGGTCCTGACCTTGGTTGCTTTTGGATCCAAAATTCATTAAACTTTAAAATTAATTTTCTGGAAAACTATTTGTTTTTAACCTATACTTGTCAAGGTAAATTGGCTCTACTGCCTCACCTCTACCTACCATTTGAAGGATATCAGCTATTTCTGAATCATGCTCTATAGGGCAAAGCAAAGCATGACTATTGACTACGCTATAAATAAAGTCAAAGTGAAATCCACAGACGAGGAAGTCAAAAGAATTTGAAAAGAAGCGTTAAACAAAATAACCCCTAAAGTTTGCAAGAATTGTATACGTCACGTCATACGGAAGATATAATAACAGGTACTTTCAAGACGAAATCTGTTACCGAAAAAGTAATAATAACTGCGAATACCGGTGAATCCGAAGATTATGCTGATGTTGATAGTGAAAGCAACGAAACTCATATGTTTACAAATAGTTGTACAAACTTACCAAAAATTTAAAAAAAAACAGAAATCACCAAGAAAAAGTATTGTTCTCGGGCAAACTCTGGCCTACCACTTTTATTGCCAAATTTTTATGTTTTGAACTTCCCTGAAGCAATGTTGAATCCAGGGGAGGCATCCGTGAGTGGTAAATGGTCCCGCACCTGGAGAAAAATCTCTAAGTAGGTGATAAGAATTGTAATTTTGTATATGTAGGCCAAACTAGAGTACCTAAATATGACCTGTTCTACTATGTAGCAACGTTCAAAGTTTGTATTCAGGAACTCTAGCCCAAACGAATAAATTTTGATATGCTTGACCGTTTTTTCTTTACCTTTGAATTATGTTGTCTTCCATTATTTGCAGCTTAATCGGCAATTTTTAATAAAAAGGTCTTTTGTTAAATCAGATCTTTATTATATTTACTTTCATAGGAATACATTTTGATTTTTCTATAAAATCGTTTTCAATCGTTTTTATAAATTACTAACAACACTGTGCTGCAAATCACCTTTTCTCCAAGAATTTGATTTGCAAATTGCTTACGACAAGGGTTTAAGTTTACGTTTACTGATTACGAATTCAATGCTCAGTTTGTTGCAACACATGGGATTTTCTTTGTGTGTCCTGTTTAAGGTGAAAAAGGAAATGAACTGCACGACAGCAGGTGAAGTAATTTCTAGATGGTTGTCATATTGTTATCTAAGGTTAAAGTAAGGTAAGTTCGTCATGGAATAACAAATATTATGTGTTTAAACACCCACTCTTCGGTAACTACTTACACCTGATTTAGCGGTCTTTTTGTTTACTTAAAAAAACACTGTGTGTGAGAATTAAAAGAACTTAATTTTATCTAATGTATAATATTATAAGCTTTTCTCAAATAGGTACAATATTGAAAGAGCACATAGCTTTATAAAAATTTCATTTTCTATAAACTATTGGTGATGATTGAGGAATAAAGATCGACATTGACAATCTGATTGAATTGAAGAATTGAAGATCGAAAATAGAAAATGCTCTAGAAAATAAAGAGGTACGAGGGTGGTCTCAAAAGTTTCCGACCTAACAAAGATACAAGACATTTTTTCTTTAAATTTATTTTTATTTTTATACATAGTCTCCTTGTAAGTCTACACACTTCTCCCAGCGATGCTCCCATCTCTTTAACCCGTCCAAATAGTACTCGGCGTTTTTCTCTGCAAAATAATTGTTCACGAAGGTGATTCCCTCCTCATTTGACGAAAATCTCTGTCCTCCGAGCGCAATTTTTAGATGAGGGAACAAAAAGAAGTCGCTTGGGGCTAGATCTGGTGAGTAAGGAGGATGGTCAAGCAGTTCAAACCGCAATTCGTGGATTTTCGCCATAGCAACCGCGGAGGTGTGAGACGGCGCATTGTCTTGGTGAAACAGGATTTTCTTTTTCTGCAAATGTGGCCGTTTTTCCGCAATTTCTGCCTTCAGCTTGTCAAGTAATGATGCGTAGTATGCTCATGTAATGGTTTTTCCTGTTTGAAGATAATCGATTAAGATAACTCCATGACTATCCCAAAAAACAGTCGCCATCACTTTCCCAGCCGACATAACAGTTTTTGCTTTTTTTGGAGCCGATTCCCCCTTCGCAGTCCACTGTTTTGACTGTATTTTTGTTTCGGGTGTATAATGATGTATCCAAGCTTAATCTACAGTAATTAATCGGCGCCAAAACTCTGATTTATTGCGCCTAAACTGCGCCAACAGAGCGTTGGAAATGTTCATTCGAACACGTTTTTGGTCTAACGTGAGCAAACGCGGCACCCAACGCGCGGACAGCTTTCTCATGCCTAAATCTTGATTCAATATGTGACAAACACGTTCTTTGGACATATTCATAGCCTCTGTTATCTCTCTCACTTTAATTCGACGGTCGTTTAGCACCATTTGGTGAACTTTTGCTATGTTATCGTCAGTGGTTGCAGTTTTTGGACGTCCCGAACGTTCATCGTCTCCCAAGCTGGTACGGCCACGTTTAAATTCAGCTGCCCAAAATTTCACTGTGGTAAATGATGGTGTAGAGTCCCCATACACAGAGTCCAACTCATCTTTGATTTACGTAGGCGTGTTGCCTTTCAAAAACAAATATTTAATGACAGCTCGATACTCGATTTTTTCCATTTTCACAAAAACACTCACATCGACTCACTCAAATGATTGTCAAATAACAACTACGCGTCCAAAATGGCTGAAATTTTGGTGAGTACCTGTCAAAAGATGCACAACTACATTCCCTAGCTTTTATCACGGCCTACCAGATTAATATAAGCTTCGCTTATATACGGCCGTCTCATTTCCAGTTTTTTCATTGTTGAAATTAGGATCCAAAAATCACAGATTCGTACGTTAAGTAGCGCCCACTGTCGGTCATTTTGCAACAAAGATGGTTTGTAGTCAGACTGCAGTAATTAATTTTTAGGTTATATGTCATGTCAGTCGTTGTCATTTCCTTTAGAAAATTTAGAAAATTATACTAAGTTAACGCAATGTTTACTAATGCCCCAATTCTTAGACTAGGAACACTTAATAACCACATGATAGCCACAGTATAAGTAAGTACAATTTCATATTTCGCAAATTACAAATGCTTTTTTAGGTTTTGTAGCACCTGAATTACCACAGCATCACATAGCATATAATGTAAACACATAATGTCAATGCACGATCTACGAACTGAAGCTATGCTTAGAAGTATTAGAAGTAGGTATTCCTGGAATGATGAATTGTCACTGTAGCAGTACTGTAGTCATTACTAAAAATAAATATTTTTTAGGCATAAGAGATGATGAAATCTACTTAAGTTTTAAGAGCAATCGTTTCAGTAAAATAAATATAAAACTGACCAAATTTGTCTCGTAAGGCATTACCTTTACATAGAACTTGGTTTATATGATATAAATCAAAAGCGATATCGGAGAAAATATTTATAAATTTTGAAGGGCTTAACTGCCCTTAGGATAACGATAATCTAGGATAACGATAATTAAATAACGATTTTCGTGTCATGTCTTAACTGATTTTATAGTAAGAAGGTAGAGGGAGTGTTCCAAGAAGAAGATGGAGTTTGAGACTATTCTGAACTGAATGCATGATCTAAACGGTATAGAATCAAGTCAATACTATAAACTTTTAAACACATTAAAAACAGACGTATAAAGGCTTTTGAGTTGTGGTGCTATAGAAAAATGCTAAGGCGAGATGGATTGACCGAATATCGAGCAATGAAATACTGGAAAAAGTGCAAGAAGAAAGATAGTAAATGAAGAAGACCACGAGAAGCAGAGATATATTAATATGACATACTTTAAGACATTCAGGTATTATCTAAAATTAATAATAGAAACATGATCGAAGGAAAGAATACCCTAGCTAGACCTATACTCTTTATTTATTTATACTCTAAATAAAAGAAGACTTAGGCTGCTTCAGCTATAGAGAATTAACTATCAAGAAAAGACTGACAGCATACCGGAAAAATACCATAAAAATAGGTGTATTTGTAAAGTGGTTGTTAAAGTATGTTTTTTAGTTTTAATGTAACTTTTTTAATAGTTTACCAATTTTATTTGAGGAATGGCAGCCTTTTTTTATAAAAATAAAGACATCGAAAGAATAATAAATTAAAATAATAAACAAAATTTTAATGTAACATTTTGTAATGTAATATAATGTATTTACCTATTGTTTTTTAATGCATAATCTAATATTTGATCGTTGTTAACAAATTTCCTATTAGTAATTACTGTTAATCGAATAAACGCTCTTTAATCAGAGGCAGTTTGACACAATTGACATAAAGTCTAACCTAAAAATTAACGATTGAGCTCTGACTTCAAATATCTTTGTTGTAAAATTACCGCCAGTGGGCGCCATTTAACGTACGAATCTGTAATAATTTTCAACAATGAAAAAACTGGAAATGAGACGGCCGTATATGAATCTATATGAATATGATGTGAATGTAGTAGGCCGTGGCTTTTATTGACGAGTACTGCCATCTTCACGTTAAGGTCGGAAACTTTTCAGACCATCCTCGTACAGCTCAGAGCATTGTTCGATATTAAGAGCTTTTGACAATACCAACCTTTTTCAATTTAATCATTAGGGTACTTCGAGCACGAAAAGTGAACGAAACAAGCTGTAGGTGGATAAACTGCATGCTTAGATACCGAATTGTAAACAGAACACGTCTGGGTGCAACTGTGGTAGCTCGGGTTGCAGAGGAAAGCCCTCAGTACTCAGGGGGAGTACTGCTGTGGAAACTAGTCCTGGACGAACAAGGAGGGTTTACACTGTTTACAGGTAAATCCCTGTAAAGCGACCATAGTATTATTTACCCGAAAAAAGAATTAGGGAAACTAGGCCCACTATCACTTCACATTAGACTCGACGCTAACCTGGAACCTACACACAGAAAACACAATTAAAAGAGCGGAAGCCTTTCTTCTAACGGCTAGACCAGGATCGTAGACCCTGGAATAACTTATATACATTAATGGCATGGCGGAGAAAAACACGCCAAACAACAATACACAGACTTAGAAAGGTACAAAGTCTTGCTTGCTTAGGAATCACAGGGAGAATAAAAAGTGCCCCAACAAGTGCCTGCAGGAATAGAAGCTCTATTAAAACTCCCTTCAATTTATCTTGTGATAACGATGGAGCCAAGGATGGGTCTTCATAGACTTGCAGGAAAGATAAGCAGAATTCCATTTTGAACATATCATGTAGAATAAGCATCAATAGATATGAAATCGTTAAAGTACATGTGTAGTACATGATAAAATAAATTTTTAACTCACCCTTCTAGGTAATTACAATAAATTGAAGTGATTAGGAATCACCCAGAAGAAAACCCCGAGAAACTCTAAGTATACTTTTACTATACTGTATACTGACGGATACAGGACCGGATGCAGGAATTCATGTACCAGTGAAAAACTTCGAATAAAATCAAAGCTAGTTACTGGGAAAACGCACAGGTATATAGATACTTGTAATTTGCGGAAGAAAGCAACAAAAGGGTCTCTACAAACAAGCGAGTTCTGACACACAGTGATAGTCAGGCGTCACATCAGGCTTTGAGAAGCCCAAAGATAACGTCTAGGCTATTATAACGTCTGGCAGAACAAAATAATATAAAGCTCATTTTAGTGCCAGGTCATTTTGGTATCACTTGCTCAGGAGATCAGCAACATTAAATATTGGTCCAGTACAAGCATTGGGGTGCTAAGGGGCATGATCTGTGCTAAGGCTAAATTAAGGAAGAGCACGTGGATTCTAATAAGAACACCCATTTCATTTTATATTATGTAGATCTGTTGATACTTTCAGTAAGAGTTGATGGAAGTTAAGAAACTTACGGTTGTGATTATGATTAATTATGGTCATTGTTCTTTCAAAGTCAATTAACAATAATTTGTTGAAGGTATTAACATATTATTGTAAGTTTTCTCTCGGTAAAATTCAAAAATTTATTTACAACACCCCCTCAGTCCTTAAAAGATACTAAATGGTATCAAATTTCACATAGCCATCTAAGGCGATATGTTCTTATCGCTTCATAACACGAAAATAGGGAAATCTACCAATCAGGTCAACTTCTGTTGGGTGACATGTCTTCATTGGTAGCGTTTTGCTAAATGACATTTCTTCGCTGGTAGTTGATTTGGGTTGAAGGATGCATCACAAGCGTCCATTTTATAAATTCAAAAAAGTTACTTTGTGGTAGCTTTGTCGTTAAATGTAACGATTTAGTTGAAGTCTAACACGTTGTGATGGTTAGCCATTGTTTTGGATGTCACATTATGAGATATATTTTTTTGGTGAAAATAGATTTTGCTCTGGTTGCTTTCTTTAGGTCAACATGGTTCTATAAATTATTTTCGAATGTGCCGAAAATTTGTTAATGCTCAAATGTATCAGATGATATTGAAGAATATCATTTGAATCACCAAGCATGTTAGTGTAGTCCAAGTTCGAACTTAAGGTCCCCTATCGTTCGTGCTCTAACCTCTAAGGCACGAAAGTAATCTGCTTAATGATAATTTTTTTTCCAATTATTATGAGGAAACACTTGTTGAATATATATTGTTTAATAAATACCTTCTAACTATAACTCAAAAGGTCTAATACTTATTTGTTAAGTATTTTTATTGTAAGTTAAAAACACCTTTTCTCGTAAAAGAATGCAAAATAGGCAACTTTTATGAACGTACCTTTTAAAGGGTTTGGGTCTTCCGTACCCGAACCATTAACCTTCTGCCTAACTTTTCGCAATGAATTTCTTTCAAAAAAATTGAACAATAAATTTTTAAATTTTAATTTTCAGTTTTTTTTTTATTTAAAGGTCCACCCTCAATTTTAGGAGACAGATATGGAGTCATAAAATCCAGCAGAATTTTCTTTTATTAACGTTTGATGACAGCAGCACAGTTTATGCACGAAAAAATAATATTTCAGCAATATAATCCCCATAAAAGCTGTGTGACTGTAATCGAGCTTGAAAATAGTAGTGAAAAGAGAGGAATGCTAGTGTTTGCCAACGCTGCAGTAATTTAAGAGTTGTATAAACACGAACGCCATTACGAGATATGCCATAGTATAGCTTGGTCAAACCAGAGACGTCACTTTTTGTCAAACTTTAATTGAAAATTTTAGTATAAAACTAAAGTACGTTTTACTTGTATTTTTTTAACATTTTATTTTCTGCTTCAAATGCATTTAACATGTAAATGTTTGTTCAGATAAAACGGTCGTAACAAAGATTAAGCGTGTACTGAAAAAATATGGGAGAGATATTTCTGGGAAATTTAAAGCCTGATGCGATTATACTGCAATTCTCACTTGTACGCGTTGTAAATTATAGCGGCTGCTGCAAAATTAATTAAACCAAAAATAATTTACAATTAACAAACATGCAATGATTAGAAGCAATTCAGCTGTTACATTACTTGTGTAAGAAATTAGAAATTGTAATATGTACACTGCCGCCCATTTGCAAGTACACGATAGACCAGAGTTCCCTTGGTTTTATTTTCTATAACTTACTCTAAGCTGATAAATAAATTATTTTAAACAAGTATTTGAAAATAATAATAAACCTTTCATTCCGCTGCAGCTGTTATAAACACATAACCCATGAAATCCTCACTTAAACGATGTCATTTTGGAATATTGCATATAAAGAGTCGTGCACTTTCAAATGGGCGGCACTGTACATAATTTTTCAGAAAATATGTTTAATAATGGCATTAATTATTATTATTAGACGAATGAAAATAGTTATTTTCGTCACAAGTACAATGTCGCATCAATCTTTAGGCTCGAAGCCAAGATTTAAAGTACAACGCGTTAGTAGAGTGCTTTAAAACATACCAAGAGCTCGAAAATTGACGGTGCTCAATATTTTTTGTATTCGTTGGTTTTGTAAATTTTGACGTTAACTTTGACAGATGTCAAATTAGGTACAAAAACGAAAAAGTTTATATATTTCCGATTATATTATGTGTTTCTAAGACGCTGAATGTCCATCTACTGAGGAGTAAAGCATGGTAGAAGCCATAGAAAATCATCGTTTGCAACCTTATTAAAACTACAATTCTTTTTCTTTTGTGGAGTGGAATATTTTATAAGGTCTACGTGTAAAAAAAGAAAAGCACTGTAATAACATCATTTCAAACCCAACTCATTCTCCATTTGACAGTAATGTCCCTAAAAGATGCTGAAAGCAACCCTGTGAATTTGCAGACCTACATAAAGCGAAACGTACGAGGAAGTTTGTGGTAACTTCACTGGTTATGTCCAGTTAAGCAAAACAAGACTGTGATTTTAGTAATTAAGTTTATCGAATTAATATGTAGAACGACGCTAAACTTAATTAACTTTCTAGTTAATTTAGAAAATGAATAGTTGTTGGACTAATTAATTGTTAGATAAATTATTATTAGTACTCTCCTTACTGTTTAACTACATACACAGCTTGTTTTAATTTTAAATCGGTTAAGTAGTATGTTTTTATTTCCTGTTCGAAAATTTTCCCTTTTAATATTAAAAGTGTTTTTCTTGCCCTTCCAACATTTATACCAAATATAGCAACATAACTCTTCCCCGCTGCTCACCTGTCAGGTTTTATCTTTCTCATTCAGAAATGAAAATGAAAAATAAAAAAATTCAAACCAATAATTCTTCTTGACTAGCTTTGAAATTAAAAATATACTTTTCGTTTTCTCTCTGCAAAAAATCGACAGAAATACAGAAATTGATAGTATTCATCTATTAATGTTAAAACACTGTACAACTGTTTTTCCGTAGAATACGAATCCGGAAATGAAAATGCATGAAGTAACCATGTAAGGTTATTGAGAAAAGCGGGGTTAAAGAGTTAAATACCCTGAAAGTGTTAAATAAAATAGTGACAGTTCAGAAAAGCTCGCGGTTAAGCTCAGATGAAAATTTGAACATGAAACTATAGCCAGAAACTTCAGTATGTGTATATACCGTCCACCAAGCTTACTACTCTCCATAGATATGGATAACAATATAGGGTGTTTTGGAAAATGTGTCCTTCCCGTTAAAGGGCAATAGAGAAACATGTATAGAGTAACATCTTACTAACAATTTACTGAAATGCCCCTTTAAAATGAGAACCCCCCCATATAAAAATAATCGGCACGCCACTGCAAAGTAGTAGATAAAAGTGTATGGAAATTATGCCTATTAAATAGTACATACTTTTAAAGGTCATCAACAAAATAACAATAATAAACCCAAGCAGGTAGCCGGGTAAACAAATTCTTCGAAAATTGTAACCAAAACAAAATAGTAAGTACCTGCTTTTAAAACGTTTTAGCTAAAGCATAACAAAGATTAATTCTGACCATCTGTAAATAACTGTTAATGAGTCAGATCTTTGAAATTTGTAATCTGCAATTTGTTGTCAACTTTCTTTGTGTTAAGGTGGCGGTAAACTTGAGTTTCGATTACGTATTAATACACGTTTTAGAATTAATAACTTTAGTGAGGTAGTGTTAAGTGTTTGTTAGTGTTAAATAGTTGTATTAATTGTAGTTCGTTACTGTTTAAATTATGGCAGAACCAAACAGGCCTGCTGGATGGACGGAACTTTTCAAATCAACCATTTTCAAAAAGTACACTCACTAGAATCTGCAGATCATATACCGCGAGTGCAATTTTGCCAATGGCTATTGGAACGCAAACAGGAAAATCCCCAGTTTGCACAAAATGTACTGTGGACAGACGAATGCTGCTTTACTGGGGCGGGGTTTTTTAATTCACACAACAGCCACATCTGGGCTGACGAGAATCCTCATGCTGTCCGAAGACATTATTTCCAGGCGTTTTGCTGTAAATTTATGGGCTGCAATTTATCAGAGCTGTTTAATAGGACCTTTTATTCTGCTCCAACGATTAATCGGTGACTGGTACCTACACTTTTTGTACAATGAAGTGTTCGACGGACTCCCACTATTAAGCACCACCACACTTTTCTCGCCCGGTAAGGGAGTTTTTGAATAACAAATACCCTAACCGGTGGATAGGACGTGAACGACCCATCGCTTAGCCTGTGACATCACTGGACTTGACTCTCCTCGATTGTTTGTATTTGGGGATATTTTAAAACGTTAGTGTACAGGACAGAATTGAATACCGAGGAAGAGCTACGCGCACGCATTGAAATCGCCTCAGAATAAATTCGCGCAAATGCCGATATGTTTGCTAGCATAAACTTGTGTGTACAGACAAACGGCGATTTATTTGCACACATGTTATAAAGATTGTTTGCATCTAAACGGTAAGTTTTACTCATTTTGTTAAAATGATATTCGTAAATTAAAATACAGGCAATGAAATTTGCATCACAATTAGGTCAATGAACGTATGTTACATTTTATTTACCAACCTTAATAAATGATCAAGTCATCCAGGTAGTGAGACACTCGGCAACCGCTACTGAAATTCAATTCTGTTGTTTCTGTAAATTGATACGTACGTAGCGGAGGTCAGTTATTAATTTAGTAGTGCAGATGTGAGATCATTGTTTGCTTTATCAGTAATTCATGGTTAAAATTTTACAAACAATCCATAGTCGACTCGTGTATTATATGGTCAGTAGGGAAAATAGGAGAGTTCTGAAACCACCCCCCACTCCTGACCTTGACCTTGAACCTATCTCTCTCTAACACATGGTGACCTTGAATCTATCTCTGTCACCTAAACGTGGCAACACCGCATTACAACATCTGGTGCAGTTATGAATGCTTTCACCTTACCGAAACCTTGGTTTCGAATTATTGTGGTTGTCCTTGTGAACAGAGTTGATCTCATTTTGTAGTTTTCAGCATATTATTAAAATCCTAACATTCTGTTAAGGTTTCGTGATGTTGGGATAATAAAATAACTTTCTGACACCAAACTATTTTATTTAAAGTAAAACAGTTAAAACTAAAAAGTTCAATTAATATAAAATTCGTCGTTTCACTCAGACTGACTAAAAACTGTAAATTAAGAATGTAACATTGAATATTGATTTGAACCGATTATTACATACTGACGTGTGCTTTTTACTATTACTACTACTTACTACCCTTAATAACTTAAATTATGAATTTGAAAAGAACTAATATATAATACAAATAGGTACATAACAATTCATATAAAAAGCACTGCATTAAATATTGATACATTACGTGCAGCAATATGTAATCCTTTGAAAGCCGATGAACTTATGTATATATGTATATATGTATATAAGGTTGCCTAAAAGCACGCGTTCTGCATTGAACGTCATTAACTTAAAGGAATTTTAAGCGTTTTTAATTTTATAAATTTAATAAATCGAATTTAGTTTTATAATAATTTCTTTATATTCTAAAAGCACTGCATTAAATATTGATACATTACGTGCAGCAATATGTAATCCTTTGAAAGCCGATGAACTTATGTATATATGTATATATGTATATAAGGTTGCCTAAAAGCACGCGTTCTGCATTGAACGTCATTAACTTAAAGGAATTTCAAGCGTTTTTAATTTTATAAATTAGATTTATAATTTATTATAATAATTTATTTATTAATATAATTTATTTATAATAATTTATTATAATAATTTATATTGTAAATAACCGCATTTCCTCGAAGACAGTAACTATATCGTATGTATACTTGCATGTAACCTTGGTTGCCCTGTAGGGAAAATAGGAGAGTTCTGGGACCACCCCCCACTCCTCGGGTAGGCAATCAAGTATACATATGAACATTTTGGTAACTGAATGCGATTATTTAATGCATAACATTATATTTAATTACCGTAATTAAATTATGTGTTACATTAATAATGTGTGATATTAATTTTATATTAATTGAAAAGAAGCAAAATTTTAATAAAAAGTATAAGAATTTATTTACTATTTAATTATTTTCCAACATAATCTTCTTTGGATATATTAAACCTATATATTAAAATTTGTTAAAACTGTCGTAATCATTTCTAACTTTGATAAGGTCAATAAATGTAATGTTTGGTACATTATTTAGTGTTAGAGATAGGTTCAAGATCAAGACCTTGAGAATGCGGTGTTGTCACGTTTAGAGAGATAGATTCAAGGTCACCAGAGAGATAGGTTCAAGGTCACCATGATGACCTTGAGAATGCGGTGTTGCCACGTTATATATCTACAGCTTGACCTTGAATGGTGTTTGATAGCTTTGCAGAGTGGCCTTGAGTTCAAGGTTAATGCGGTGTTGCCACGTTTAGAGGGATAAGTTCAAGGTCACCATGTGTTAGAGAGAGATAGATTCAAGGTCAATGTTTGATGAGTGGCCTTGGGTTCAAGGTCATAACACTGTTGTCATATTATTGACCTTGAGAATGCGGTGTTGCCACGTTTAGGTGACAGAGATAGATTCAAGGTCACCATGTGTTAGAGAGAGATAGGTTCAAGGTCAAGGTCAGGAGTGGGGGGTGGTTTCAGAACTCTCCTATTTTCCCTACTATGGTCAGCTGACATCCTTTTAAAGCATTGCATACTTCTCCGGAACACCCTGTATACAGTGTGTTCGTCTGAAAACTTCCACCTTAACTAAACTATACAAAATATCAATTTTGACGCAAACATGTCGATTGATTTTTCGTGGGAGACATTTAACTATAGTATTGATTAATTTGACTATTATATGTAAAGTGTGTTTCAGTTCACAGCTTGACACCCCAGTATTTTTGTTATTTATAGTCGGATCTATTTTAAATTTTTATCAAATATAGAACCACTTAAAATAAATTTTTGGGCAGTTAAAAACCCCATTATTATCGAAGATAAATGCAAAAAATTGAAAAACCATATATAGAACCACTTAAAATAAACTTTTGGACAGTTAAAAACCCCATTATATCAAAGACAAATGCAAAAAATTGAAAAAACATATTAGGCCTTGTTTCTGGCCTTCTGGGCCACTTGAAAACCCCAAAACCAAAATCACTTTGAGTTCCATATTACTATAAATATATTTATTTATATTTTATAGTTTATTATGATATACTTGGTTGACGGCCAGGCCAGGATAGACACTGTGAGAACCATTTCTTTGTCGCTTTGTGCGAGTGTTCTCACAGATGTCAGCATTATTACCTTTTGGTATTAATGTATATTTGGGTTTTATATAAAGCCCTGGATGGTGTGTGCAAATTGGAGAAGACTATCTTCGACTGATGATAGCTAATAAGCTTGAAACAGCTGTATCGAAGTGTCTTCTTTAATTTGTACACACACATTCGTTTTGTGAGAAAGTCTTTGAGATATTTATATATTGAAAGATTTACCCAAAACCAAATTTTGGTTAAAAGTCTTCAATAATAATTATTTTAAATACATTATTAGAACTGTATTAAAATTTTTATTTCAGCTTGACCCCCCTGTATATTTGTTATTTATATTAGACACCATTCGAAATTTTATCAGGTATAGAACCCAAGAAATTTGTGTGTAATTTATTAGAAACCACCAGCATACTACGAACAAAAGTGATTGCAAATAATCGAAAAACATAGTAGACCTTGTTTAATCGTAAAAGACAGTATGTGAATTTGTTTTGGACAACCTGAAAACCATAAAACCAAATATTGGTTCGAAAGTCTTGGAAAATAATTATTTGAAATAAATTATTAGAATTGATAAAATATAATAAAAATCGAACGATTAGTTAAAAGTTTTATTAAATTTTTAGCCTGACAATTGTTTCAACAAATTTTTTAAATTTCTTAATTTAACTTAATTTGTTAATTTAAATGAATTAAATTAACAAATGAATTTACATTCAACAAAATAAAACTTGTGAAACTTTTAACTAATCTTTTGATTTTTATTATCTTTTATGATTATGGAGTTACTTTTCCACAAAGTAAGGCTAGAGAAAGTAAACTCTATTAGAATTGAATTAAAATTATTTAATTTTTTGGAATTTTAACCAAAATTTAATTTTGGGGTTCAGTTGAGGTGATCTGGAACACATTTCTGTAACGACTTTTCCGATTAAACAAGGCGTAATATGTTTTTCAAGTTATTGCATTTGTCTTCGATGGTAGTAGGCCCGTGGTTAATAATAAAAATGGTTACAGACTTGATTGATCAAGAACTGAACACAAGCTACACATATATTTGAAAATTTTTAACATGCATATGGAGAATAAGCATTGTGGAGAGTACATTAAGTAGATAAGTACTGCATTGGCAGCCAGTCATAAGAAAACCAGTCGAACGATTAAAACCATTAAAACGAAACCTCTGCAAGGTTTTCAGATTCTTAAAATTTCGGGCATACAGTTTCATTTGAACTTTCATTTGAATAAAGTCGCAAGCTTTTATAACACTTGATGAAAACTTTTATGAAAAGCCAAAATGGTTTTTTGACCTTTTAACCCTGTTTTCTCTATAACGTAATTGACAGATGGTGAATTTGGTCATCAATGGCCAATCAGGTCTTGAGACACTTTCAAGAACCATCTTTTAAGTGTTGTTTAACCTTTATTTGTCCAACTGCAGAATAGAAGACTTGGTTGTTTATAGTTTAACAAATGTTGCAGCCAAGCACAACCAAGCTATGCTTCCCAGAAGAGTCAGCCTTACAATTCAAGCTTGGCACTACCATAAATCTGAGGAGTGGAGCTGGTATTGGTGTCTTCAAAAACACGCGTAACGATTTTGAAAATTATAGTCCGGGTAAGTAAATCCGATGAGCTTTCAATAATTTATTCATCTAAGTAGGAAAGAAACGAGCCATCAAAAAAATATTATTTTTTATTATGTCACTTACATTAAGTATGTCACTTTACAGTTCCATACACTTCATCCACTTTTTTGAAAGATTATAACTCCTTTGAAAAGATTTTTTTTGACTGATTTTCAAATCAGGACGTTACCACCTCCATGACTCCATTGCTTGAAAAACACCGTCTGCAAAAAAATTCTTTAAAACTCAAAACAGGATATAAATTGAGGAAGCTAGATCAGAACTGTAGGGCGGATGGTTCTACTGCTCAAACTAACAATATTGGTTGGTAGCCTGTGATGCTCCTGACATATTTTCGTGAATGAGTAGCGCACTTGCTGTGTTTTCCTAGTCTTTTCTCTTTGATAGTCCCGAAAAGTGATCATTGTGTTGAGGTAGTTATCGCCAGTTGTGGTTGTCTTGTATGGCATGAACACCAGAATCAAAGTGCTTCCTCATCTCAGAAGACTTTCTTGCACATTTCTCAAAAAGTTTCCCTAATGGGTCGTTCAGTGTAAGAATTATCTTCAACGAACTCTCGACCTTTACTATTTACACCTTACACTAATGGGGTAGACTCGCCATATGTTGCTGCTCTTAAATTCTAAGTTCTGTTCTTTAGATCCTTCTGCTCGTTTCTAAATTTCTCAATTTTTTACTAGATTCGTACAATAACTTTCTTAACATCTTACCTCTTTGAATGTTAGAAATTCACTGCGTGAACTGAGACTATGCATAAGTTACTTTGACATATGTCACAACACATAAAGTTGTTTAAAAACAACAAAAATTACTGAACGTCCTTCGTATATGACAGCTTTATTGTACTTACTAATATCTCCTGTTTACAGATCCTTCTACTGACACTCACATGTAGTACATTAAATAACTTGGCACTAGTTTATTCAAAACTCAATAACCCAAAAACTAGTTTACTAGTTGGTAAAAACCTATATCAGAAGAAGCAATCGTAGAATATCTCTGCAAGTACGATGACTTCTGACCTAGAGGCAATTCGCCTAGAGTACAACAATAAACATCTTAAGGCTTAAGTGTCACTAATGCACATGAATGCCTTTTTAAACCATAAAAATTCTCTCCTAACGGTGGTAGCTGAAGGAGAAGGAGCGAAGACACTCACCTCCATGTGATGCTCCTCAGGCAACACCTTAGGTAACTACACGGTAAACAAAGTTAGGTTAGGTTATTTCATTTTAGTTTAGCTTTATGTTAGGTTAGATATTATGTTAGACATTAGGTTATTAATAATAATAATAATAATAATAATAATTTGGGCTAATAACCTAAGCTGTTGATGCCGTTAAATAACAATTAAAAGAATAAAAAAAAATATTTTTTATTTTATGTGCTAATTCAGATTATTATTAGAATTTAAGCAGAGAAAACCCTTTGACTCTATAAGTTTTTAATAATACAAACAATTTCTACTCAACATCGGTACCGGTAAATTAACACACAGGCGAGTAATTTATGTAATATTACGAAAACCTCAAGTAAAATATTATATTTAGCAAAAGATGTTATTTGTGATTTAAATAAAACATATTTTGAACATGATCCTTTATTTCCCCTCCGTTTTACTCATATAATTTTCCATTCCTTCCTACTCTTAAGAATGTTTTTCGCTGGTTTGCTGCAATTTTTCGTTTCTTTATAACATTTAATTATTTATTAAAGCTGTTAAATATTTAAATCTTTATTATGAAATTTGTAATTTTTAAATTAATAGACATAACTATAAATACCGTTTTCCAAAGCTCGAGTTGTGTCCATTACGGAATGCATATACGAGAGCGAGCACTGTACACTCCATTTTTACACTCGCGGTGACTGCTAC
Organism: Agrypnus murinus; assembly: GCA_929113105.1. NCBI lineage: Eukaryota > Metazoa > Arthropoda > Insecta > Coleoptera > Elateridae > Agrypnus > Agrypnus murinus. The sequence continues at coordinate 75,826,403 of OV816028.1, read as the reverse complement.
ATGACTTCATGACAAATAGTTGATGCTCTATGACATCGGAGTACATATTGCACAGCTGCGCTAGTTTATTTTCCTTATGCGATTTTTGCTTAACACGTTGACGACCGTTTTATGGTTGGTGAACTCTTTCTAGGTACCGCAGTTACCTAGTTACCTAGTTAAAAGTTTGGTATTAATTTTCTTTGGGAATGTATGCATAGTATATTGAATAAAATTTTTACCAAAATTGTTAGAAAAACACACGTCCAATTTACTGGCCATCGAACTGTAGCGGAGAGAATCTATCCATTATACCGGGTGTCTAGTTACATAACTTGATAGCATTGATAGCACAGCATTTAAAGACATTAAAAATGTTGTTCAGTTAACTGGACTCGGTACCCGAGAAGAAACCAGGATGGCCAGTATACTGGCGGCGGTCGTCAACGTGTTAATAAAGAAATGCAAAAATATCTTGATTTTAAAACTTTTACTAAGTCATAGACGCAATTTATTATTATTCTTTTAAATATTCCAAATGAATTAGAAATCAATTTTACAATAGAAAATGTAAAACAAAATTTTGTAAAAATGCACCTTTGCTCCAATCGATATTATAAAAGCTAACTTTTCTTTCCTAAAAGATTTTTTGATTAGAAATCGAATGGAAATGGTTTTGACTTTAGGAGGTGAACCGTTTTCGAGTTATCAAAAAATTAAATTAAAAAAAATGGTCTAACGGGCACGACCATTTTGAAAAGTAAACGAGTTTATAGATACTAGACCAGTAAAATTAGACCCGATTTGGACCGGTGGTGGAAATAAATGTTGGAAAGCGGGAGATCGCTTCGATCGCTTCATTTTATGTCAAATATAAGTATCCTAGGTTTGCAGGGTCTCTCGACGCTAGCTTACCTGAGGGCATTAAAAGAACCACAAAATCTTCGGACCTTTTTAGTTTTTCGTTTATAACTTCAAAGCGGTGCTTTCCAACGAAAACTTAACTATTACATGAATTAAAGAGCATTAAATTCTGCGTCGGAGGAGTATCCAACACTTTAAATTCGGTTCAGTGGTATGGTAGAAATCGACGGTCGAAAAATGATAATTTTACAAATTTTCGATTTTTTCGTCAGACCGAACGCCCAGAGGCTTTCTGTATAAAAAAACCCGTTAGACTCATTCTGATTGTTAATATAAGTCGAGAAATACCTATAAAATTTGATATTGTACAGGTTGCCGGATTAAACTAATGGCCATTTCTTTGTCATCCCCACATGTCATCACAGCAATTGGGATCATTCCACATGAAGTGCTGCAGTACTAGTCGCTCGATCGTTTCGAAAAAAAATCTTTTGTGTGTTATCACATATAAGTATTGGTAGATCAAAACCGCTGTTATTTTACTTTTATTCCTTTTGATTGAAATCTAGCAGCCATATTTGTTTCGTGGTGCACGACGTTTCTTGCAGTTTTTTGATGCGTTTTTCTTGCAGTCCTAGAGACAAGCGGTAGAAACCATTGTATTGTTCTCATGTCGGACTACATCTTTTAATCTAGACATAATTTTCGTAGGATGCTTACTTATGGGTGTAATTTAACTCCGAAGTTTAACAACGTTTTTACAAAAAATTCCGCTTTTTATGGGGGCATATTTCATATATCCAGATGAAGATGAAGTCTTAAGGCTGATTTTTTTAAAGTACACGGTTAGAGGTAGTTTATGTATAAAATATTTTAAATATGAATCTTTACTATTTTGGTATTTGTGGGCTTTTCAAGTTCTCGTTATGATACGTAATATCAAGATTAACGTTTATATCAAAAAACTGCGTACACCAGGAAACAAATATAGCTGCCATATTTCAATCAAAAGGAATAAAAATAAAATAACAGTGGTTTTGATCTACCAATACTTAGTTGTGATAACACACAAAAAAAATTATTTGGAAATGATTAAGCGATCAGTACTGCAGCACTTCATATGGATTGATCCCAATTGCTGTGATGGGTGATGACAAAGAAATGTTTCTTTAGTTTAATCCGGCAACCTGTACAATATCAAAGCTTAGGTATTTCTTGACATATATTAACAATCAGAATGAGTCCAATGGGTTTTTTTTATACGGAACGCCTCTGGGCGTCCGGTCTGACGGAAAATCGAAAATTTGTAAAATTGCCGTTTTGGACCATACCACTGGACCGAATTTAAAGGGTTGGATACTCATTCGACACAGAATTTAATGCTCTTGTAATAGTGAAGTTTTCGTTGGAAAGCACTGCTTTAATGTTATAAGCGAAAAACTAAAAAGGGCCCGAAAATTTCGTGGTTCTTTTGATGCCCTCAGGTAAGCTCGCGTCGAGGGACCGTGCAAACCTAGGATACTTATATTTGACGTCAAATGAAGCGATCGAAACCATCTCCCGCTTTCCAACATTTATTTCCACCAGCGGACTCTATTTTACTGGCCTATACTTAGATTTTAAAGGTAAAGGTTGCAACGTCAGGAAGTTACACTTTAATTTCCCATTGTAACTATGGGACAGTATTAGTATCTCATTTTTTAAAAGGATCCTAACCTAATACAGTAATATCCGCTTAATGTGATCACGGATAATGTTATCAGTCGGTTATTGTGATCATTTTGGCTGGGAACCGACCGTTTTAATTAGTTTACATACAAAAACCATCGCATAATGTGACTCACTTTCGAGGAATTTCCAACACAATAATCTCTTTTTCTGAGTAAATTTGTCATTGAAATTTCATTTTCTTTGCAAAACACGTCACTCGTCTTAATCCCTATACAAAGACTAATGGACTTTCCCGTTTCATGGGGTGTTTCTACGTATTGGCTCTTGTTCTTTTATTTTGGTTTTTCTAAATGTGCACTTTGTTTTGTGCATTTTACAAATTTAAGTTTAATTTATTCTTGCTCTTCTTACGATGTCGACGAAAATGCGAAACGATCTCTCGTTAAAAGAGAAGGTGGAAATTATCGAAAAGTACGATAAAATGCCAAAAATGGGACCAAGAAATGCCGCCGCGCAATTGAGAATCTCTCAACCGCTGTTGTGTAAAATTTTGAAACCGCGAGATGAAATCAAACACGCCCTAATTAACAATGTTGAAAAGAAGAGGAATCGAACGGGAAAAGAACGACAAGTTGAAGCTGCTCTAAAAGATTGGTTTACGAAAGTTCGAAACAAAGATGCGAGAATAAATGGACCTCTTCTCAGACAAAAAGCGGAAATGTTAGCCCAAAAAATGGAAAAGGAAAGGTTCGTAGCTTCCGAGGGTTGGATGAATCGTTGGGCGAAAAGAGAAAACATTTGCTTCAAACGAAGTCACGGTGAACAGAAGGACGCTGATTCGAATGCCGCGAATGCTTGGATTAAGGACGAATGGCCGAAGATCATTGAAAAATATGATCCGTCTCAAATCTACAACGCCGACGAGACCGGAGTTTACTTCAGAGCATTACCGGAATACACTTTTATGTTCAAAAGAGAGTCCACAAAAGGTTGTAAAGTTGCCAAAGAGAGATTAACGGTTCTTTGTGCAGTAAATATGGCAGGAAAAAGAGAGAAATTGTTGGTGATAAGAAAAAGTAAAGATCCACGATGTTTTAAAGGCGTGAAGACTTTACCAGTGCAATACAAGGCCAATAAAAATGCTTGGATGACATCTTCGATCTTCGGTGAATGGTTGGCAAATTGGGATAAAAAATGAACACGAAACATTGTCCTGTTAGTTGACAACTGCACCGCTCATTCCGTGAATCTAACACTGAAAAACATCAAATTGGTCTTTCTTCACCGAACACTACTTCGCTTATTCAACCTTGTGATCAAGGTGTGATAAGAACATTCAAGGCATATTATCGGCGCGAGATGCGTTCTAAAATTTTAGAAAGTATGGATGAAAACGAAGATGAAGAGAATGGATTAACTGCTAATGAACTAGCAAAGAAAACCAACGTTCTGGAAGCTCTGTACTTGTTAAATAAGTCGTGGGATAAAGTTACAGTGGAAATGATAAAAAATTGTTTTCGGCACGGAGGATTTACAGCTGCAAGTGATGAAAATGAAGAAAGCGCCGGTGCTGAAGAAAATCTGCGACCAAATGACTTAACCCAACATGACTATGACGATTGGATAAATATCGACAGTGGACTGGAAGTGTCACAACCGAACACTGAAGAAGGAATTTGCGCAACAATCACGAAAGCAGATGACGAAGGAACAATAGAAGAATTGCATCAAAATTCGGATGAAGATGATGATGATAAAGAAATCAAATGCCCAACTAACAAGGAAATCCGTAATGCATTGGACGTTTTACGTAAGGGCGTAATCTATAAAGGCGACGAAGAGAATTTTCAAAAATTTGCTAACTATGAAAATTTTATTAACAAATTTCTCACTTGTAACAAGCAATCAACGTTAGACCATTTTCTTCTGTGAATGTAAAGTAATGTAATGTACAACTAATGTGTAATATACTTAACTATGCAATAAAATCACTGTAAATTAAGATTCTCTAAAATTTTGACGTTTCTTTTCTAAAATTCCCTTATTGTTATCAGTCGGTTAATGTTATCAAAATGTTCTTGGTCCAAAGTGATCACATTAAGTTGATTTTACAGTATAACCTAACCTTGCCCAACTCAACCCAATCCAAACCAACCTAACCCAACCTAAATAACCTAACTTACAAGACATCAAATAATAGAAAACAAAGCCAAGCATTTATCAAATTAAAATAAGAAATAATAAATGCTGGGTTCGGTGTTTTAACTCTTTTTGCTTTGAATGCTATATTGCATTAGTTACAATTGTTTACAACAAAGTATATTGTAAAATCTAGTGGTAGATTTCACTTATAAATGCAGATTGGTTCTACGACCTTTGTGTGGTCATCTCTTACACCTGTGTATACCTACAAGTAAAAACTTGTCGTAAAAATATCAGCATTTATACAAGTACTCTTGTTTTGTTTGTAATGGAATAGCTGCGCTTTGAAACTATACGATTCTAGCACCCGCTGATTGCTCGGCAAGCCCCAGTAGTCATTCTAGGACAGAAACAATATATATGTCTGTCTACTGTGCCAATTAATCGATTTTGTTCTGGTGATTTGCTGCAGTAACACTGACATCACACGATCACAAGATGAAAATATTATCTGAATGTATGTCAATCTGTGAAAGTAACCGAACAGTCAGTTACGTATAAGCATTAAATTAAAATTTACAGCTCGCTATAAAAGAAACCGGTCTCGCTTTAAGCATTAGCTTTGAAAACTAATTGGAAAATAGTTTCCTCCGGTTACATTGCATCCTCTTTGCATTATGTATTGCTCGACAAACTAGAACAATCTGTAACTTCTGGATCTCTTTGAAACAAACACTGACGATGAACTGTGGCGTCAAAACAAAACCGTATTCCATATTATAGTACGTTTTTTTGCCATGGCACATTTCACAACGCTTATACTTTTATACGGTTATATATTTTTTTACATAGGCTGCGACCAGTCATTTTAATCTAATATTTGCATAAAGTATTGTCACGTGGGGTTTTCGTGACTGGAGGACGTAGTCAGAGGTAGAGAGAAATCAAACACAAGTTGTAAAAAACAACTATATACTAAAGACAATAAAGAGAGTACAAAAGGTTAACATACATGTTGAGTACATATTGTGAGGACGTATAGTATCTACTAACTAAGCAAAGGAGCTAGCCTCCTAGTAATTATAACTAACCTGGGAAGCCTGGACACAACTCCCCATAATTTCCCCATGATTAAGCGCCGCCTACTCAACTAAGCACTAAGCATTACATAATTAAAAGAGTACTCACCAGCTTGCTTGTAGATGAAGTGTTGGAGTCAATTCACTGACTGGTTTGAATAGCTCAAGCAAGTTGGTTATATACTGCTGAACGAGGAAGTAATTAGTATCGTAGTGGGAATCAGTAGGCAGAAGTTCTCAGTATGCAACTAAGGAAGTTCATGCTTCCTGGCAGCAGGCTTGTGGGTAGATTGCATGCGCGCTGCCGGTGCCTGGCACGAATCTGCAGCTGTGCGGAAGTGTTGGTAAATTCTCTCGAAGGAATGTGCACCTGCTTGCAAATCGTGTGGGTTACCTCGCATGTACGGAGTAAGTAGGCGAATAAGTTGCATGCCAACGAATACAATGGTGGGCGAAGCGAGCGCGCTTCGGAGAGACCTCGCAGGTGTCCGCGCACATGTCGGTTGCGAGACTGCAGCTGCTAACTAGCGTGGGTAACTGAATGTAGCCTTGCACGCTATATTGTACAAACGGAAGAGAAGTTGCGTTTTATATAAAATATTTAATTGTAAATATTTCCGTTTGTGACAGTATTGAAGTTTTGTAAATTTTTATAGTAAATAAGCTCTGACTGGTAATACCAAACACTTGCATCATCAAACCATCTGGTACGTGTTTAATGTACTTCTTGAATTTTATTTAGTATTTAGAATCTATTTTCATTATACACTAGCATAACTCCCGTTGAAAAATCAACGCTTCGTCAATTAGAAAAGAGATCTGTTTACAAAAGTTGATCTGGTAACCACATACCACTCCCGGTGCAATACTGTCCCGAATCATTCGTAGGTGTTCGCGCACTCAAATAATTGCATTAACTTATGTTCCCGTAAAAGCTGGTAAATTTTGAAAATCACGGAATAGATTTTAGTGCCGTTTTCACCATTGGATAGTTTGTTTCTTGGAGAATGGTTTTTTATGAAGATTAATGAGATTGTTCAGGTTTTTCAAAAGTCGAATAATGCGCAAAATGTAAACGAAATAATCAGGAAAATCAGCACATAGACAAAAGCGAATGAATTTCAGGTCTCAAAAAGATCTACAAAAAAGTCCGTGGTGGCATATATGTTTCTCTTAAAGATTACTAACAATCAAGATTTATCTAATAATTATGTTGTCTTACTCTGCCCTTGGATAAAACGCCGGCTATTTCTTTATTTCTTTATCTTCAGAATTACTTCAGGTATAATCTGTGAAAATTTGAAGCTTGTAGCTTACGCCATTTAAGAGATATATAATGATTTTTTAAGAAATGCCCCCCTGAGACCCCGTTGGGTTTTTTTAGGATTAAAAATATACTCATGCACCCGTTTAGGGCAAGGTTCACCTGCCTGTGAAATTTTAGCTTACTAAGTCTTCTAGTTTTCGAGATATTTTTCGATGGACATTGCAAGGGGTGAAAATCGGGGGGTGTTACCACATTCTATTCTGCAAGTGCTGGGAATGAGGTATTAGAAATGTTAAAAAAGGGACAAATGTCTATCCTCAATATGACTGACAAAGTTACGTTAAAATGAGATCAGAAAAATTTACATTATTGCCATAAATATCAAAGTTGTTAAAACAAAACCAAAAATGTAAATTCAAAAGGAAAAATATTTAAATTAATCCTGAAGTAAATTATATTTTTCTGCAGGGCGGTAAATTAATGTGTGTATACGTAATTGGCTGCTTTGTGTGGTTTGTGTTCCGTAGAACTAATGAATTTCGCGTTTTATAAAGAGCGGAACTTTTTTTATCGGCCTAGTGCATGTGAAATTTTAAAAGTACGCCCATGTGTTGTTCAAAACCAACATTTGCTCGTTATGGTGTATATAATATATGCTTCGGTGTGCCTTTTGTCTGTTTGTAATGGCGCAATTTATAACGCAACTTTGGAACCCTAGATATGTACCTGCATAATAAATTCCCTCGGGACTCTTCTTCGTTTAAGAATGTAAGATTAGGCAAACATTAAAGTAGATTCATAATGATCTATTAAGTATATAAAACGTGAACGGAAAGTTTAAACCTATAAATACTTAATGCGATTTTCGCGACTCTTCGTTGACGCACTCAACGTATTAAAACGGCGGCATCGTGGCGTAAAGTGTACTTTTGGAAATTACAAACTTTAACAAGGAAACACTTGTAAACTATGAAACTTTCCATACTTAAACTTAATTATATACCGGCCGCATGTACGTGTGTTCCAGTGTGGAACATCGATATATTGAGCAAAAGCTCCACGTTCGGAGAGTAATCCCGTTATACATTGATGTATTGTTGCTGTTATTTTAAAAATCAGTTTTCCGTCTTCTGAAAATGATAAACGAGCTTTCCGATAACCTCCTGCATGTTACATGATATGTTGATGATCCCTAGAATATAATGCTTCAAAAGACTTCAGAGAAAAAACTTGTAAATAAGCTTAGAAAACGTTTTATACAACAAAATGCTCAGCTTGTAAAAAATTCAAACGCAAATAATACTCTTACCCGTATCCAAGATACAAAGATTTCTACCTTTTCGATTTTTTTCCACTAACGAAATCGGCAAAACCCAAGTCCTTATCGTGTCACGGCAAAATATATTGGAGATTAATATTTAGTAAATAATAGAAATTTATGTGCTGCCTGTCCTGTAGGACGCTGCTAAAGAATAGTTTTTGTGTTTCTTATATAGGTCACGAGGTTACTCACATAAAAGCGTTGTTTTTTGGTGTATCAGGTCTGAAACTAAATAAAACTCAGCACGCTCGATAAAACATTAGGAAAGTGCATTTTCAAAACTCTTGAATAGGTTAGCAACGAGTTTTCCTTACAAAGTAAATTCTTGCAATTTAAACTTTAAAACTTTGAACGAAATACAACAATCTTACGTTGAACTTTTTCAAATAAAAGCGTTGGTAGAAGTGCATTTTTAGTTGTACTACTTATTAAATACAGTTCGATTTCATTACCAAAATTATTTTATTAAGAATGTATACTTTTACGCTTCGCACCTATACAAGCTAGTAGTTACATTTGCTAAAAACATCTTCTAACTCTTATCGTAAGCTAAAGCAGTAAAGACCTTGATAGGACAGTCAGAAACGTACGGTTAAATCTATACCGTTCAATAATTAATTTAATACAGTGCATAAATGGCAGGTTTGGATCTTTTCCTAGTTATGTACATTTTTTCTACAAACCACCAGTGATTTTGATTTATTTCTAACGTCATTTAAAAAATAAATTAAATATTTTATCTTAATTTACCTTTGTTACAATATCTAATGATATAAGAAAAAAAAACGTATATATTTCGAGAAATTGAAACAGAAATATTAAATAATAAAATCTGATGTCGTTTAGTTACTGGTCTATGGAGATTTTATGATTTTTTTTGTGAAAACAGAAACACCTGCATTAGTCTTCTACAGAAGATTCTACAGACGCTCCCTTTTTTGTCCGATTCACGTCCTGGGTTTGTGTTCTTCTCCCTCGCGGTAGACAAACGGGAAGCAGAATTAGACGGAAACCGACGGTGCGGGTAATTCGTATCGAGAGGTGTCGCGTAAGTTTGGCGCACTAAACTTAAAGGTACAATGTTTTTAAGTTAAATCAGTTTTGGCTGTTTAAATATGTTAAATTTAAGTAAGTTCGAGTTAAATGGAAGATAAGATTAAAGGATGTGTATCATCTAGTTTAACAATCCTGTATTGAGCAACTACGAAAATTGTTCCTACGATCTATTAAAACGAAGAAATTATAAATGGCAAAAATATATGGAAATGGTGTGCTTCCATCAACGGCAAACGACAATTTAGCAACATTTAGGTAACCAAATAAAGTTTTCTGTTTGAACCTTCTTCGACAATAAATAAAATTTATCATTCTAACCGGTTTTAAAGTAATGATGATACGGAACAAGAATTGTTACACTGTCTTTTTATAATTATGTATAAATTACAATGAAATAATGTTTATCTCAGTTTAAATTATTAAAAAAAAGTGTGAATAACAATTTTGGATAATAACTAATTGGAATAGTATATTACGATACGAAACCGGTAAATACCTTATAAAAGATAGCGAAAAAACTTCGATATCTATTGTAAGCACTTAAAGATGAGTATCGTATAATACTTTTTGTGCAAACGACACTATTTAATAAATAAAAACATGTATTTATAATTAATTATTTTTTAAATTTGACGTCGACGTTGGCTGTGAAACGTTCATTCTAGACACACCGGAAAATATACTAACCTTACTTTTCTAATTCTGTAATATCAAACTCTAATAGTCCAAGAGTATTACCAAAAACCAAAAAGTGTAAGAGTTTTGTAAAAGCTAATATTTTAATATTAGCTTATATTTAGGGTGTAAATAAATATCCTACACAAAAGAAACTCGGATATGGGGACACTCGCCGTCAGCGCAGCTTGAAAGTTGCAACAAGAAGTAGTGTCTTCTAAAAGCTGAAAATTCATCATTAAGGAGTTTATGTAATAAGAAACTGGAAAACAGTCCTTAGATAGCGTAATGATCGAACGCGTTGCATCAGATCCAATGAGCTCCAACCAAGCTAGTCAGCAGCCGCTAGAAGCAGTTGTTACTTCTAGCGACTGTTGATAAGCTCGGTTCTATCAAAATGAAGTCTGACTGTTTTTTTGAGAAACTATATTCAATAAATTAGTACTGTACCAAATTTCAGCTTTTTCAAATCACTTCTTTACATTAACCTCATTTTGAAGACATGCGACCACCTCATTGGAGCTGATGCAACGCGTTCGATCATTACGCTATCTAAGGACTGTTTTTCAGTTTCTTATTACATAAACTGCTTAATGATCAATTTTCAGCTTTTAGAAGACACTTAGATGACACTACTTCTTGTTGCAACTTTCAAGCTGCGCTGACGGCGAGTGTCCCCATATCCGAGTTTCTTTTGTGTAGGATATTTATTTACACCCTAAATATAAGCTAATATTAAAATATTAGCTTTTACAAAACTCTTACACTTTTTGGTCGCCAGCTCTCGGTCTATAAACGTTAGCTGTCACCAAATTACAAAAGTAAGCTTAGGAATGTCTTGCGGTATATTCACAATCAATTTTAATCATTTTATATTCATTTATTTTCATAACAGCACCAAGACACGTTAAACATTATAACAGTTCTATGTTGTCATAGCCACTGGCAACGAATCGGTAACATCAGCTTGCCGTGGCAAATAACAAATTGGGAAACACATAAAAACAGGCTAGGCCGGTAGCGCCAAAATGTATTTAATAATTTAGGTATTGGATTCAATGTGTTGAAATTCCCCACTACTTCTTCTTAGAATTAAATCATATTTATCCGTTTTAAAATGAATAAATGGCCTACGACTTTTTTTGTTTTCACTAATGTTTAATATTACGATTTATTAAGTGTGTCAACACATTTGTTTATAATATTAAGTTAACTGTCGTGCAAGTGCCATAACGTCGTTTGTCGCCTAATGTTTTGGAACACCTTTCCCAAAGTATGCCTTGTATTGATTTAACTTCAAAGTTAAACGGCATATACATACCTTTTCCAAATTGTAGATACATGTTTTTACAAATATTTAACATCAATTTAATAACATCATGTTAATTACAATCTTTTATTTAAATAAATTGTGGCCTTCAACCAGCTATTTATCTGTTTAATAATTATTCCTTTTACAGATCAAAAATTGCCAGTCTCGGTGGATTAGTGGTTTGCATGTTTGCTTCATAATCCAAAGGTCGCAGGTTCGATCCCCGGCCGAGCTGGTAATTTTTCATAGCGGAGAAAAATTAAAAACATGCTTTCTTCTCTGATAGGAAGTAAAACTGTAGGTTCCGTGTCAATTCGATGTTTGGCACGTTAAAAATCGCTACTGGTAGTGGAATTCCCTCCGATTCGGCTAAATTCTAGTAGGGTCGGCCAAATGATCATATGATAATAACATAACCCAACTTAATTTACAGATTTTCAATCCGGAGTCAAGCATAGATTTGCGAAGTGCTTTTGATCGACTGACTTTGTTAAATTTAGCTCCAGCTTATATAGGTTTAGTGTAAACAAATGCCAACGCTGACATTTTTCAAAATAATCGCAACGCGGAAGATTTTTATGACGTCACAATTTCGACTCAGCTGTTTTTTTCTCACGGATTTTAATTCTATAAACACTGGATTATAACTGGTAAAACAAGGATCAAAACAATATAATTTAATACAATTTAAGAAAAACATGAATTACGATCCATTACAACAATCGGTTAAACCAAATGATGCATATACAAGTTCCACCTTTAACATTAATTCAAATGAAGTCAATTTATAGTCAAATTGTCCAGCATAGTGTTTGCATTAAAAAAATGGCGAGAAAAATAGTATAAGAATCCATATATCAACAAAACTGAAACATAGCAACAAAATCAAAACTATCAGTAATAAAAATGCTCAGGATTATTATATAAGAGTTTAAAAGCTTATTGTGCTATATTAGTCATTACAAGATTGACCTAATTTATTTGTCTTTAGTTAACTGGCAGCCCGAAACTAAGTTAGTCTCTTGGAAAATAGAAAAATTCATCCTACGTTAAAGATCCTAGACTCTATATTTAAACAAGTAGATTACATCTTCTCTACAAATGAAAAAACCATCCCAATATGCAACTTGGATTGTATAAACATGTATTATCATAAAACAATCTAAATGCTTGATATCCTTTTTTTTTTTATTCTTAATTCCTATTTTAAATATTGATGAGCCTGTGACCCAATATGTAGCCTTTAGATTAATTACGCCTAACACCTAGCATATCCATCTTTTATTTTAATTTGATATGTGAAATAATTGTCTTCACATTTACGATATTATCGTTCAATAAAATTTTCAATGAGATGGACTTATTACATCTCAATATTTAATGTTATTTGTTTTCCTTTTTTTAATTATTTGCATTTGTTTATTGGTTTTTCTATTTATTTCAAAACACGTCTTCTACATTTTCAAAAGGACTTTTTTTTAATTAATTATGTTCATTATTCATTTTTTAGGATTTTTAAAAACCAGTCGATTTTTCTATGTTAATTGTTTCTTTTTCTACTTGTAACTTTTTTCACTAAAAAATAATTTTTTCTCAAATCCTAGAAAACACGCTAATAGAATGAACTTTTCTCTTCATTTTGATTCAAGAAGAGCGTGAGAATTTTAAGAAATAGCTGAATGAGAAGTATAGCGCGATAAGCATCTTAGGGATCATAAATTCCTACGTATTTCAGGAACCGTTGATCAATAATAATAAACTAACTTTAGTAATATATGCGGTTTGAGCGTAAATTAAACTAGTAGAAAATAGTTTATTTGGACAAGACTATAAGTTTGAGTTCTAAATTGCTCCACGTAATAATGAAACATCTTAAAACATTAAAAGTTCAATGAAAAATTATTTTGATCCGTTATGTTTAATCTATTTAAAGAATATGACGTCGATATCTGAAAAAGTGTTCGAGATTCTATCGTTTTGTTTTCTCCAATTAATCTTTTAGATATGAGAAGAAATAATGGAGATAAGTTTTGAAGGATGAAATAGAGAGAATGATAAAGATACCAATCTGGAGTTTGTGTGGAAAGATATAAGAAAGATAAATTTCCGTATGAAAACCGCATTCTGCTATGAGATTTGATTATAAAACCATCATTTTGAAAGTGCAGGTTGCAGAAGCTCGTTGGTGAGGTCGTTGGTGTGCAGGAAAAAGCTGTATTTCATTTTTATCTAAGTTGGTACACCTTTGATAATATCCCTTATTGTCTTTAACAAAACAATCAAAAAGTACCTAAAATTTTAGCTGTGCTATCGCAAAAGTGTTGCAGTTTTCAAATTGCAAGATTATTAATGCGAGTTTGAAGACGTGAAAAGTTTGAAGGAATATGCTTCGCGCTCGTCTTCTATGTTGAATAATAAATTAGATTTTTCAAACGAGTGCATATGAATTCGTTGAGTTTCTGAAGTAAATTGCATAAGTGTCAGGAAATTAAATTTTCTTAAGTTTACAAAAGAGAACGGGCGTGAGTAATTGTTTTTGACAGCTTGAACTTAAAAAATTGTTTTTTAAAAGCTTATCAGGATATATAAGAGAATTACTTTTTTCTGTATTTTTCTCAAAGAACTTTCCTTTTAAATATTTTAGCATAAAGAAAGAAATGGAAAAAATCTGTAAAGTTGAAATTAGGAAATTTTAATTTAAACTTTTGGTAATATTTAAAGTATTCAGGTTTGTTTCAATATTTTATTTTGGGTTTCTGAAGCTTTTGTATTATACCTGCCTGACAATTTTTGCTTAACTACTGGAAGCTACTGATAAACAGTAATGGAGCTCAAGTAAATATTTAGTTAGGTTATAGTTTCAGTTTACCTACCTACATTCAACTTAAAAATCTAACATGGTGGCTGTATTGCAAAATCAAAATTATAAAATTGTTATTAAAATTCAAAACTGTCTACGAACATTTTTATCTAGTTTTGTTTCAGTTATGGTTAACTAAACACAGAGACGTCTTTACAAAATGTAAAATTTATAACTTTACTTTTGTGTCTGTATTAACTTTCAACTCGTGCATAAAACGATATTCTTAAAGTTGGTAGTAACTTTAACATATGTTAGTAACATGACTGAACCGAATGTGAAATGTATGAAACGGAATTACCATATTTGAAACTAGAGTGCTGAAATATAAATTTAATAGTTTCATTTAAATAAATATCAGGAATTACTTTTACTATTATTTTCAAACAAGAATCCCTGTAGGTGGAAACTTATTGAAAATGTCTTTTTCCGATATTTTTATTTCATTAAAAGAGGAGATTGTTAGGAAAATTTTCCTCACAAAAGATATAAATTTCTGTTACAATAGAGCATTCTGGCCAATCTATAGTATAAAGTTCAAGAGTGTTAGAAATGTCGTAAAGGTGAATTAGGTACATTTTATTTTTTGCTTTGAATAGCATTGAGCACTAAAAAGGATATGCAGCTTTAAACCACAGCAAACACGAACTCTAAATTTGCTCAGCTGTACCTATTCAAACGAGATAACGCCAAAACTGAATCGTTATTTGAGGGCTAAAGTTATTTTACATTTTTCTATTTCAGATAGAGCAGAAAAGCTATATGTAGATATGCGAGAGTTTTATAAAAATAATTAATTACTATACTACAAAGTAGTTGCTATAGGTTTTTTTCATTACAACTATCAGCTATTACTTTATCAGC
This sequence comes from Agrypnus murinus, assembly GCA_929113105.1. Taxonomy (NCBI): domain Eukaryota; kingdom Metazoa; phylum Arthropoda; class Insecta; order Coleoptera; family Elateridae; genus Agrypnus; species Agrypnus murinus. Next base: position 75,811,313 of record OV816028.1, on the reverse strand, counting down.
TCAAACCCATAGTACTTGCGAGGGCTGTATTGCTTATAACATTTTTTTGTGCTGCTGGCAAATATTCATTTATAATAATAGAAATTAATTTAAATTTTATTTTTTGACATTTGATTCAATATTTTATCAGTCAAATCCGCACTTTTTTAGTCTTACATGAATTGTGTAGCATAACATATGAAAGTGCTATTTTTCTAAGAACATAATGAGCCATTGCATATCTCATCGGATTTATTACATACTTACATTACCGGTACCAGAAAAACCACCCAAGCAGCATCTAAGTAGCAGTAACTGTAATCGGAACTTTGATTGAGTAGTTGTTACGTAACTACAACTAAATTTATGGCTTTATAGGTTTAATTACTTCAGTTCGGAATATTTTAGTAATTATGTAGTTGTTATAGTAGAACTACTTATTGGAACTATTTATGAAATTTTATGTAGTTCCATCACTTATGAGTAACTTTTAAAGTATAGGAAACGGTATTGCTACTTAGTATAATTACTTTAATCTTGTTACAACTTCAAAGTGGTATTATTATTGTAGCAGTGACTTGTCCGAAGCCACTTTAAAGTTTTTAAAACTTTAAAGTAGTACTGAAAGTTCCTGCCACCTATCTGAAACCATTGCTTAACCATTTAAAGTAACGGAACGTTATAGTAGTATTGAAAGTTAAACTTAGGTTTTTTTCTACCTAGGAGAATCACTTTAAAGTGATTTTTACTACGTCTTTGCATCAGAATTACCATAAAGTTCCAGTTACTCTTAAAATTTACAACGAAGTGTCAGTAACCTCTATTAGGCAATCCAAACCAATATGGTTGCTGTAGTCAAACATTCCGTCAGCACTATAAAATCTCCATTTGACAGACTATTGGATTATCTAATAAATTGGCTTAATCTACCTTAATAATGTTAGCCACTATGGACAAATATTTCCATCAGCCCCACAAAAACAACGTTTGATTGGTAGTTGGTTGCCTATCTCCATTATCATATATGCTGTAGGTTAGTTGGAATTTGGAGGTTAATTGTGTTTTTGCACTGGTGGCACAACTAATTAAGTGGCACAACTTCTAGATATGCATTTTACAGTGAATACTACTTTAAAGTGATTTTTCGTAAACTATTTCATGTTTTACTACGTAAAATGTTGCAGGCCATTAATCAATTTGCAATTTGTTATAATTGTTAATAGATGTTTTACAATAACCTTAAATAAAAATAACAAATTGGTGCCGAATTGTGCCTTAGGAATCATTTAAAAAATGGTTTCTATCATGTGTAACAACTTATAAGTATTTTTATCATACTTTATTAGACATTTTTTATTAAAAAGTATAATTAAATAAGGTGGGTTGTTATTTTCGATCTATCATCATCCCATTTAACAAAAAAGTTGCAATGGTTTATAATTTTGGTATACTGGAATGACAGAATAATCAAACATTTCACCTCTCTTTGTACTATTAACGTATTACATATTACAAATATAATAACAAGCGTTCAAAAAAACCTGTGGTCAAGTTGGCTGGTGTTTTCATTTGTCAACGTTACCGTATGTCGTGACTAGAGCAACACAGCTGGAGCTCTAATGTCTAATGTCAAATGTCAAACGTCATTTTACCTATTTTCATTTATTAATTAGTTCGTAGCTTTCTGACATTCATAAATATGGTTATGTTCCAATTGTAACATATAAGCTGCGCCCTATGTTTGAAATTTTTCCATAGGCCACTTGACCACAGTTTTTTTCGAAAACCCGTTAGTAATCCATTTTGTGACACGATAGCAGCATTAGTATAGAAAATTATAGTAGAATCTTTTTTATGGTTGAAGAGAAAGAGCGAGTGACCACACAACACAATGTATCAAAGAGAAAAGATGTTCCACGAAAGTAGCAATTACTACGACGCCACGTTTCAGCTACGTAACCTAAACGTAGCTGGACAAGTTCCAGAAAGGTCACTGCAACGTATCTGCAACCCAAAAATTGTTCTTCATTTTGGTTCCAGTGCATGTAATAAAACCGTAGCAATTAGGTGCTTGTGGAAAAAAACGTAATAGTTTCACCGGTGGTTGCTGGTATGTAGCGATGACTAAAAATTCTGCGTGAAAAAAGCTCTGTTGAAGTTAATAAAGGGAAATTTATGTTTAGTTTGTGCGCACCCCAGCGTGGTATATAAAGTTGGTTTTGGTAACCAGAATAAAGGTTTATATAAAAGGTATTTAATTCTTTTGTCAGAAGTAGTTTAAAATTAATAAAACAACACAGGTTATGGATCCAGATTGCCATAAAAAATAAAATCAATAGGGTAACATAACAGTAAAAGTTACAACTGAAGGTAAAAAGGACGATGAGGTTAGGTCAAAACATGTGTTATATAAAACTTTGAAATGGTTCAAACAGAAGAAAAATTAAAGTTGAAATCTAAAAGATGTCAAATTTTCAACAATCAAAGTTTCAAATTACAGTATTTTTATAGCAAAGCAAGTTTGGTAACTTGTAAACGGCATAACCAAATGTCCAGAAAAATCGGATGAAAAAACGGCCTGAGAAAAAAGGACACCGTTGCACAAAAAGTAATCATTACAAATTACAACAATTTCTTGTTCATCTGCTAAGTTGTAAAACCTGTAATGAAGTGTTTAAAAATTTTTGTATTTAAACTGAAAGTTGTGGATCAAATAATCGACGATACTATGTGTCCGCACTATTCAATATTCTGAAGCAACTCTAAAGGATGATAAAACGTTAATAAATTTGTCAGCCCGTTTGATTGCTTAAGAGAACAGACTAAAAATAGATACTGAAACAAACGGTTCAGGTAGAAATCAGTTTAATAAAAATGTGGTTTATTTTATATGCAAAAAACAAATGAGAATGAGAACTAGAAATAGAACTGTTAATGGTGGTAATTCATTAAAAGGCAAGGGAAAGATAACATTCTTAACAGAAGAACTAAATAAATTGACCGAAATTTATTTCAATAATACAGATATACGCCGTCCTATTGAACCTGTAACATGAGAAACTTATAAGACATTCTGAAACCTTTTTAGAGGATTTGAACCACTTTATAGAATTATACCTGCTTTTCATAAATGGACGTGAAGTACAATGGAATCTCATAAGGTAATGAGAAAGAATACGTAAATAAAGAGCTGCAATAATGGGCTAAAAACAAAGGCATTATGCTATGCTGTACTGCATGCTTCTAAACAAAACGGAAAATCAGCAGCAGCGTGCACATACGAAACAGTGGAAACTGTCCCGATACGACGTATGCGCTATTACGCTCGTACGCAATGTGTACGAGCGTGATAGCGCATACGTCATACCAAGACTACCTCCACTGTCTCGTATACACGGCATGCTGCTGAAAATCAGAAAGACTTAATAGAACAATAAATAATACAGAATAATTACATAAAATCATCCCTTACTTTATAGTCATTGTTTAAATTAAACTATTTATGTATATTTATGTTAATAAAAAATAAAACAAAACGATTAAACATATGATATTAGTATTTAGTATAACAATATTAACTCATAACGATATTAAATTGTTACCTCTAATTAAACTAAATACAAAACAAACGCTGCAGGTCACCTATAACACCAATAAAATTCAAATACTGAATACTTAGTGCAATTGCTTACTTCACAATAAAAACGATACTTACTGGACTTTAATGTACCGGCTGAGATCTCTGTGTCTGCAGATTCAAATACAGGTGTGGGTGTTAACCCCAAAAGCTTCTGAATAATTAATAGAGTCAGGAACAGATAAAAAAGTAGTGGGTGCCACGAAACTGAATGACATTCATATAGTTTTTTATAGCAAGCGAGAAGTCATCAGTTTGTGAATAACTTCCCATTTAAAATTGACGTCAAATTAATCAAACACATTAGTCATTAATAAAAAAATCTTAATTGACAAAAATATCAGCAGTTCGTTGAACCTAACTATACCAAACGATACATAAATTTGAAATCTGTATGTTGATTAAAGATGGGAAATTAAAAATACAATAACAACAAAGTTAGATAGAAATTATCATTCCTAAAGATTAATTAATATCGGGATCCCAGTTAACCAGATTTTACATAAACAACTCATCTAAACTATCAATAGCTTGAAACAGTTATCCTTAATACAAAATAATTTTCATAACTTCCTTTCCTTTCACAAACGGGAAGGCTTCAAACATATTACACTAAAACACAATAATCGCCATACTTATAAATTTCACTACAAAACTGTAGACCTGGAAAACTAATACGGGAAACAAATCCTCTGAGTTTTGAACTATCTGGTTTTTTTATTTTAACGGCGAACTTCAACATGCTTATTTGCAATAATCTCCATTAAATAATAAATTTTTTATTATTATAATAAATGGAACGGTACTTAGATTAACTTGAATGTTGCTTGAGAATACTTGTTATAAGATTCTTGCACTACAGAAAACTTGCTACGATTATTACTTTACTATTATTAATAAATGCGTCAATGTGTTAATTTAAGAATCCACTGTTGATTAGCTTTAAACAAATTCTTGTAAGCCAAAACAACGTTCAAATAGTAGGGAATTAACACTGATCTTTTATTGCAAATGTTATTCTTAAGTGAATGACAATTTACCAAACTAAAATCTATGGATAATCCTCTTCACTGGATTAATTTTCTAACAACAAAATCGATATGGTATAACACTAACATTTGCTACGTTCTAACTGTACTGTAAATATGTGACAATAATATCACTTTCACGCGATGGCGATAGCCCCCTAACTTTGGGCTTCCACAGCCGCTGTCCAACTGCCTCGGGAATTAGAAAACTATCACAACTTTGAAATTAAATTGAGCGAGGGATATTTGAAACCACCACTCACATAAAAGCTGACAATAATTTAAACCAATGAGAAAATACAGAATTTTAAATCTTAATTCTACATTTTAGACCTGGATTATGAAGGGTTACTGGAAATGGCACGCAATAAATTTGAAGCGTAGACACATTAACTACTTTATTTAGTTACAAAAGTAGAAAATTCTGAGAATAAAATGTCTAACAAGATTTAAATATCATTTGTGACAAAGGAAAATAGTAATATTAAACTGCAGTCTGTCCAGAATTTATCTTTTATCTATTTGAACTTGATAAACTAAATATTTTTTAGATTTCTATTACTAAAGTACAAAACTATAGACTATTTTTTCAACAAAAAACTGCACCCAAAATGCTTTCTAACGGTAGGAATTTCATTTACCTATTTAAAAATGCAAAAAGAGAAAACATTTAATATCTAGACGCAACGAAATATTTTCCTAATATACGGGAAGTACTAAGATTATTTCTATAAATTCGCATTTAACTATATGAAATTGAATCTTGAGATTTTGAATCGTTACATTAGTTGTAAAGCATAAATAAAATACAACGGGAGCTTATAGCTGACGTGATGCCGATTACAAAAATTTCTTTTTTAAGTAAATCCAAAATAAGGAAAAACGTGTTTTTGCATTTAATCTAATGAAACTCATCTTAGAAAATAACAAATTAAGGCATACAAGACGTAAGGTATTAACGTAGTATAAAAAAGCAACCACAGACCGGTGGATCGGCGGTAGACTAGCCGCTTCGCAATCGATTGCCGCGGGTTTGCTTCCCGAAAGTAGTAAAACTACATCCTATATAGAATTAAATTCTTTTGTAAATTTAATTCAATCAAATTAGTATTTGTTTATTTCTGTTACTATTTTTGGAAGTTAGAATAAACACTAAGCTACATGTATAATTGTATATAATCAATTCTTTTTAAATTTTATTTTTCTGTTGCCTGTCTGTCATAATTTAAATAAGGTATGAAAGTGACTGTACTACACAGCTAGAAATCTTTGTCGGGACTACTTGCTAGTCGTAGAATTTCCTGACATAAAAATCACTTTGGCTGAAGAACAGTTGTACTTTGTATAACAATTTGAACTAGTTACATTTATGAGGTAGGCAATACACGATTTATAATAATAATAATTTTTATTGAATGACTTAAAGGTATAAGAAAAGTCAAACTGTAAATCGAGATGCATTTATATTAGAAAAATACTATTAAAAAATAGAAAATAAAGCAGGTGGTGGGAAGTGAACCCGGGGTAACCGTTTACAAAGTTATTCTACCGCCGATCCACCGTCTTGGTGGCTTCTTTATTCCAAGTTAATCGTAGCTTCATGTCTGCATTAATTTGTTATTTTTTAAAATAAGTTGCGTTAGATTAAATTCAGAAACACGTATTTATTTATTTTGAATTTACTTTTATTTAAAAAACACTGAAATCGGTGTCACGTCAGCTTTAAGCTCCCCTTGTTAAACAATGACTATAAAAAGAAGGGATAATTTTATGTAATTATTTGAAAAATTGCTTATTTATGAAATATATTGAATATTTATAAAAAAATATCAAAACTGGAATTACAACTTCGATTTTGGAATTCTAAATCTAGCGCGCCCTGCATTCGACTATGGGGACTACTGCATTTTTTTCTTTAATGAATTTCTATTTACCATACATTTTTATTTGTTTCTTTTTTATTATTAATTACCTTTTAATTTATTCTTACAATATTACTAATTAAAGTACATTAACTTATCAATTGATTAATATTAATCAACAGTTAATATTAATTTATTGATGCATTTAAAATGTTATAACAAAGAAAAGAAATGAGTAGGAAAGAGATGCATGATTTCCACTACTCAATATGAGCATGTAGTTTTAGCAAATTAATCCACCCACATTACAGGTTATTTCGAGGTTATGCCCAAAACGATGAATGCTACTTCATATTATAAGCCCTTAACAATTCTAAATTCATAGAACCCTAAGATTATTTATTACAGAGATTATTTATTTATTTACAGTGTTTTTTATAAGCGATAATATGGATAATATATAATCTATTGGAATTTTATCATTTTCCTCCTAAATTTGTACCCTTGGAAATGTAAGCAGAAATTTTGGTATCAATCGAAAGATGAATTCATTTTACGCCAAAGACATATTAAACTTTATGAAAAACAACCAAGAACTATTTATACTTAAAAAAGCTTATTGATTTATTGCTTTTGGTAATAAGCTATAAAGAAAAGCTAGAAGCTGTATGCTGATTGGCCTAGCGATTAACGCATCAGATTCGTAATCAGAAATAACGGGTTCAAGTTCCATTCTTGCATACTTTTTGTTTTAATTGTATTGTTTACTAATTGCTATTTTTAGAACATTATTACAATTATTATTAGTTTTTTAATTATTGGATATTTTTGCTACAGGTGTTTACCGTTACTTTTTGTACAATTTTAACTACCTATTAGAAAAGCAAATGAAAAAAGGGCATAAAACTAATAATAGTTGTAATAAAGTTCTAAAAATAATAATTAGTAAGAAATACAATTTAAAAAAATTATACGAGTATGGGGCTTGAACCCGCGATTTCTGATTACGAATCTGATGCGTTAACCGCTAGGACAATCAGCGTACAGCTTCTAGCTTTTCTTTATGGCCTATTACCAAAAGCAATAAATCAATAAGCTTTTTAAGTATTTTTCTGAATAGTTTTTAGTTTTCTTCGTAAAATTTAATATGTTTTTGACGTAAAATGAATTCTTCTTTCGATTGATACCAAAATTTCTACCTACATTTGCAAGGGTACAGCTTTAGGAGGAAAATAATAAAATTCCATTGGATTTCCTATATTATCGTTTACAAAAAACAGGCTGTATATGTAAATTTCTAAGTACCTATGTTTTCAAACCTATGAAACTCTGATACCTTGACCGATACTGGCACTGATACCGATCACAACTAATTGAGTACTTGGGTACGTAATTAAAAATCTATTATTAAGGAATTGCTGTTTTACATCGGTTCTATTAATTAAATTTCGATTTTTAGTTAGTATATTGTATACTATCGATTAGATTACACATTTCAAATAAAAACAATAAGCTACCTACATGTGTTTTGTAGATAATTACGCGACTGTAAACAATCAATCATTACGGCAGGCCAAACAATTTGATCGACAAACGAATCCAATATTAGTTACATTTGAGACAAAAGCAAATTAATATCGAAATTTCCTGATGTCATCATAAAACGTGCGCTTTGTATTGTTTCTCTTTGTTTGTGCCAGTTTTACCGTAATCGTTATTTTAGGGGGTATAAATCAATCAAATCTCTTGTCTTTTTTCTGGCGATTTGTTGACACAATCGTCGTTATTTATAGCTGACTGAAATTTTGATTATTGCCTTGTATTTTTGTCGCCACTTAGTTTTGTAGTATTTACGTGTGTTTTTTGCGTGCCCGAGTTTGTATTTTTGGCGATAAACATCTGTGAACATGGAAAGGGATATTTTGATACAAATTACCTATTATAACCACACGAATGATTTTAATTAAAACGTGAATAATTGTGTTTATACGCTGTAAGTAATCTAAGACCTCGTAAACTTATATAAAATAATCTACCCTTAGAGGTTGGAGACTGCTTTAATCAAATCTTTTACCAAAAAATACCGCTTTACAAGAAATTTAAACTGCTTCAAATTTGAATTATAGAAGCATGAACAATACAAAGCGGATTATTTGGAAAATTTTAATTTTCTTAGTTGAAAGATATAATTAACGTGATAACTTTTAAGAACATAGGTATATGTTACTACAATAGTTTTTGAACAAAATGTCTTTATTTATGTCCTTTCATGTTGAAACGTAAGATTATTAATACTTAAACCATGCACTCTCTGTAAAAAGTAGAGCTTGACGTAGGATATCAAATGCTATTTTCTATTTAACCGACTTTTTCAAAACCTAAATCATTTATATTTTTTTACAAAGAAATGTTGTGGTACTTGAACATAACTTTGCAGCGAGGAAAACGTTAGTCGTAGATTTTTGATAATAATTGAAGATACATAAAAGTTCCACAACTTAGGTAACTTATGCCAAAAAGTGACAACTTCAAAAGTCAACTTTGGTTTGTATAAAATGTCAAGCAGCTGCCATGAGTGCTCATCTACAACATAATTGCTTTATTGTCGAATCAGTTTAGACATTTTTTAGTCAGTTGTTCAAAATGGTGATTGCTAATAGGGAAACGGTAACAACTTTTAACCGCAGTTAAATCTGTCGGCTGCCAGCTAACTAGTGTGAAGTCGTGGGTCTCACAAGAGGACTTCTGTAATGAGCGCCAATACTATTTGCCGACAAAATCTGAAAAGAACAACACATTTGCGACTACTACCAATGTGGTCGACTTTTCCCAATTGAGATATCTCGATAGCTGTAAATATAAACCCTAAATAACACACATACGAATAATGAGTCTTCACGTATCATACAGAGTGCTTCACTATTAATTAAAACAAGTTACTGACAGCAACCAGCAACCAAGTAACTGAACGTGGGCAAGAAGCTAAGCGTAATGGTCGTTTAACAACCCAAATATACACCGAAGAGTGTATGAAGTTAAGATATAATAAGCAGAAAAATATAAAAGGTCTGTAACAAACAAAATCAATTACCAGAATGCACCCAGCAAACATTCAATAAGCACCTTAGATGGAAGGCGATCTTGTAATAAAGTTATACCGCTTCTAAATGCGGCTAACGGCGATTAAATATCGAATCCTGTCAAAAGAATTACAGTATAAAGGACTGAACGTAAAGAAAAGTTAAAAGCTCCGAACCTACAAGAACGTGCTCCTAACCTCCAAAACAACTAGTGGTAAATCCCTTACGGTACCAATATATATTGGAATTTACACCAAAAATTAATTGTAAATCTGCACAAATTCAATTCCCATATCACAACTTGAAGGGTAAATCAATTTAACGGCGATGCCACTAAAAGATTCTTTTCAAGCAGTAGCTTCACGAACGAACAAAGCATCAGTCCACTATCAACAGGAAGTTGAATTTTTCGAACCAAAATGGCAACTAACTGAGAGAGAATGCGAAAATTCCTAACGCTATACAATATAACACAAAAGCATAGCTATACAGGGTGCTACGAAATTAGCACGTAACACAGTATTATGAATAATTTCTTTATTATTTGGTTACTGTCGATGAAACAAGCATTCACTACTGTCTAGCCTGTACTTCCATCTTCTCACAAACTTGAAAGAATATGGCAATGATCGGTCTAACACTGCAAGAAACCCTTAAAGAAAGATTATTTGAAACGTGATGCTGACAAATTATTTCTGATTGATGTTAAAACTAAGTGACTGCTTAACACGAAGTAGACGGGAAACTTTGGCTTGCGTTCGTCGTCAAAATAACGGTCCAATTTGCATCCAATGCAACAAGCCTCCTTCCTACAGATGATATTTACAATGGATGGTTAAGACTAACGCTACTATAAACCCTTCTAATATTGCACCTTCCAATTCTTTCGCTCCTTTCCTTCGCCCTCTGCAGTTTCGGTGGCTCCGGATCGAAAAATGCACAAAAATGGTGATTTAAAGGGAATTATGAACACAAAACCAAACTATAATAAGATTTAATGGAATAGAAGGTTGAGAAGGAGTTTGGTTAAATTAAAGAGGGTAAGTCAGGGGCATTTGGGGGATCACGCGTCTAAGTGTTGGTCTGCCATTGGTGTTTGTAGAAATTGACTATTCACTCTAATATTCAAAGACGTGTCATTCCTTTTTTTTCTATTTTTTGTGCTTGTTCGAGCAAGTTTGCTACAACAAACTTTTGTGTTTGTTTTAAATTATAATAAAGAGCTTATTTTAGTTTAAGTATCAGTCTGATTATTTCTGTGTGTTTGATCACTTCATACTGCTTGTTAGTCACTTTTATTGTTGCTTAAATTTTACAAAATTTTTCTTAAGAGGTTTTTTGCAAATGCAGCTCAGATCTTAGTAAGCATCATTTGTTAGTTCTAAATCAGGGATAGTTGTATCTTTTTAATTACTATTACATATCTCATTAGATCACATTTAAAGTGATTTGGTCATAAGTTTTTCGTAATATATGTTTTGGAATATTGAGAAATTTTTCTCGGGTATTTAAGTCATTTTTGGGCTTCGAAGCTTCTTTGAACATAATGACGTACTTCAGGAATCGAATGGAATAACTGCGAGTTTCTTTTAATTGTTTTAAAATGCCTCTAATGGCATTTCTTCAGCTTTAGAATTTCTTTTTTATTTTTTCCTGTGTAACTGTTTTAAGAAACCTTCGTTTTTACGAAGGTAAGTAAATTTCTATGTGGCTATCTTATAAAGTATCCTCCAAGTTTTTTTAATATTCATTTGAACGATTTAACATCGCTCTGTTTTCTATTTAATTTACTAAATGGATTTTAGATTGATAATCCTCTTTTTTTAACTAGTTACTTCTTATTGTCGTGAAGCATTATAAACCTTCTGATACTTTCGATTTCTTCTGATTGTAATGATATCTGAAATCACTAAGGTTTGATGCCAACTTTTGATACATTTTATCAAGCAAGTTTCTCAACTAGAAGATTTAATTGCGGAAGCCCTGGCATTGGTTTTGACTTGTGATTTCAAATAACTTCAGCTCATCTTTTGAAAAATCTCTGAATAGCACAGAAGTCTCCTACCTACCTGATCTCTTACTTTAACTTTCGTATTTCTATTTCAATACGTTCAGATAAAATATAAAAGTTTATGTAGCTCATTAAAAATCTTAAATATTAATAGAACTTGAAGATTATGTATCAAAGTCATTGATATTTTGTTTATTCAAAAAACAGATATCTAATGTCTTATCCAAGTATACAGGATGGCAGGTTAAAACGCGTTAGTTTTAAGGGGTGATAGAAGACATAAAAAGGAACGAAAAGTGTGATACAACATTGTTCTAGAACATACTACTTTTTCAGAAAAAAATAATAATGTTGGAAACTTTAACATCGTTTTGCCGCGTTAATAATAGTACTTCAATTATGGGGCTTTATCGGCAGATGCATCTCTTCTATCACAACAACAAACCTTAATAACATTTTATCGTATCGTATGTCGTTTCCACGTACAATTGAATTCTTTTTACAATTAAAAATTCATTTTACTCAATTAAGAAACGTGACAACTCTGTAAAGTTTGTAATAAAATTTGCTCCACATTCGCAAAAAATGCTGATGTAGGAAGTTTGTTGAACTTGAAATAAAGCACATTTTGTTTACAACCTTACAATTTAATGAAGAATATTTGGGTCAATGCCTGATCACAGCTGCGTAAATAATATCCTTTTAGAGTGAGATAATGCCGAGTTTGTAGTATGGCTACTATTAATACTATTAATACTATTTTTTGTACAAAAGATAGTATTTCTTAATAAAAAAACAAATACGTCAAGAAATTTTGAAAATATTCCGGAAATTAATAATATAAAATTTAGGTCAATTATTGTTTTATTTTACAGTTGGTTTGTTATGAATCAGTGTGTTTTTAAGCACGTAAAAATTTTGTTTACGGAAGAACAGTGCCGATTACAATTTTTGTAGAACTAGTTACCCGACTAAGCTGTTTCGGATGTTTCTTATTGTTAAATAACGGCTGTCAAGACTTGGCAAGGTCAAGACCCAGCTGTAGACTGCGAGTATACTTAAGTAAGGTTGCCAGATATGTCAATGGTTTTTTCTAAATTACTCGAAAGCTAATCAACATAGAAAAAAAATTATCAAGACGTTTTGTTCCTTTTGATGTCTTCTATCACCCCTTAAAATTAGCGCGTTCTAACCCCTGTCACCCTGTATTCTTTGATGTATGTAAGTCTATTTATTACCATTATTTTACCCATATTTGGTTATACAATTAATCACTCAAAAGGGCTGTTAAAATAAAGTACGATTTCAATAATTATTGCATTAGTTTTGAGAAACTGGGATATATTAGTTGCATAATAATTTCATATTTTAGTACTTGTATGTATAAGTATGCAAAGTTTATACAATAAACTTTATTTGTTTTTTCTTTTGATCTATTTTCACTTGTGCGTAGTAATTATTACGTATTAATGATATCTAACAATTATTCTCGTTGATTTCATTATTTAATTATTGATCTTCTATAACTATTTGAACATTTTTACTGATCCCGTGTCGTATTGACTTATACTGACTTATATGTTGTATTGGTGATTGATATTTTGTGATTTATTGGCTATTTACGACTAACATCTTTTGACTGTTGAGTACATGTGATTTATTGTACTCTTCATTGTTTTATTGACTGAAAAGAAATTCAATTATTTTCTAAATTTATCGAACCCACTCACGGTCGCTGTGTACTACAATTATAACGTAAGTACAAAGTACATACTGTGATGAATGAGTGAGATGTTTACACCACACGTTTGAATTTTATTTATACAGTTCGTGGTGATACACCCAACTCTCTTGTAACGAAATCAATCATGTGCCTTATCTCAAATAGACGAACCAAATTTTCAGTAATCTATTTTTTGTACCAGTAACAATAATTTTTAGTCTGTATCTTTATACAGAGACTACAACCTCTTGCTCTATAAAATAACTGGCTTAATCTCGAATAAAATTGAATAAAACAATTTAATATTAAATTATTTTCCTTGATTGTTGTTAAATTCTAATTAGCTTATATTAAATATAAAGGATATTATAATAATTTATAAAAAGGACATGGTTCTGTTCCCTTTTTGAAAATAAACTTACCCTAATCAACAATAAATAAAATTATGAATGATTTCTGTCACCAAATACAGCGATTAAATGAACTTTAATTTTGGCTTAAAATAATAACTTTAATCAGTAATCAAGATTGCAACTTACTTTACAGTGACCTGATATTTATTAACTATAATAATAACTTCAATAGAGCGCAGGTAATGGTATAAAAAAGAGTTTAGATTAAAACTCTTTTTTATACCAAGTTGTAACTAAATAAATACTGCTTTGTTTCAACACTACAACATCATCAACTTTCCACTACTGTAATAGTTAGAATGGAAAGATACCTCTCTTACCCGAAACTTCGGGTGTTCGGGAGACCACACGACGTTCACTCATAAAACTGGCTGTCTTCTACCCTACCCCTATAAAGGGCAATGGATGAAGCTGTCAGATTAAGTGTGTGGTAGAGAAATTCGTGAGAATTCTCGACGGTAACTCATACCGATCAGGTAGATGAGACCGGTGTGGGCGGATTCGAATCTCGCCTGGGATAAGGTCATTTATGGTCACCAAGGAATCCGCTGCTTGACGGAGGTTATTTATGGTCACCAATGGAACCCGCTACTTGACCGAGGTCATTTATGGTCACCAACGGAACCCGCTACTTGATCGAGGTCATTTATGGTTACCAGTGGAACCCGCTGCTTAACCGAGGTCATTTATGGTCACTAAAGGAACCCGCTGTTTGACTGAATCTGAAGTGCGGAGAATCGAAGTGAGGTTTACCCTGCTTTTGGGCTAATGGGAAACTGCAGGCCGCCAGGTAAATGTGCTTAGGAGCTATCCCGACCACCCTATGATCCGGACTGCAACCGGGTACACTGATTGGGAGAAGCTCTGAAAGCCATTACACTTAAGGAGAGTTGAAGCGAATACATAGCCTCTCACAATCAAGACAACTTCACCAAAAACGGGTACGCAACGGGAGTCTATAACGTGTAGACTTAAACGAAGCTCTGTCGAGGGCCCACCAAGCCTAAAATTGGTAGATCGGGGTGGCAAAACCATTAAGAAACCAAATCCCGCCACAATTGAGGTTGGATTCGATCGGGCAGTGGTCCCACTTTGCAACAGCGCATAGCTGGGGAAGAGTCCTATTGCTGGACGAGGTACTTCACCCCGTATGAAAGAGGACGGGAGGGTGCCGGCGGGTGAGCAACGTGTGAAGTCAATTGCTCCGACACTAGTCCTGAGTTAGCTAGTAGAGGGTGGATAGACAACCTCGCTCCGACCAGTGAGCTGATCTGGTAGCAATTGCTGTACTGCCGGTTATGCAACTTGCGCGCTGATTGGGCGTATCCCAATCACTTCCTTCTGGAAGGGAACGTGGGGGTAACCTTCACAGGTAAGTTCACACAGGTACCCCACGTAAAACAATCTTGACATTCTTACCCGAAACTGTATCAAGCATAAATAAAACCTGAAATTCTCCAAATACTATCTGCTAATACTACACAAGAATGCATTTCAAATCTATATTCCTTTAGCACTCCCACAATCATAAATGATTCTCGTACATCGTTAATGGTAAGTACTTATATTCAATAATTTTCTTCTCAATTTACAGTAGTTTACTATTAATATTTAACACTTTATATTTGTTAAATGAAATAATTTTATGAATTTTCTCTCATTACAAAATTATTCGTGTTTACGTTTTATAAAATTTTTTCTAATCACCCTTTGTTTATAATTTTCCAAGGAAGATGTTTATTTCCAATATTACTTTCAAGACTGCACCTTAAAATCCATTAATCGTCTTGAAAGATAGTCCAATTTTCTCACCTGTAAAAGGTGTTCATTATTTTAAAAAACTAGATTTTATATCAACTCTCCTTGATCAACGAAGATTATTTATAACCTTATATTTTAAAAATTTGACTTGTGTGTAAAAAGTGTAAAAATAGGTAGGAAAACAATATAAATTTCTCTTTCTTTTCTTTTTAAAGCAGTTACAAATCCTGGAAAACTCTAATGTACTCGTATCATTTGTATTTCATGATAGCCATGCAAAAATAAATTAACCTGTAAATGTAGTGATAACTATAATTACAGTACAAGGTCACATTCCCGAAACTATAAATCCATTAACGATTTTCGGTGGTATTACTACCCCAGTTACATAACTTTGTCTTAGTTAAGCAATTCTCGTATCTCTATATCCCCATGAGATATCTTCTACTATTTGCGAGATAGTTTGTGCATTTCTGCACAAAGTATTTATGAAGTGTTCCTGGAATAGGTATAGTTTTCTTATTTGACATGATAAACTTTCAATTACTACGTTTCCTACTTTTTGAAATAAGTTGTGTTAAAAAGATGAAGTGGTAGAACAATTTAGGTTTTGCTATTTTCACTAAATCTCGCATTCAGCAATTTCTTTTTTCTCATTGAATATTTATGCAGCCCTGCATTTCCATTATTGATTTAAGAAGTATATAAAATCTTCGTTAACAATATCTTTGTATAAACCAACAAAATAATCCATAGATTACTTCTTATTGTAATTTGAAATATATACGTAATGAAACTTTCTAATATTCAGAGCAAAGCCGAAAAGATCAGAAGCATACAAAGCTTTACGATGAAACTGTTTACAAAGGGATATAGATAAATTGGACTAAAGCAGCCTATTTGTATTTCATAAATTGCTGTTAAATTTATGATATGTATTCGAAAAATAAGAAAACCCTGATTTAAAGTTTCATGATTGAAAAGGTCGTTTTTTATAGAGAACTTGTTTACTTTTGTTTTGAGCTTTCTATAGTGTATTTACAGAGACATTCTGTTTATTTACTTTTTGTAAGAATTAATGCAAATCACTGACGGGTGACTTTTTTGTAAAAGTAATAGCAATTACTTTCACACAAGTCGTTTTAATATGAAAGCCGAAAATATGATGAATACATTTCCGTGCTTATTAATTCGGTAATATCTCTTTGCAGAATTTAATAATACTCTAGTTATTAAATGTTGCAAAAGAAACAAGATAAATGTCGTAACTATATCGTTATATAAGATTGTTCTTTTATATAAACCGTAAGTACAATAAAAAAATAGCCCAATTGAAAGTAGTTTAACCGTCCTAGTTAGCTTGGGTTCTTTTTTTCCCCACGTGCTGTAAAATCTGTTTTTTATGTTTATTATGGGTCTGGGGGTTGTATGGAAACCCTAAATATGCTTCTATCTAACTTTTAAAAACTCCAATGCACTTTTGAGTTTTTGCTAAGCTTGCTCTACGGTATGCAGAGAAGTCGTGGAAAAGAACTGAAAGAGTTTTTGTCAGAGAAGTATGGTTATCCAATTTATAGAGATACAACGTTTACACACACCGTTACGCAAACACTAATATAATAAGTATCAAGAAACATTAAAAATACGTTTTCTTAACGTGACAAAAATGGCCCCAAAATGGCCAGTAAATAATTTGAAAGCTGGTGGGCTAGGAGTGTTAAACAATTTTCAGTCATTCACATTTAATGTGAATGACTGAATGTGAATCTAAGGTTAATTTACTCAAGATCAGTATACATTGTCAAATTACTGAACTATTCGAAAGCAACTTACCGTCATGCATAAGTAGCTAATTAAGCAGAATTCTGTTGGTTCTTGTCAACTTACCTGAAAACAAATTAAAAAATACATTAGAGACAATTACACAATTATCATTAGGTAAGTATCAAATCATATAACTAATGTAAGATAAATATAAAATATAGTCCATCCACAGTCATTGTGGTGCAGACATGCTCTTGATGTTATCAACTTTAAAGCATATCCGTTAATACAAGAAATGAGTCATTACAAATCACGCGCTGAAGATGGGTAAAGGTACTCGGGATCTGGTGGATACCATTCACTGCGAGCGTGTCATGCAAAGGTAGTGCAACATTCAGTTGCGTCCCCGACTCCCGATTTTATGAAAAGTAACTTACTTTAAACTTGAGTACAGATGTTGCGATGCGCCATCGATATTTGGTATGTAACGGACAGAAATTCTCGATCTAGTGTAAATGCAATTTTATATACATAAATAATAAAGGAACCTGAGTACGGCCCTGTTCAGTTTAAAATATTTCAGTTGGCTTAAAAATGCAGACAGTATTTCGAATTAAATAAAGTGTCTCACGGTTGCGAATTGTATTTTCCTAGTAAGGATTTAGATAATATTATATTTAAGATTCAGCAATAGTATCACCCTGTTAACAAAGGAATACAATCTTAAAAAAGACATTTAGTTAAAATTATTACTTCCTGAACGTGCTTATCGTCAACTTCGTATAAACAAATTCTTCAAATCCAGACTTATAAAAAATGGCTAAGGCCACCTGTTAGGTTTCGGGTTTTGTTTACAGATGCAGATTTTAAAATGGGTAAATCTCCTCCGTGAATCCAAGATTTAGAATCTGTTCGAAGCTTTAAAATGCTTGTTCTTTATTGGGTTAAAAATTCACGCTATTTCGGCATAGGTTAGCTTAGAATCTTCCCTCTTTTCAATATTTAAAAGTAGTACTGATTCGCATCTAGAAAAGTTTAGTTGGGCAGTGGGTCTCGTACCCTAAACTAGCGTCCGGTCGGACGGTGGGTATCTTACCCCAAGCTGGCGGGTTTGCCCCAGCATTTTGTTTAGAACAACTTTAAGTGATATACAGTACCGATTTTGTTGTTAGAAAATTAGTCCAGTGGTGGATTATTCCGCAATTTTAGTTTAAGTGATGTGTTAATTCCCGCTTATTTGACCTTTGATTGGTTTAATAGAATTTGTTTAATGCTAATCAACAGTGAATTTTGAATTAAACACATTAACTCATTTAATTAATGAAAAATTAATAATAAGAATACGTTATTTGTTATTCAACAATAAAATAATTATCTTCGAGCAACATTCAAGTAACTTAATCATCGTTCTCGTTAATAATAATATTAATAAAGGATTTATTATTAATAGCAATTATGGCAACAGTTTAATGAATCTCGTTAAGATAAAATAGTTCAGAATTTAAAATTAATAAGTGTTTCCGCAATGTTCCCGCTTTAATTTGCAGTTTATGTGATAATTTTGTGTTATGGTCATTTTTTGTATTGTAGTGAAATCGTTTATGAAAACGGAGAGATATTGAGGAGATTTATATTAGAATTATGTTCCTGTTTGTGTAAGTTTAGTTAGGTATAATTAAAAGTTGTGTTGGGATCCGGAAATTTTTAGAATATGATGAATTATTAATGTATTTTTTTAAAGAGAAAACTTTTCTAACATGTTGCATTTGTGTATAATCTTTTCAATTTTTTTTATTTTATTCAATATATAGATTTCAAATTTAATTATCGTATGATATAGCTGATATATGATATAGATTTTGTTAACTTCAATTTGGTGGCGCCCACTATTTTTTATTTTTTTTATAAGAGATCTTAACAGCGTATAGTACAGTAAGTATCCAGTAGTTTTAATTTTAGAGTAACAAAAAAGCTTTGGTTCATGGTAGATGACAGATGAGTGTGTTCTCGATTCGTTTTGCTTATTCAAGTGGATATGACTAGGTTATTACGCTGGTAACTCATTTATTGTATTTTTGGACGGACTTTAGTATTGTTTATTCAGGTGGATATGAATGGGTTATTACGCGGGTGACACATTGCTTGTATTTTTGGACAGACCTTTGCAGTATACGTTTACATTTGTATGTACTATTCCGGCAAGAAAATTTCGCACGATTTCTTTCCCTTTGTAAGCGGTCTCATATCCAGTGTCATGTAGTACTTAAAGTTTCCAACTTCATTTTTTTCCACTTGCTAATTCAAAGTCATATTTGCTATGGCATGAAATTGCTTCAAGATTTGAATGTGAATTTCTTAAGATTTTTCATTCTTTATATTGGTAAAAAGGAAAATAATAAATTATTGGTAAAAAGGAACTAATTTTATTTTACTTTATTGCAATGATGCGCCTATGATGTGTCAAAATTTAGTATATGGTAATCATGTCAGGAAAAGTCGTTTTTACTCACCTAAAATTTAAGAAAAATCACGTCTCCTTGATAAAAATCGTGCGAAACTGTCGGAATAGTACATGCAAACGTAAATGTATACTGCACAAATAAACTCTCCAACAGAAAAACTTTTTAAATTTATTTCACAAATTTTATCAAAAACGTTTTTGACTCAAAAGACCTTTTGAGTTAGCCGAAAAAAATTTAAACTGTTGGAATCCCTGTTAATTATAAATTAATTTCTTTAGATATAGTTTAATATAAATAATTTATTAATTTATTTAAGATAATAATTATCTTTTAAGATTTTCTAACCAAAAGTTGGCCTTATGGTTTTCAGGTGCTCCAGAATAAATTCGCGTAACGATTTTATGATTAAACAAGGCCTACTATGATTTTCGATTGTTTGCATTTACTTTTGATCATAGTGTGCTGGTGGTTTCTAGTTAATGGGATTTTTAATTACACATAAATCTTTTTTAAGGAATTCTACACCTGATAAGAATTTGAAGTTGTTCCGCTAATAAATAACAAACACACAGGGTGTCAAGCTAAAGTAAAACTTTTAATACAATTCTAGAATCTGTTTTTTTCTTCTTCTTTCTCTAGACCCTTGTACCATTAAGGCATCGGGTAACCAATTTTTAAAATTTTTATTATTGAAGATTTTTTGAACAAGATTTGGGTTTGGAGTTTTCAAGTGGTCCAGAAAAGAATTTTCCTACTATGTTTCACTGTATTTGTACTTTAGTAGTTCTACAGTAAGCCTAGAAACACTTCAATAACATTTTTATTATTAATTTGTCCAATGAGAGACACTTAAAATACATCATATTATCTGCATATCTCCAAAATCTATATGTATAGAATTTTATTACATCGAAGACTCCAACATCCGAGGAACAACTACTTGCTCTACCTATGTTCCCCTATCTATCAGCCACGTTTGTCCCTTTAATAAATATACACCCTGTATAACATATCGGTGGCAATTGACTATGAAAAGATCAACTGTTAAAAGTACAATAATATCAGATCAAAATTAAGCAAATAAAGGAAACAGTTATTAAGAAGCCGAAAATTATTTAAAAATATTTCCCACAAAGTGGTTTCTGTTTTATAGCGATACACCTGATAAACCATCTAACGCTATTGGTTTAGGCAAATAAAACAATACCAGTAATACTGAAAGATGACGCTAAGCATAATCTACCGTACACGTTATCTTAGGGTTTCTGACCCGGAAAATTCCCGGGAATTACTCTATTTTTTGTTGTCTCGAGTCCCGGGAAAAATAATTCGAGACACGGGACTTTTGCATACAAGGCATTCAATTAAACTTCTTACTTTAAAATTAAGGTTTTATTTGTTTCAATTTCATAGTTAAAAGGTAATTCTGAACAAGAGTGTTTTTGTACAGATGGTTTTCGGAACCAGTTTTAAGTACTAAAAAGTCTTTATAGACAACATGTCTATAAACAATCAATAATAAAGGTAAAGGGATTAGTTTTCAGCACCGTTGGGTATGGTGCCTCGCCACAACATTCTTTATAAGTAAACTTGCAGTTTCAATTCAATTATATTCAAAAAGGGTCTCCATTCGGAGTTTCGTCTCTTATTTTTAAAGCCTAAACAGAATATTTTTACTTAAAACTTCATATTGAAGTATGGTTTTAATATCTTTAATAACCGGTCGTTATCAATAGGTAAAGCCGTAAAGGGTTCCAAGAAGATTTTGATAGTTTTTGTAATGACAATAGTGCGCTTTCATAATTAATTACTTATAGTGTGTATTTACTAGATTACTGAATTTGTTTCATTTATCTTTTATTTACGTATTCAATTTATAACTAAAATGTTTTCTGTTTAGCTTCAAGATGAAAATAAACATGTACGGATCGCATTAAAAAAAATATGGAAGATATTGTATCTTGTACAGTAATTTTAAAATTTTGCAAAACAAGGGATTCGAGTAGAAATTGCATGTATCTCAATAGATCGCAAAAGATGGAATATCATTTCGAATTATTGCTTTATTTGCGAATTATTTATCATGTTCAGATTCAGGAAAAATGTTTTATAAAGGCTATGGATAACTAAGACTTTGGGGAAAGGTTTTGGCATAAGAGAGAGAGAGAGAGAGAGAGAGAGAGAGAGAGAGAGAGAGAGAGAGAAGAATTTTATGACAGGAGAATTTATTTGTGTACTGCTGTGCTGTTCATAAAATAATTATAGTTATTTTCCAATGGAAACTTCTCGAAGAAAGTGATTAGAGAATTAATTAAAGCAATTTTTGAAAACTGTATATTTGGATTTTTGTGTTAGGTTCCTATGTAAAATTACTATCCAGAATTCCCGGGACTTCCGGAAAAAAAGTCTCGAGTCCCGGGAATAGCAAAATCTTCTAGACCCAGAAACCCCAGCTTTATGTACGGTGGAAAGTTTATATGTAAATTTCATATATCGTGAAATACGTTTAATATATTAAAAGCCGTTTGGTGAGTCTTTATGGTAGACCAATGCACAACATAACACAAAGAAACATTAATTTGGTATCAGTACATGAAATATCATAAAATTTACAAATCCCCAGTAACGAAATGGTAAATTATACATGTATAATGCACGACCACAGCGTTTAATAAATATACTTTATGTCCGATTGCATTATAAAGTACTGTTTATTGCATTGTTTTGCGGCAGTGAAGTGGCTTATTATTGTACTCGTAAAATAAAGTGGTAGTAGTAAAATAAAGTATATAGTAGTAAAATAAAGTATGACAACTGTATATTACATGTCAAATCTTCTTCTGTCAAGAATAGATGGCAAATTTATAAACTGATTTTTTTTTTGATAATTACTCAATTTTAGGAATCGAACATCAAGCTTTATATGCAACTCTTACATAATCGGACCTTATAGACTCGCCCTTTGTATAGGCCTTGCTCGCTTTGCTCGGTCGGCCATAAACTGGGCTTGTCTATAAAGTCCTACATTATGTACTTGTTACATAAATAGCTATTATTTGATGAATACACATAACTAAAAATTTGTCAAATTAAGGTTCAATACACACATAAAGTACAATACACAACATTTAGTTGCTCGGGAAAAGTCGATTCAAATAAGATAATAATTATTTATTATACTAATTTAACATTTACACCTTTGAAAGTAAAGGATGAACTATATAGAGGACATCACCGCCCTTCTTGTCATTTATGTGTCAGATTCAAAATTGGGCCTGCTTTAATAACTTTATGCTGGTTATTAATTTCAGAAATTCGCGAAGCACTTGACTTTTGATGACCCCTAGCACCGAAATTGACAGAAATTCTGGGTTGGTGACAGTGACAGTATTGTCAGGAGGGCCAGCTTTCTCACCTCACCAAGTAGTTTTAATTAAATGTAACTGAGGGTCTTTTTACAATTACTTTGTGCTGATTTCTACAAAAAAAGGTACAAACCTTTCTTATTGTTAGTTTTAAGGGATAACATTCTGGTGGCTTATTTAATTTATGAAATATGTTGCTCAGTAAATATAAGTAAATTAAAAATAGACAATGCAGTAATTCATTAATTAATGATTTTTTATTATAAAAAAAATGTTAATATTAATCTTCAATTAAAACCAGAGTTTTAAATACCTGCTAAAGTAAATAATTCATAATAATGCAAATTGTTTTGTTTTATGTACACTAGACAGTTGGTAATTTTAGAACAAATATCATCAGTACTGTTAGTATTTATTTTAACTAGTTGTTGAATAATGGTTTCAATTGTAAATTAGTTTTGTATTTAGTCTAAATGTATTTCTGGATGCTAGTTAGAATTAAAACAACAAAACAACAAAACTAAACATTTTGAATTACGCCGCATTAAAAAAATTTATACTAATTGAAGTGGTTTTTGTGAAAAACAAGAATTGGAAACACTAACGCGGTTGAATACTACTTTATTTCCATCGGGATTGAATATTAAGGTTCCATTGATAATAATTGTACATATTCTTATTTATCCAAAGAATTTTTTTATTACATAAACTACCTTTTTTTACTTTTGACTTTATACATTAATATTCATAAGGACAGTATTGCATAAATGTGAGAATTATCGAAGAAACATAACAATTTCTGGTTTAGGATATTATTTGTAATCTGGTTGAAAATGTTTGATAATAATAAATTTATAATATTATAATTAGTTAATGCTTAAGTCGAAACATAAATCTAATTTAATTTTTTTTTTATTGACATCAATTTAAATTTACATCTACTCTGAGTGAGTATTTAGCAAAAGGGTTGTTACAGTGCAAGACATTGAAGGAGATAATCATCCATTGATGTTACTCCTATATAGATTACAGGTTAATGTACTATAGACTGTATATTTTAATTAAGTGAAAAGAATGTTTTATTGTAGCACTAAATCAGTTTGCCAGATTCTCCGAAGCCTCCTTGGAATTTCTTCGTTTGAGAGGTGGGCTACTAGCTCATTCTGATGTCCGTGAGTTTTTGCGTGATAATTGGCAGCAAGTCAGTAGATTTCGTCTTGCACATAGGGTATTCCCAGATCTTCGTGTATGGTCTGGTTGGAAACATACCAGGGTTCATTAATTATATTGAGCGTAGGGTCTTGGACTGAAACCTCTGGATAATACTGAGATTTGATTTCTTGGCTCATCCCCATAGCTGTATGCCATAAGTCCATATTGGCTTTAGTATGACTTTGTACAATAACAGTTTATTGTCAGTTGATAATAGTGATCTTCTACCAAGTAGCCAATACATCTGTCTATTATTAACGTTTAGTTGCTGTCTTTTTGCTTGTATATGTTTTCTCCATGTTAATTTCTGGTCTAGGTGAAGTCCCAAGTATTTCACTTCATTCTTCACAGCGATGGGGGTACCGTTGATATTGACCGGCGGACAAGTAGATGTTTTCGTGGTGAAGGTAACTTGAGTATATTTGGTTTTGTTGATGTTAATTCGCCATTGATTTAACCATTCGTTAACAAGGTTTGAGTGTTCTTGAAGACATTCACTGGCTAAGTTTGGATCTTCGTGGACAGACAAGATGGCGGTGTCGTCAGCAAAGGTAACAATTTGGGTGTTTTGTGCTCTGGGATGTCAGAAGTAAACAGGAGATAAAGAATTGGCCCTAATAGACTGCCTTGCGGGTCACCGGAGTTGATAGGATAGTACTCGGATAGTGTGTTCCCATATTTCACTGAATAGTAGCAGTCGGATATGTAAGATTGTAAGATGAAGTAATATGGACTAAGTAGTAATCCTAAATCTGTTGTCTTCTGTCGTTAGTAAAATAAGTCCTTAATGGCCAACACACTACGGATTGCTACCTGGAACTCCAATGGCCTAGTAAACCATAAAAACGAATTAATCGCATTTTTAAACATTAATAAGATTGATATCATTCTTATATCGGAAACACATTTTACAGAACGAACAGTACTCCGAATACCAAATTATACCATCTACTCGACAAACCACCCTGATAGTACAGCACATGGTGGAGCTGCGGTGATCATTAAAAATCATATTTCACACCATGAGCTACCCAAAACTCAAACTGAATGGATACAAGCTGCAAATGTAGAAATGAATGCTCTGCCGTGGTCAATTGCCATATCAGCAATATACAGTCCTCCAAGACACCTAATCACTTCTAACCAGTACCAAACGTTTTTCCAGTCCTTAGGAGCCAAGTTTATCGCTGGAGGCGACTGGAATTCTAAACATACCCACTGGGGCTCAAGACTCATCACAACAAAAGGCAGAAATCTCCTAAAAACGATTACTGATAACAACTACGACTTCATCTCCACAGACGAACCAATATATTGGCCAACATTTGCATTTCTTCGTAATGCATGGCATATCAACTAACTACATCAGGGTTGAATCAAATAACGATATGTCATCTGATCATACGCCAGTCATAATGACACTTAGCAGTCACGTTATTAAGAAAGAAGAGCCCTATACTCTTACGAATAAGAGAACGAACTGGGATACATTCCAAAACTTTATCGAAGCTAACATAAATCTACAGCTGCGAATAAAGCAAAAATAAGATCTCGATACAGCAGTCCACTATCTAACCAATCTCATCCATGAAGCTGCGTGGGAGTCCACTCCTATCTTAGACAAATACTCGCCCAAAAATATTACAATTCCGTTATACATAAGAGAACTAGTGGCTGAAAAACGTAGAGCTCGGGCGAGGTGGAAAAGATCACAAAAAGCCGACAAAACAATATACAACAGACTAACACGAGAGCTCAGAGCAATCCTTCAAGAACACAAAAATAATTCGTTCCAAAATTACATTGCCAAGCTAAGTAGAAACGATCACTCTATTTGGAGAGCAACCAAAAAACTAAAAAGACCACAAGCTCACATTCCGCCAATTACGACTGAAGATGGTACGTGAGCCAGATCGAATAAAGAGAAAGCAGACATATTTGCAGAATACTTATCGCATGTCTTCAAACCATTCGAACCAACACCTAACCAAAACAACCAAGAAATTCAGGAGTTTCTAGATGCGCCATGCCAGATGTCCCTCCCTATGAAACCCGTCTCTCCAACTAAAGTAAATTAATTAGGAAAAATTAACTAAGCACAGCGCCATCTATATGCTCGTGAGCGCTCGCTTCCGTTGGTAGTGGTTAGTTGTTAGGAAATCAGTTTGTTCTAATTAATTATAATTATTACTTCCATTTATGTTCCAATTAATCATGATTAGTCGATTCCAAATAAAATTAGACCAGATCATTATAGGGTCAACCTTACCAATGATTGCCAGTTCCTGGTGACAATGGAACTTGAGCCAAGCATATATCGCCTTTATGAACTGATCTTTGTGAAATTTGCTTAAAATTAAAAATAAAAAACAATCGCAATACGTTCGTATGTAATCTGCCCAGTAAATTTGAAAAATGTAAAATATACTAGCTTATATTAAGAATTTCAAGTTATTGAAATTTCCGGCAAAACCGGAAGTCAATCATTTTGACTCTACTTTCCAGTGAATCTGAGATTGTGTCCAATATCTCTGTACCAAGTTTCACAGAGATCGGTTAATAAATAAATGAGATATCCGAGCTTTACTTTCTCATATAAAAGCGTGCTTTCTTCTCAAAGAAGGAAGCAAAACGTAGGTCCCATGTCGATGTGAAATATTCCAAGAATGGTTCAGCTTTGGGACGTGCAGTTTGATACGTCATAACGGATCAGTCAGGACAGAATCTGTAAAAGGTACCAAGTTGTAGTGCAGAGAAGAATGGAAAAAATTATTGCTTCACATACTTTATTTACAGAGCCTCAAGGTGATGATCGTAATTATGATTGTTGCAAACAACGTTTTGGTGAACCATCCCAAATTTGGAATAGTTATAACAACTTGGAATGTTTATTCGAACACTTGTTTGCTTGTAATAAAAAAAGTGAAGAAGTTAATATAAAAATTAGTAACACTAACACCCATTAAGAATCCTTAGAAGCTACTCGTTCAAGTCGTCAGCATAGTTATATTAGCATAGTTATTAGCATGGTTATTAGTTGTTAGTGGCAAAGTCAGACAAATCCTCGCACAATCTACTCTCACACTTATAGGAATTTACAAATATACGAAATTAAATGTAGGGGTTTTGTGACACTGTAGGAAGAGTTGTTGGTACAGATTGCAGTACTTAATTTACTTTCTCAAGGTTTGAATCCCATTGATCCACATTTAGATCATTTCCTGACCAATACTGTACTTGGTAGTTAACCTTGAAGGAGTATTCATCATGTGTTGCTGTTGTAGGAGGAAATTAAGCTCAGTCAAATTGTTCCTTCAGCGTTTGTTTTGTTGTTTACTAATCCTAAAAATAGAATCTCTGTTCATCTAATGTCTTATTTTTTTACTTTCCATACGCAGCAATGATGAACTTCTCAACTCCTTGAGCGATGTCTTCCTTAGTTAAAGTATTTTTATTGAATACCGGTACTTTCCTTATCAATACCTTTGACCCTTTAATACATTAATAGACTTAAATTGTCCCTTTTGAACATACTGGATGTTGAATCATAGTGCGAGTCAAAAGTAAGGAATAAATTCGATAAAATGGAAAGTGTTGATTTTTGGAAAACTTCCAAAAACAGCCCGCACTTTTTGACATAATATTCGGATATACAGGGTGATGCGTTTAAGTGTGGTAACTATAGCACTTTCCCGTCTTCATAGGTATTTTTTTCAAAAATTGCTTTATGTAAGGTAACAAATTTATTACATTACCTTATTGGCAATTGGATGAAGTATCAGAATATGGAATAAAAAATGGAAGTTGCTATTTAAAAAAATTCCCATGACGTCACCACACTTAAACGCATCACCCTGTATATCCGAGTATTATGTCAAAAAGTGAGGACTTTGAAAGCAAAACTGACCTGTTTTTACAATTTTCCAACAATCAATACTTTCCCTTTTATCGAATTTACTCCTTACTTTTGACACTCACTGTATATTCCGTTTAGTTTAGAATTTGATTTTTAGTAAATAATAAAAGGTGACCGTTTTTGTGTGTGACAGTAATACAACAGTATTTAAAATAATATTTTAAAATGCAGACAGTCTTATTTAACGTAAAATTTGTGGTATTCATTTGAAACCAGGTTAACACATGTACAGAATAGATCTATTTCCCGTTATTGTGTTTTTAGTCAGGTAATCTTTAGAATTCGGTTAATATCATTTACAAAGTGAACAAAAGCTTGCAGGTAATAAAATTGGCTATAAGAGAAACAGAAAATTATTTATTCTGGATAAATAATTCCGTATATGGCATCAAGTTACATAAGTCATATTACGAGAGGTGGTAAATAGTTACATTTTGGTAGGCT
The DNA here is from genome assembly GCA_929113105.1 of Agrypnus murinus. Classification (NCBI taxonomy): domain Eukaryota; kingdom Metazoa; phylum Arthropoda; class Insecta; order Coleoptera; family Elateridae; genus Agrypnus; species Agrypnus murinus. The sequence goes on along the minus strand of OV816028.1, from coordinate 75,782,656 downwards.
TCTCCATATCATGGTTTAATATCGTCTGTAACTTTTAATAAAGAGATAATTTAGTCTAAATTTATTATTGGTGTGCATGTTGTCACAGTTAAAGTGTAATTAGCTGTAGCATGCTAGAATAGAACACTCTACCTAACAGTTACCAAAGAATCGCAAGATTCTTACCTTCTCAGTAATGTTAAGTGAAAGTTGAGTCAAGTGTTAGGTAGACAAGTAGACGGTGAGATAGCATGAGTTTACACACGCATGAAGTAGTTCGCCCCGTTAAAATTTGTATTGGGAAAAACAATGTTTAAGTAGTGCAAGGCCGTTACGAATTTACCGTTTATGGTTTAAAATGTTTATTTGTGAAAATAAAAATGTAATGCCGCTTTAAAAATTTTATTTAAATTGAAATAAACGGAATAAATGTCCTACGTAAATATACATCAAAATTTCAATTCAAATGTTTTGTGAAAATTATCGTAGCTAATAAACAATGCGAGTTTTTGTAAATTTTGGACTTATTTACGAGTCACCTTCCATAGTTCCTGTAACAAAAAATTATTTTTTTAAATTAAGCTCTATCATCTTAAATAATGTATCCCAAATTTAGTAAAACCACAATTTCAATGAATAAATGGATTTATAAGTGAAAATCATTGATGCCTTTTCTATCCTGACAAAGAAAAAGTTTATATTTCAGAAGTTAGCTGTAGTGCCAGCAATCTTGATGCAGAAAGTCTTGTTTGTGATCAGTAGGCTTCTGTTTATAGTGACTTAGAACCTTTACCTACTAGTGCTAAAGTGAATTAAGGAATACTGGATTCCTAATGTAAAAAGATTACTGAAACATACATTGTCTGTAACTTATCTGAACCATATCATTTGAGGTGTCATTTTTGTTAACAATCAAAAGGTATATAGCAGTGTTTATTAAGGAATTTGACGCAAGTGTATTTAGAATGGGATCCCAAATTAAGATAAACTGTAAAAATTGATGCTGCCAGTAGTTTACAGATGATCATTAACTGTGGTGTATGTTTGTATTGTTGTTAAAAACTTTCTGCAATTTACTTTAGTATTAGTCGTACTTCATAATTAATACTTGTTTTAATAGTCATACTCAGATTTAAAATAATGACAATAAATAATAATTAATTTAACGTAATCTAAAAAAGGATTCTTTTCCCGAATTGTAGATGACAATCTGCTTCCTATCTGAAATTAGTAAGCCTTTGCAATTAGCACCCACGACATCTGAAAGCAATTTGAATCAATCAGACGTCTTTCCCGGTAGATATGTTAACACAAGTATGTGCTTATTTTTTTTTAAATAAACCATAATATAATAAAAATAAATGAAAATAAATGAACATGTTTGAACAGCTATTTGGTATCGTTGCAACTTATATGTATGAAAAATCGAAAAATAAGACATTAGATGGACAGAGATCAATTTCAACATCATCATTTTATGAACATTTTTCGATATTTCTAATCATTAATGATAACTATATGACAAATAATCTAAAATCAACAGCCATTTTGTAAGCAAGCAGGTTTTGAGCAGAAATCGGTGTTTTGTTCTACAGTGCGGTAGCTCCGTTTTGTTTTTTTTTTTCAATATATTAAAGACAGCTAGAGAAAATATGTTTATAAATTTAAATATTGTTCTATCTTTACTGGGCTATTTTGTTCATTTTCATTAAGCTTTAATTATTATTTAAATTTTGAATTTAAAATATCAGTATTAATATGCATTAAATTAATTTGGTAAAGCTTAATAATACCAATTTATATAAAAGCTTAAAATAATACAGAAATTCGCTTACTACAAACTTAATCTAATATTTTAACTTCCCCTCTGTTGGGGTGTGGGAATAAAATCCCCAAAGTAGAGACCGTTTTGCAACCAGAAGTGCAGTTGGTAATTCATTTTGTTAAATAAACCGTACCTACAATGGTAATGCGAAAGCTTAGTTGGGTTTCTATTTGGTCAACTAACAGCGTTGCTGCGCTAAATTTCCACTTTGTGCCTGCTCACTTCCATTCAATCTTAATTTTTGAATAGGGTGAATCTAATATGTAAATAAATACATTCCGTAAGATGTAGCTTCTTTACTATTTTATATCTTGATTATAAATACAGGCTAAATAAAGAATAAAGGAGTTAATATAATCGTTTTACCTTTAGGCTATAAATATTGTTTGTGCTGAGTTACCAATTTCTAAAGGTTTTATTTTCCCATAAAAACCGTAATGATGATTAGGTATGTATACGATTTAAATTTGCATTTAATTTTATGATTACGGTCCAATAAAACTAAACGCTTGCGAGCTTTTTCGTATAAGACATTTACTTGCTTACATTTTGCCTTGTTTAAGAGTTTAATGACTTTCAGAAACTTCTTAGGACGTTATTTTATAAATTATTAACTTTGATGCTTTTGCTAAAAATACATCATAACTAAAATTGAGTGCCTTTTAAAAAATTTATATCCACACTGACGTAATATTTGAATTGTATGTATATAAAACCCAAAAGTGAAATTTAAGGATACTAAAGCCTCCTGTAAAATCTTGATTACAGTTTATATTAGAATTGTATCTTGATTTGTCTGTGGAAGCTTTGCAACATTATTTTATATGTTCTAAGTATGTTAATGAAAGAGAAAAACCATTATCCTCTCGCCTTTATTTGCCATTATGAGGGTTAATTCCTGTATAGTGAGTTTCTTGAACGTTTAATTATTTCCTTTTATCCCCATTCTTGGTATATCTTTTCAGCGTGTTTTCTATATGGGCTTATAGAAAACAAAAGACGTTTTCTATGTCTTTATTAACGGAAACTTATACGTTTAAATATTCTGAACACGATTTTTAGATAGTTAGTGATAATTACCGAATATATTGTATGTAGGCGTGATCTGTAAAATTCAAATCAGTTCCTACTACATGTGCTTGTTAATATTGTAGTGGTCAGATTAAAATTATTTGTTTTGGTATGTCATTATAAATTCTAAATTTGTCCTTTTGAAATGTAAATATTACCAAAAAACAAAGATTTATTAAAGTACTATACTGTAGTATAATTACTGCTAACTGGACATGTTATTCATGCAGTAAATGCAACTACTGTTTGTGTTTTACTGTCAGTATTGATTTATTCGGTTTTGTTTCTAACCTAACTAAATGATATACCTTGTGGCTAAAATGTCAGATGGTTATTTTCCCTGGGGTTAATCTGATTTATTTATTTGACAGAGTATTAATCTCCACAGTGGCTGAAGCCCATTTGATAGATCGTGTAAGAGAACCCTCAAACCATTATTTTATGTACACTTGCATGTTTATGTTATTTTATGTGGTATGTTATTTTTATGCCTATTTATTTTTGTGCCTATTCCTTTTGCTTGTTTATCTAGGTAATTGTTCCTGTGGCCGACAGAAAAACTATGTCCTGCAAAAAGACGTGTTCTGATATTTCTTATTGAATTATATATATATATGGCCACAACGTACCTGTTGCTATGTCAAATATGATATAACTTTTGTTCAGTAGTTTTTGTTTATTCTTTTTAAGTAATCTCCGTAGAAAATAAATTAAAAAAAGTTAAGGAGAATGACAGAGTTGAACATATTAAGCTACCGTTGTTCGTTATAACCTTCGATAAAACGGAGGACATCAAGAAAATATTTGAAATACGGTATTTGGCTAACATGAAAGTCAAAATTGAAGCGTTGAAAGCAAACAAGTTAGTACCTCAATGTAAAAAGTGCCAAAGATTTGGTCACACTCAGAAATACTGCCAAAGAAGTCCTGTCTGCGTCAAATGCGCTGGTGGTCACCTCACAGCTGATTGTTCTAAGCCGAGAAGTATCCCAGCTAAATGCTCAAATTGTGCTGAAGCTCATCCAGCGAGCTACAGAGGATGTGTTATTGCAAAAGAATTACAAAAACGGAAGATGCAACAAATGCAGAAAAAACCGCAACCCAGAACATTTAGCACTAAGAAAGTATCTAATGAGATTTCATATGCTAATGCTGTTCAAACTCGTAAGGTCCAACTCTCAAATCCTCAATCGTCGACCACATATGAAGAACATGGTTCCATGCAGCAGATGATGAAACAATTGATGGATATGTTTAATCAGTTTGCTGTTAGACTAGACCGATTAAAAGCCAGAGCCACTGGTGCTATTCCCAAAAAGAAACAATTCATGGATATAACTGACCTACGAATTGGACTCTGGAATGCCAATGGCATTCTAAATCGTAAACATGAATTAGAAGTATTCCTTATCAATCAGAACATTGATGTATGCTTAATTTCAGAAACACATTGTACTAATCAGTCATACTTCAGATTTAGTGGATATCAATGCTATCAATGCATACATCCAAGAAACCAAGCTAAAGGAGGTAGTGCAATCTTAATTAAAAACAATATTAATCATTATGAAGAACGTCACCTTCAATCTGAAGAAATACAACTTACTGTAGTAGGCATAAAATCAACCAAACAAAAATTTAATTTGGGTGCCGTATACTGTCCACCCAAATATAACCTTAAACGACCGGAATATCTTGAACTTATACATCATATGGATGAGAGATTCATATTGGGAGGAGACTATAACGCTAAAAATGTAGATTGAGGATCTCGCCTGACCACAAACAAAGGTAAAGAACTTAGACTGGCAATAGGTGAAACAAGTTGCAATTTTCATTCTACAGTCAAACCCACCTGTTGGCCTACAGACTTAAATAAAATACCTGACTTGCTAGATTTTTTTATTACAAGAAAAGTGTCACCAAACTTTGTTGATGTACAGGAAAACTTCGACCTAAACTCTGATCATTCGGCAGTTATTTTAACACTCAGTGAAAGAATAATCAAAAAAGAAACCCAAACCAAGATTAGTTAATAGAACTACTGATTGGGAAAGCTTCAAAATTGACCTTGATAATAATATCAACTTGAATGTCAATCTAAAGTCCAAGGACCAATTGGATAATGAAGCTGAGAAGTTCCTCCGAATCATTCAATCGGCGGCGACTAGCAACACCAAAGAAATTACATATGTCACCAAAGGGAATAATTACCCACTGGAGATTAGAGAATTGGTCAAAGATAAAAGAAAGGCTAGAAGAAAATGGCAGCATTCAAGAAACCCGTTAGATAAAACTATTTTAAATAATAAAACTCAGAAGCTTAAAAGAGAGATTCAGAAGTTGAAAGAGGACTCCATAAGAAGATATCTCATAGACTTGTCTGCAGATGAAACCACGGACTATTCCTTATGGAAAGCCACCAAAAGAATTAGAAGACCTGTTTCATCTATTCCACCAATTAGGAAGGAAGATGGATCATGGGCTCGTAGTAATAAACAAAAAGCTGATGTGTTTGCTGATCACTTAGCCAATATCTTTAAACCAAATCAAATCCAGTCAGATGTATTACTTGAGGACACATTTGATCCAGTTTCAGAAGAAATAATGTTGGTTACGCCGAAAGAACTGGCCAATGAAATTAAAACTAATCTGAATCCTAAAAAAGCCCCTGGTTCTGATCTCATTACTGGAGAAATCTTTAAACAACTGCCGAAAAAAAGAATAGTGATGCTTACTTATCTCTTCAATGCAGCATTTCGTCTCAGATACGTTCCTGCTATCTGGAAGGTGGCAGAAGTAATTATGTTACCAAAACCTGGTAAACCAGTAAATGATGTCAAATCATATAGACTTATTTCTGTACTTCCAATTATCTCGAGACTGTTCGAAAAACTACTATTGAAAAGACTGCGGCCTATAATAGAAAACAATAGTTTAATCCCAGATTTTCAGTTTGGATTTCGCCAGAAACACTCCATCATCGATCAAGTGCATCGAATTACTGATGTTATTGAGAGAACTCTTGAAGAAAAATTAGTATGCTCGGCTATCTTCCTCGATGTTGCCCAGGCTTTCGACAAGGTCTGGCACGATGGTCTAGTCCATAAATTAAAAAGAATGCTACCGAAACAATATGTTGAAGTTTTATCATCATACATATCAGACAGACTATTTCGCATCAAACAAGAAGACGAATATTCAGATCTCAAAGAAATAAGTGCAGGTGTACCACAGGGAAGCGTCCTGGATCATTACTTTACCTCCTTTACACCAGTGACTTGCCAGAAACAAGAGATGTGACTACCGCAACATTTGCTGACGACACGGCTTTGCTTCCAGTTGGACACAATTCTGAAACCTCTACCGCTAAGCTGCAAAATGCTAGTAACAGAATTCTTGATTGGACAATAAAATGGAAAATAAAACTAAATGAACTTAAATCTATCCATGTCTACTTCACCAATAAAAGGTTGACGGACACCCCTACGCTTAATATACACGGTAACATTGTACCTCATGCAAACAACGCTAAGTACCTTGGTATGAACTTGGATGCTAAGCTACGCTGGAAGGAACATGTTAAGAAGAAACGGTCTGAACTTGGTATGTAATACAAAGAATACTATTGGCTCCTTGATAGAAATTCCAAGCTGTCATTGCACAATAAAATTCTTATTTATAATCAGATTTTAAAACCTATTTGGCTTTATGGAATTCAACTCTAGGGTTGTGCCAAAGATTCCAACATAAAACTAATTCAGACCTTCCGAAACAAAGTGCTGCGTAACATGGTAAATGCTCCATGGTACGTACGTAACCGGACCTCCATCGTGATCTTGGCATCCCAATGGTTCGAGAAGAGCTAAAAAGGTTCGCTGGCAAACACCAGGCCAGACTATACCATCACGTCAACGCAGAAGCCCTTCAGCTACTGGATAACCAACATCTTGTCCGAAGACTGAAGAGGACCAAACCGTTTGACCTTGTGTAGTGTTTTGTATAAAAGCAGAGCATTGTGCGCGAGTGAGTAGTATAAGTGTATTTTGCGCAGCCAGTACAAACTAAAGGACATCATTGGCTGAACTCTAGCTTATAAATGTTTAGTTATTACGATTTATCAGATTCAAATTATTGGTTAGTGATTTGTGACTAGTTTTAATATCTCGAACACCATGTAGGTGTTTAAAAAAATCTTTTTAATCTGGCACGTTTACCTTTTCTAGTTTATCCGTAACTCCATATGTTGATTTAATTTCACTTACTTTTGATGTTTTTATGTCAATAAGAGATTTACGTTTTAACTATTTATAAATAAATACCTTGTATAATCACACAACTGTATCATCTTGATAAATTGATTTATTGATTAATCGAACTAAATAATAATTTGATCACCCGTAACCTCCGAGAATAAAGAGGCCACGAACAAGGCTTGTGTCACGTGATCTGACGTCACGAATGCCGGCTGGCGACTTGCGGGGACAGGCGATGCGTACAAGTCAAACGCCATTGCAGTTTAGATTTGCCGTGATCGTAGTCGTGTGAACTAGACTCTTTTTCTTTCAAAAACTCTCATAAATAAGTTCAAATAAGTTAAAGTGTTAAATTAAAGGTGTAGAATTTCAGATTTACCTGATTTATGTGAAGACAATTTATAAAATCAGTGAAAAGAGACTGTTTTTCAATTGCCGTATCGAGTGTGGGCGTTGGCAGAAATGGCCGCTGATAAATTTTGTATTTGAAAGCTGTTTTATTACTTATAAAATAACTTTCGGTTGGTGTCGTTCATAATATGATTGTGTATTGTGTCGTTTACCTATATAAAATACAATTTCATAAATATTTTGATTAGTTAATCAAAAAAGCCAACAGTTTGACGAGATACTTGGGTGAGTCTTGTTTATTTCATTAAAAATGCCTGATAAATGTTGCGTGCCTAATTGCTCAAGCAATTACGATAGTACCCATACGTATGTGTCCGTTTTTTCTTTTCCAAAAGATGAAGAGTTGAAGAAAACGTGGATTAAATGCATTCATGGAGACTCATTTAATCCAACAAAACATTCAGTAGTATGTATTAAACATTTCTCAGAGTCATCGGTTATAACAATAATATGATAAATATGAAACTGAATTTCTAAAGACAGGTAAACAAAGGATTATTTTACGGGAATTGACAATGTTAAAATTGGAAAAATATGTACACGAAATCAATGAGAAATGTATTTTATGTAGCAAAACGTTGAAGTCGATATTGTTAAAAATTTGTCACATTCTTGCCAATATATTTCTCAATAACTATTCAAAAATAATCAACGACAAAATTAACACCCAAAACATGGATCTATCAAAGAGAAAACTGATTAAATTTAATGGTTAAGAAGTTATAAAACACATTAACGCATGGAGCTGGGGCTATTGGCGAGGCCTCCATAAGAGCCAACGCGTCTATCATGGGTACCTCAACGGTGACGTGGAAAACCCTATTCATTGTTTATCATAATATAAGTGCTTTTTTTGAAATAATATTCAGTTTTACTCAGAAATATACAAGTGTCTTTATGTTGGGTATTTTACGTTTCGCAATTGCCAGCCGGTTTTCGTGACGTCACGATTGCTTGGTCGCGGCCTCTTTATTCTCGGAGGTTACGGATCACCTATTGAACTTGAAGCGTTGACGTATTTAATCTGGGCTAGCATATTTTCAAGGTGGTTTTTATAGAACTTGCTTTTTAATTTGTGCCAGTTTAAATCTGTCCTTCCTAACTGAAGATTAAGAATAAATTAATAAAATACTACAATCATATCTAACTGTTCTTTTATTTCTGTTTATCTTTCTTTCTCCGTCCTTATAAAGTAAGTCAATCGTTTATCAACTATGGTCACATGTTATAAAAAGTGATCACAACGTAGGATCCAGTTTGTTCTTTTTGTTATATTTACTATCATAAAATTTGTCATTTGTACGATTGGTAGTGCTGTGCCAATTTCCGTTTTGTTAAATATTTGAAATTTACGCGGATAGATTAACTGACCGTGATCGTCTAGTGGGTGGGACCTCGGGTCATTACAATATCAATTTGTGCTTTTCTTTGTAAAAATTTAAAATTTAGAGAAAAAAAGAATAATGAAGTATTTTAATGAATGCCCACATGACCAGACTGTAATTACTTAAAATAGAAAAAGAAAAAGTGCAATGATGAGTTATCTGCCAGAATTAACTGGCAATGCATAATAATCATACAGAATGGAAACCTGAAATGGAATAAATTCGGTAATTTATTGGTAAATAAGTGTAAATATTGTCTTGCTATATGTTACCATTATTGGGAACGTAGCTAGGGGTAAAAAGTAAATAAAAAGTATTATAAAGTACTATTATAATAAACTAAACTAACTAAATAATACAAAAAAGAAAAGTGAAACACAATAACTATGCATGTCAATCATACCGTAGATAAAACTCCCAGAAGCAAGCAAGCAAATACGTAGTAGCAAATAAGTGCGTGTGAAGGTTGCAGAGTCAGCGATTCAGCTACACGTGGCAAGGTCGTGCATGTTTCGTCTGTCTCTTTCTTGCATATAGACTAAATGCAGTAAATGTGCCAACACTAGTACTTTGTGAACAACGGAACAACCGTGATCTATTCTTGGAAACATAACAAGCATGGTGCAAGTGTTCATTTGTGTCACCTTCAGAGATGCATCCAGCAGATGTTTGTTTGCTGATGCTGCATACTGTCTATTTATAATACGAGGGTGGTTCAAATATAAACCGGAATTTTGCTGTAAAAAATTTTATTATTAAGTTACAGAGCTGAAATGTTTTACAGTTTTTCTAGATAGTCTCCGTCACACTCTACACACTTTTGCCATCTCTCCGGAAGCTTTAGGATGCCTTTTTCGTAAAAATCTTTCGGCTTGTCACGTAACCATTCGCGCACGGAAGATTCTACCTCCGCATTGCTTTTGAATCGCTGTCCGCCAAGTGCCTCTTTCAATGGACCGAATAAATAATAGTCGCATGGCGACAAATCGGGACTATAAAGAGGGTGTTCCAGTGTTTCCAAATCCAATTCGTGCAATGTTTCCATCGTAAGCCGAGCTGTATGCGGTCTGGCGTTGTCTTGCAGCAATATCGCAGTTCGGATTGGAATCTCGCGTCGTTTCGATCTGTAGGCAGGTTTCACCGTGTGTTTTAGAAGGTTACTATAATACTGCGCGTTCACAGTTCGTTGTTCAGTGAGAAAATCGACCGCAATTACTCCTCTCATGTCCCAAAACACGGTACACAACACCTTTCCCGCTGACAGTGTAACCTTCGCTTTAGCTGGCGCGCCTTCCTCTTGCTTCCTCCACTCCATAGACGCGCGTTTACTCTCCGGAGTATAGTAGTGCACCCAAGTCTCGTCTGTGGTGAATATGCGCTGCAATAAATTGTCTCCTTCGTCTGCATATCGCTGCAGGAGACGCGTGCAAACTTCCCAGCGTGTGAATTTCTGGTCAAAATTCAAAAGTCTTGGCACCCATCTGGCTGATATTTTGCGGTAACCGAGCCGTTCATGAATTATTTGCTCAATACTGCCTATGCTGATGCCCACTTGTGCAGCCATATCGCGTACAGTAATGCGTCGGTCTCCCAAAATGAGTTTTTCTACAGCGCGGACGTTCTCATCGGTAACGCTTGTTTTGGGGCGCCGCGCATGTGGCAAGTTTGCCACCACTTCTCGGCCATTTCGAAAAGCGGAACACCAATCATACACTTGAGTCTTGGAGAGGCACTCATTCCCGAACTGCTCGAGCAATTTCCGATAAATTTCCGCGGTTTCTACATTATCTTTGACCAAAAAACGAATAATAATGCGTTGCGCAACAGACACTGGTACGTCCTTCTCACTCATGGCTACAACTACACTGACAAGCGAAATTACGCGGTCCCAGCTGTTCTCTACGCTTTGTAACAGACCAATCTAACATCCAGTACAGCCACTTTAACGACACTAACTTCTTCGCGCGTTTATTCAAAAATTCCGGTTTATATTTGAACCACCCTCGTATTAGACTTGAATATGGTTTTATGTATAGTTGTTGTACTGGTTTGAAAACACATCTTATGGCTTTTAATAAAAGCTTGAACCTGATTATCGCAATCGCACCATACTCTCAAAATACCTCAAATACTGTTCAATACCGCCAAAACAACTAAAAACTTAAATTTATTAGTGTATGTTGTAATTAACGTCTTAATTTTTTTTGTCTCTCTAGTGCATTACTGTTTATTAATAACTTGGATACAAGAGACATTATATAGTACATAATACCCTTGTGGGCTTTATTAGTTACTATAACTTCGTAAATTTTAAAACATCTTCATAATGCCCTTGGTACATAAATAACTAAACAGATTATTAATACCATATTTTTAACGGTGTCTCCTAACCACACATTGTATATGAATAATTGACAATACGTATTTCGGTAACGATGTTACCTTTTTTTGAAGCCGTTTAATTCTAAAAGTTGTTAATAAACCTTTCTTTCTGTGTGTAAATTTAAAGAGCCAATCACAACCATGTAAAGAAAGGCTTTTAACACAAACATGCAACTAAGGATATAGATATATTTTTATACATAAAGGGAAGAGAAAGAAAAGCTTGACCAATTTTTATTGCTACCGCATGCCACAACCTCGGTTTGACTCAAAACAGTTTAAATATTTGTTGCTTTAAAAATCTTCTTTCCTCTACATAAAAAGAATTTTATAGCTTTTACTGAGAATCCCGTTATTATTTGAAAAATGTTAAAATGATTCCTAACCAGCAAAATCTTTGTTATGTTTTAAACTGTTTTTGTTCACTTTCTCCAGGTTGATTTCATTTTATTCCGTGCACTAACGTTAATAGCACACAACTGTCTATATTTCCCGACTTTTTGTTTAATAAATTTTTGTTCTTTTTGATAAATATACTTTCGTAGGCATCAAGTTCTTTGGCTGAATAAACACTTTTTAATAATTTCAATTTATCAATTTTAATCACGTGCGTTGTGTCATATATATGTTTAGCAACACTTAATTTGTCTATGCGATTTTATTTAAAATCCGCTATATATTCTTTGAACTTGCTCAAAATTGATCTCTTTGTCTTCCCAACGTAACTCTCATTACAATCATTGCATTCAATTTGGTATATTCCCGATTTTAAGTTTTTTATCAGTTTTATCTATTGGATTTCCTAACAAGTTTTTTAAGGAATTATGCGACTTATAGCTACTCTCAAACCTTTGGTGATTGGGTGAAAAGGTAGTACTTCTTTGGCTCATTTCTATTGGGAATAACGTACTTGCGCTTCGAATGCTGTTTGTATTTGATTTTCTATAATAATTTGTCGATGTTTTTAGAAGAGTAATCACTATACAAGGCTAAATCTTTTATAAAACTTAATTCTTTGTTAAAGCAATTTTTGTTCAATAGGAATCTAACTAATCTGTTTAACAAGAAATTAAATGCCGCCATTTTATATCGCCCACAATGATTTGATTCCGCTAAAATGTACCTTTAGTGCTGGTTTCTTTTCTATAAACATCGGTTTCTAGTCTATTGCTATTGTTTCTAACTACTAGACAGTCAAGCAAGGACATCCTGTGTTAGATCAGTACATATAAACATTCAGAAAATAATTAGTTGCGGTGACTTTATATTCGTCATAGACTAGACAACAGTCATTTGTACGTGCTTTGATCAGATTTTAAGTTGCAAGATTTTATAAGCATCATTCTCTAGACAGTTTTATTGTTTCAGGTGTTGGTACTTAGCAGTGTGTTAAAAATCTCATTTTTAAGACAATGTACTCTACCGCTCAAAAGTTTTACTAGGTACTTAAATAAAGGCAAAATACAGGTCATCTTCCACTTTCATTAGAACTCTTTTTATTTCCTTTATTTGAAAACTACCCAGTCATATTTTCTTTTTGAATGATGAATGGTGATTTACAACAAGACTGCACTTTAGTATAGCATCAATGCATACTGTATCAAAAATTGCCAAGCTACTATAAATAAAACATACTGTAATATTTTACTAAAATCTGCTCCTGTTTACTTAAAAGCACACATCAATCTAACTTTCCGAAACCAACTGTGCCTACTGACAGTATACCTATTTAGAAAAACTATAAGTAACTATATTAATACTCAAAACCTATAATCTATAGTTTTTATATAGTCTTTGACATGCAGTGTATATTTTTAACAGAAAATAAATAGCCAGAGACTAAGTAACAAATATGGGTATAGTTTGTTCGTGGTATCTCAAGTTGGACAACTCAAATACTTTCAATTCCTTCTGCTTTTGTACTTTATTGATTTTCTCTTGCTTCTATATTCCCATTACAGGGTCGGTGCTTGGTGTTTGTACTTTAAACCAGCAACTTAAACATTAAGTATTCATAGCGAACCTTTACTTCGGAACTATCCAACACTCTACCCAAACTGTTATACTCAAATTCAGCAGCTAGTGATGTTTACCATCGGAAGGAGGATAACATTATCTTCTAAACGTCGCAAAAGTCAGAAGTAAATAAAACTCTTAAAGATAGAACACTAGTCACCCTTCTTTAAGATCGTTACCAAAGATATACGCCCGTATAATTTATCAACCGCTTGTAAAATTCTTTAAATATCAACTTATGCGTAGCTGCTGATTAACAGTTTCTGAAATCAACTATGGTTAGGAGAATAACATTTTTAGAGTCACAGGAGAAAGTGAAAAATAGACAAAAGTATTTACCTTCTTTAACTTCAGGGTCATTACCAAAAATATTATCTGTCCACTTCATAGGCTGCTAAGCCGATAATCTGTCAGCTTTATGGTCGATATGTTTATGGCACACAGTTTGAACTTCTCTAAGACTACAGAAAAGTCTATGATATATGCGAAAAGTAAGGTGGCATAGTAGGACAAGTCTACCAATTGTTATATGGTGTTTTCTATCGCATTAGATACTGAGAACAGCAGAATTATTGAAGTAAACCAGTTGTAGTAACAAATATATTAAGCAGTAATAAATTGGTACCTTGTTTAAGACTAGATGAAGAAAAAATCTGAATATTTTTGGTGTACCATCCCTTAAAGTAGAATTTACATTATTAGTCATAGTTTTCTAGTATTTATAAAATAAATCCTTAGGCTCCTAACTAAATAATGTACTAAGTGGCCAATAATATTACCATTATTCTATATAAATACTCAGCTTAAGTCGCTCAGCCTAAGAAGCTCGATTTTGGTAGAATGTTTTGGAAGAATCCCTTTATAATGTAACCACCAACCAAAAAGATATTTTTTTCAGTATCAACAAAAATTGATATCAAGAAAAAAATAATGTCAGAAACCGATTCTTCCACTTAAAAATTCTGGGTTCTTTGTGTATCTTGTAGTATGTGCGAATATGCGTGCAATACAATGCTATGGGGTGTGCGCGAAACACACACCTATAGCGACACCTGATAATAGTCGGATTCTAAATACACGAGAATAAGTTTTTCTTGCTTTAAGAAATCACAAGAAAATATAAATTCGCTATTGCAATTGCAAAAATCGTCAACTGTCGCCGTCATCATTTTTATCATCAACAGCATGATCATAATCAGTCATGGATTGGAGTAGGACGAGGTGTGATGCAATGCGAGAATCCCTCAATTCCAAACTTAAATAGCTGACGAGTCTAAAGCAGCTGCTGCCGCTGGACAAGTAGCGATTATCATTGATCAGTCAGCGTGCGCTCTCATGTGCAATCAACCGTTCACATAGTTGTCTTAGTTTAGATCGCTTTAAATAAGTATATTCCATTGAAACTAGTTATTGGGTTTGGTTGTTTATTTTTAATTTTTTTTTATTCAATTTTTAATACACTTATCCATTTGCCAATTATGCTTGGTCAGATTTCAGGCCATTTTCGTTGACAACAAAAACATATTATGAGCCCGAAAATTTGAGCTAGGTGTAGTACTGGGCAAAAATCGCCCTTATGCACCTGACAGTAAAACATAGAGTTTAGTCTTATGGACGCAAAATAGATATTACAGACGCTTTTTGAAATATAGAAGAAAAGAAAACAATTCCATTTTTTGTAGGTATTTTTAAAAACAATTTACATATTTATGTTTTATTACATGTTTTAAAAACCATTTCTATTTATGGGTATCTTCAATTAAAAAAAATACTAATACATGTAATTATTATTGTATGTTTATAAATGTTTGTAAATGTAAATATATTTTACCGGTTGACTAGTACTTGGGTAATTGGTATAACTTTTGGATAATTTTTTAATTGATATAGGTACACATAATAATTATAATAAAATATATCCTGTTAATAGCGTTTAACTTACCCAAAAGCAATTTATAAAAATGTGTAAACTAACTGTGACATTAACAAATTCTTTCTTAATTGGACTTTGTGGTAATGCAGGAGACAATAAAATGTTTTACCTAAAATGTTAACATAATCTATTTAGGATATCGTTATAATTAGGTCTAGGATTTCTATGCATTTGCATGTTTTTTCTGCTTATAGCAAACATATGCAGTTATATTTCTACATGTTTAAGCCACACATGAATCACATATGTCAATTTGAAAGTGCATATAAATGCATATTTAGGTGTTTTTTATAAATGCATGCATATTTTAACATTTTTGAACGAGTGTGCATATTTTACCACTTTTTGAGCGTGCTACATGCTTTAATTATGAAATTTCTAATATTTTTTAAATAATCTTAGCATTTTAGACAACCAACCAAGGGCGGCTTAGTTGAGTCTAGGGGAAACCCATAATTTAAGCTTATTGTTAAATACTAGGCTTTAAAATATTTTACTGCCTTAACCGTCTGTGTACTTGTTAATATTTTCTAAGAAAGAAAAAGTTTCAACTAAAATTTAAATACTTACATCCTGCGGAATTGTGATAAATAGGTATTAGGAAATTCCAAAGACGCTTTGACAACTTCCTGTTCATAGAAAAATTTACCTGTACTTTTGTTTACTAATCTTGTAATCTTTCAATTAAGACAGTTCAGAAATTGCAAACTGCATTTCAGTTTGAAATTTTAGAGTGTAAAGATGGGTAAAGAAAAACGGTCTGTGTCTGTTACACTTCGAAGTTATGTTAAGGAATTCAGTGTTCTTACAACTGACGATAAGGTGTTGTATTGTACAGTGTGCGACGATAAAGTGTCTGCAACGAAACGCTTTCAAGTTACACAACATCTGAACACGGTTCGACATCAAAAGTGTGTTGCCCAGAAATCAAAAAAACAAACATTGTTACCGGGGTACCTTAATAATTCGCGCGGTGAGTCCAGCAATTCGATCGAATTTAATAAAAAACTATGTAGTGCATTAGTGGCTGCAGATATCCCGTTAAGTAAAATTAATCACTCAGCATTTCGTAATTTTCTGGAAAAAATTTCAAAAATGCCAATACCCGACGAGTCTACACTCAGGACAAGATATTTACCTCGTTTATACGAAGAGACCATAAAATCAATTAGAAAACATGTAGCGAATAACTACATATGGGTTTCCATTGACGAATCTACTGACACTACTGAAAGGTGCATAGAAACTTCATTTCCTTCGTTTTGTTAGTAAAATTTAACTAATTAAAGACAGCAGAGCAATTTACGGATGTTTTATTTTCTATTTTGTTAGTTACATATTTAATCACAACAATATCTTTGCTTGATTAAAATATAATTTTTTTAAATAACTGTTTTGCGCTAATTGTTTGTAACCGACTAATTATGTAGTTCGATAAAATAAAAATCAAATTTTTGTTTTCAGATAGGTGGCTAACGTTATAATTGGCGTTTTAAAATCGGAGAACAATCCCAAATCCTATCTATTAGCAATGGACGTTTTCAACAGCACCAATCATTGTTCTGTGGCAAAATTGTTTAATGATTCGATGGCTATTTTGTGGCCGGACGGCATACAGTACAACAAAGTACTCCTGTCCGTCACCGACGCGGCACCGTACATGATCAAGGCTGGAGCAGGCTTAAAAGTTCTGTACGAAAAAATGATCTACTTAACTTGTCTTGCCCATGCAATGCATAGAGTTGCGGAAAAGTGCGGGAAATATATCCTAACGTAAACTCTATAATTTCAGATGTAAAAAAAATTGTTTATAAAGCTCCATATCGCATACAAATATTTAGGGAAACTGCTCAAGAAGTGTCTCTCCCACCTGAGCCTGTAATAACAAGGTGGGGTACTTGGCTTTCTGCAGCAGAATATTATGCAACTTATTTTGATATTATTAAAGCATTTGTAAATAAACTTATTAAACACGATGCACTATGCATACAAAGCGCACAGGATGCTTTTAATACTAAGAAGGTGAGGGCAAAATTATTGTTTGTTTTGACAAATTTTGTGCGTTTAGCTAAAGTAATTCACAAATTAGAAAGTCAGGGAAATTC
This sequence comes from Agrypnus murinus, assembly GCA_929113105.1. Taxonomy (NCBI): domain Eukaryota; kingdom Metazoa; phylum Arthropoda; class Insecta; order Coleoptera; family Elateridae; genus Agrypnus; species Agrypnus murinus. The sequence goes on along the minus strand of OV816028.1, from coordinate 75,765,293 downwards.
ATTAGATGAATCTCTTGAGCATGTAAAATTGTTAGGTGTTCACTCAAAGAAATATAGGTAATCTAAAGTCAAGAAACGTGGTGTCTAAATCAAAATGATCCAGATAATTTTTAATTCTAGACATAAAATGCTTGAAGAGAGATATTGGATTATCAATTTAAGCATTGTTTTCTGCTATTCAGAGAAGCAAGTTTAAAAGAAGACTTTTAACTTCTTGTATCAAAAAAAGTATGCTTAATGTGAGAACAAATATGTTCTTGAAATCTAGGTATTGTTTTAAACGCTAAACCACTTCAAATAAGAATCTTTGCATTTTAAAAATAAACATTATTTTCTGCAATTTATACAGGTGTGTGCAAAAACAAAATTTTTAACTTTTGGTTTCAAGAAATTTTGTACTTAATGTGAGAACAAATATGTTCTTGAAAACTGTGCATTGATTCAAGCACTACAGTACTTGAGATAAGAATCAATGTAATTTGAAATAAGATATGTTATGCTGAATTAAGTTAGTTAACATTTACATTTCTGAAATTAAAACGTTAAATTCTTCATATTACAATAATTCTTCTGGAAATGAGAGTGCAGTGCAGTTAAATCAAGAACGTTAAGTGTTGCTTCTAGCTGCGTCGCTGTTTACACTATCTAGTTCAATATTGCTTAGTTGCACTTTTTGTAGTTGGTTCTTTTACGTTATAATAGAAGCACGTGTGCGCTACATTTCCGGTGTGGTGAAGTATTAACCTTCAGTGATAACTTGTCAAAGGCAATGGGTGAACTGATAAATTATATCCAATATTATATATTTCGATATCAGAATGGCGACAAATAGAAAATTTGGGACAAAGAGATTGCCACAGTAAATTATTCGAAGAAATTTTGAGAGAATGGTTCCTTTACAAATATGTCACGTTAAGTGCGCTAACAGTAATCTCTCTATAACTTTAGTCATAATTAATCAATTAAAGTATTAATAATTACCGTTTTAGATTAATTTCGACTTCATTCGGCATAAACTATGCAGAAAAAAATGCTTCTGTTGCCTTTTCTCAACAACTGGGAGGTTTTTAAATCAAGATGTAAAAAATACGCTAGAAATATGCTATAGACTGTATAGCAAGTACAAACGTACTTTGCTTAAGCTGGCAGCCTGGACTTATATGGAAATAAACGTTGTCAAGGTACATCTTTGTACTGACCATACAAAAAAATGTTTTTATTTACTGAAGAATCCTCTTTTGTGGTATGTTTAAGATGTGATTCGAGACTGGCAAGTTTTCTATTTTGTAAAGAAATATGTGTATGTATTTTTCTAAGTAGTTGCATCTAAAATAAATCTTTCATGTGCCATTGTTTTCTTTTAATTTGAATACTAATTCCTAAAAACCAATCACTAAATTCAAGATAATAATGCTTAAAACAACATTTACTAATTTCTTCAAATAAGAAAGAAAATGCTTAAAACATCATTAAGTCATTTCTTAAAGTAAGAAGCAATTAAAGTTAAAGTAAAGAAGTTGAATGTTTTAAATTAAGAATTTTCATGTTAAAATTAAAACAAATTCATGTAAAAATAAGAACATAATTTAAATAGATTATTCTACATCCAAGCTCTCGTATTCTTGAATTGCAAACAAGAATATTATTCTTATTAATTTCTTAAATTGAAACTAGAAACTTCTTAGGTTCTAAAACAGCATCAAAATTCTTAATTTAATGTACGATTTTCTTATTACAAGTATTATTTTTCTCTGAGTGTTTCTTTGAATAAAGTAAGGGCCAAAGGGTTTGACTATAAAACAAAAATTTAAATCCTATATAGACAAAAATCCTGGTTTTCACTTAATTAAAAGCATAAACGATGCATTAACTGGCCAAGACATTTTAGACAAGCTAAAACATTATTATCTTGTAGAATTAAACAATTTTAAGTATGCCCCAATTACGTCTTGCTATGTGGAACGGAGTTTCTCAAAATATAAAACAATATTTAGGGATAATAGGCATATGTTTACTTTTGAAAATTTAAAAATGTACGTCATTGTGAACTGTAACGCTCTATGTTTAGAAAATATAATTAATTAAATTATTGCATAGGATGTCTAAATAAAATAATTTCTGTAAATAAAATTTAAATAACGCTAAACAGGTGTTTTTTTTAATAATGAAAGTGCATATATTTATTAAAAATTTCTAATAAACGCATATATCATTATTTTTAAGTGGATATTTAAGTGCATATTTCACGTTTTTATTGTGCATAAGTGCATGCATATTTCAGCATCTTTAAGTGCATACAAATCCTATCCCTAGTTATAATACTTGTAAATTACAACCCCAATAGAAAATTTTGAGACTATAAGTGAAATTACTGTTGACATAAAAATATCTAAAGGTTCAAAAACAGTTTCCTGGTAAATTTTGTTAGTTTGTCAGTGATTTTCGGCGCCCTTCTCAAATATCAGGGCACTTTTAGTCTTGCGAAAGAAACCACTTAAGTTTTTACCTGAAGAATAAGGTTACAAAGAAATCGGATATCTTCTTGACGTCACAATATGTTATATACGTGATATGTTTCAATTATTATTTTGTGCAAAACTTTGAAACATTACTAAATTTTCCCTTGACAATTTGATATTCGAAACAAAAAATATTGCTACTAATAAAATTTTGTTTTTGTAACTGAAAACGAGAATAATATCAAGTGCAAAAATATAAATCATTAATCAAAGTGTAGTGTAGTCTCGAGACTTCTTCTGTTCTAAGTCCAACTTTTAAAATACGACACCAGATATCAGATCTGGGAACTGTCTGCTGCAGACCCTAGAACGGTCAGAATCATATATGGCCTAATAAAGTTGGCTTTGAGAGTTATGGGAATAAAACAGAGACAGAAAATGCTTATTGTACAAGAAAGCTCAGAAAAAGCTTTCTTTATTGGAAGTTCCCGCGTGTTGTGTACTGATATCGACTTATCTCTCCCTGTATTTCCACAACATAATGACATCTGCGTCTATTTGTAGCTAGCGATTTTTTCGAACAAAGCCTACAAAATAACTTTTGTACTTTTAATCAAGATGCATCGCCGTTCTCAAATTTATAATCTAATTATTTTTAGATTGGTTACGTATAATTATGGAAATTACAGTTCTAAACTATTGATCATACTTAAACTTCTGAACAGTGTTTCCAGTTTTCGATAAGGAACTTACAAGCGTTTAATAAACCTTCATGAATACATACTACCCTCGGTATTGCCCATCACGGATCACGCGTAGTGTAAAGAAAACAAAAGGCTTTTAAATCGAATACTTTCGGAGTTTCCAATAAAACCGCTTAAAGAGCAGATATTTTTCCTCGGAGGAGTTGTATATTTCTCAGTTCAACTGAAGAGCGCTACAAACATCACGATTTGCTTGAAAACCGACAATGCTGCACTGCAGTAGCAATACTACACGGACGATCGTGTTTGCTAGAGAATATCAGATTATTCCAAGAAGGTCAGAGCTAAATACGTAAAGTTAGGACAGTCTAAACTTTCAACTATTCCTCGTGGGAATTATTTTTCTTGATCAAATCTTAAAGTTGTTTTTGTTTTTGTGAAAAACAGCTTTTTAAAAGTTTCTTATTCATTCTAATCTCGTGAGGCTATTTTTTTAATAAATCACATTGTCGTGGGTATGTACAGTTGCGGCCGAAAAATTTTCAACGGTCTATTGCCACTGCGTAATTTCGATTTTTAAATTCTCATAAGAGACGTCACTTTCATTCATTTCATATGTCATAAATAGCATTCAAGCCAGCTTCATACGATGTGAATATCAGAAAAATTTGCTAACTTGATAAATTACCGTTGAAAATTTTTCGGCCGCAACTGTACTTGCGACTGTAGGTTACTGTTCCCGATTTTGCTTTTTACGTTACTTGTAAACTGATTTAAACAGGCCATTTCAAATTTTTGGTGAATTACTTTGTTAGTTAAAACATATATCCGTTGAAGTTTTAATGCAGCCTATATAAACACAGCAACAAAATTAGTATAAAATTCGGACGTTAGACCACTCTAAAATGTATATGTTTATGTCCAATACATTTAGAGTAAAATATCTAAGACGTACCTTCTTATACATGTATAATACAATGTTAGTTAAATTTACTATTATTTATGTGAAAGGACACTCCGTAATCTTTACTTCGAAATTGTTTTCCTTGGTCCGTGATAGGGTTGTTAATTGTTGCTAGAGTGAACTACTGCTCGTGCTCCATGTCAACTCTCATGAAATTTCTATTAGGGGATTCCATTGCAGCACTCCGTGAACTCCGCCAAAGTTCAAAATTACTACAATTATGATGTAATTACTCTTTTGGTTTGCGAATTAGGTACCGGGTGGGGCAATAGTGTGGGGAAGTCCGATAGCTCCTAAACGGTAGCAGCGTAACAACCTCAAGGTAATTTTTTTTAAATAGAAGGCCCCAAACATTTTGCATATTTAACACCTCTTTTGGCAGGTTTATTCATATCTAAAATTTTAGCGCCATCTAATGACCGGTTTAGAAGTTATAAATCTTTTCAAAAAATTGAGTTTTACATTATCCCACTTAACAGTTTACCGCTTTCACGGCCGCAACTGTGAAGACGAATTTGATTTTGTTGCAGGGGCTTGCATGGTGCTCTTCTTTAAAAGAAAATGGACCCACCATGTACAGGGTGTTCAAAATTAATTTGTAAATTTAGAGAACTTCAAAGCTAAAATTCACAACTTCTTCAAATAGAACACCCTGTATATTTTGTATCTTTGTGATGCAGAATTAAATAACGAACATTTTTTTGTATGTACGTCCCTATAGCTATCTGCAACCACTTTTGATTTATTGAGAAAAAACTGCAAGATTAGATATTAGACATGCTAGGATATTAGTTTTATTTATTTAAAAGGTTACATGCTAGGTTACTTGTACAACTATTAGTATAAAACAGAATTATAGGAGTACGATCTTTTCATGCAGACGTCACTTGAATAAAATGGTTTAAATTTTTAAAAAAGGCATATGAGTAAATTATGCTATTTTATAATAAAACATGTTTTATGTAACACAGGTTACACGTTTAGGATAGTTTATCTACTTTTCTTGAATGATTATTTTCATATTAAGTTTGAGCTTTAACGATGGATAACACAGATGAGAATTTTCCTTTTCTCACAAAGCTAAGTCAGTTTCGGGTAAATGTTTCACTGGAAATAGTTACAAAAATCATCTTGAAGACCAAAAGATCTTCTGCCATAATTAACTTTCTGGTCACCATATTTGCTTGTAATCATGTCGTTTGAATAAAGATATCGGCAGTGTTGATTGATTTTTGGAAAATTTGATATCATTATGATGTTTTTCATCATTGTTTGGATTTAGACACCTGGCATACTGTATCCTGGACGAGGATGGTTGAAGTTTTAATCAAATCATTTTTTTATTTATCCAGGACTTGCATTGGCATCATTTGGGTCATAAACTGTATTGTCAGATCTATAAGTTACGTCTTTTCTAGTATTTAATTATAATTTTTGAACTCCATATAATTAGGTTACCTTGAGTAACAATGTAAATATTCCATGTATTGAGACAGCTGGAGGTTTATGTATCTTCAATGTAATTAAGCTTTAATGAGATAGCTGATGGTTTTTGTTGATTTTCTGTGTAAATATTGATTTTGGGCTATAAGTGTGTTATGTTATTTTGATTGTCTTTTTACCAGCTATCTTTTCATCTATTTAGAATTAAAATTAGCGTTAATTATTAACACATGTTTTATTGTGTGACGTCATGTTTCTTGTGTTTTCGATTGTTTTTTGGCTAAACATATAAAAGGGCTTTCAAAAAAGAACAAAGTCGGTCGATAAAAGCTTAAAGGTGGAACCTATGCTTAGCTCCGGATTAATATCCGTAAAATAACATAGGATTATGTGACCCACGTGCTTTGTTTGTCAACAACAAACGTCAATCATATTTAAAAAAACTATTTACCTGAACAATTTGGAATAAAGAGGAATTGTCTTCGATTTTAAACACAATCCTAAGGATTTGTGATTGATTTATTTTATTTAAAGTGAAGTAATCAAGATTTTTCGTCATCGACCGAAATATCGATACTTTTATCGACTTCACAGCTGAGTGGAATATTATGGGTGTGCGATGTTACCGATTGTACACAGCGGGAAATATTGAAACGAATGTTGTGTGAAAAATATTAAAGATTTTTTTAAACTGTATAAAAGTAAGTCGTTTAAATTTCTTTTTCTGATCAGAAACCTTGACAAAGGATTTTTTATCAAACAAATTTTCATAAGTTGATCTTGTTGTAATTTTTTAAGAAAGTTAATTTTTATTTGAGTAATATTTTAAATAAATTTAATTTTTTTGTTGGTCTGTTCAAATGAAATTGTTATAACCCACATGTCAGGTTGCCAACAAACCAGAATTCATTTGAACAAACTTAAGAAAGGTTTGTTTCTATAATCCTTATGTTTTTAAGTTTATTTCTTTTAAAATAAATTTGTCTTATAAATAAAATAAAATCTGTGTTTATAATTTTTTAAAGATGTTTATTTATTATTGATGTGGGATACAAGTATCAATTTATTTCTTTTTACATACAGAGTTTAAAATTATTTCTCGTCCAGAAGCAGAATTCCAGGTGTGGTTTTAAGTAAGTTTTTCTTTCCAGGTATAGGGATTAGTAAAGTCAATTTTATCGTATGTGTTAATCTCATGCTCAACCGAATTAAAACTGAGTTAGCCTACTGGGTAAAGAAAAAATTATTGGGGTGTTGTAATTTACAATTATTAAAGATAGCCGAATTTATTTTATTTTTACTTTTACTGGTTACAATAGCATCTGTACAAAATGTAATCAGCTTTTGTACTAAAACAAAAAATAATTTGGCGTTTGTGTGAATGATGTTTTGCGGTAATACCTTTAATGTGAAATAAATAAAAACTTTTAAATAAATAATAGGCATTTATCGTTTTTTTTGATAATATTAAAATGTAATAAAATGAATTTCTTAAGACTTCAAAAACATATATGATGTTTCTATTAAAATCTTAAAACCAAACACCCATCCCAACTTCTCATTGCATGCGTGTAGGTAAATTTTAATTTTATTAATTCTAAAATTATACCCTTTTGCCCGAAAACAATAATTTGATAACAAATTGCAGTAAATAGAAAGTAGTTTAACATCATACTTTTTTATTTTAAACAATGCTAGTTAAAAGCGGTAGGAGAAAAATAGTATATTTAATTCATGCATAAATACTCGTAAAATAGCCGGTCCCCGCTGCCTGTCGTCCGGCAACTTTTCTATTTGTCCCAACATAATGCATGTTTGTAGTAACTAACCAGAAATTTTCAAAATTTATCTTTCCATAAAATAATAATAAAAAGAGAAATCATTTCCGACTTATTTACTTTTTTTATTATTCACAAACAAAAAAATGTATTCGTTATACAAACTTTGTGTTTAAACTAGTTTTAACGTAATGAAACCAAAGCAAACTTAAATTCACGAATAATCTGATCTCTGGCAATCGAATCATATATGTATGTAAAGTTCAAACGCAAATAAGTTAATATGTACATGTACATGTAAGTATGATTTACTAAGTCAGATAATATTTGGACATCATGTGATTCCATTGTAATGGAATTTCAAATGCTTCGGTGAGTATTAAACGCTCACAGTTAACAGTTGAACAAGGTAAACTGATTGGATTAAATTGGTCAGATTAAATTGTGGTCTAGTGATAGATATAATTTAAAAATTATTTATTAGAGAAAAGAACAGCACTTTAATAGTTAATTCGAAGATCTTTATCAGTGTCTCTGACTTGGAAAATCCCGGGACATGTGTCGAGAGGTCCCGAGAAAGATAATCCGAGACACAGGAATTTTGAATGTATTAATGTATTCAATTAAAATTTATACTTTAGAATTAAGGTTTAATTTGTTTCAGCTTCTTGAGCAAGTTTTTGGTTAAAACTGGTAATTCGGAACAAGAGTATCGTTTTACACAAGTGGTTTTCTTAACTAGTTTTTTAACAGCAAATAGCCATTTCAAATACTTACAAATTATTTACAACCTGTTTGTATAAAATCAATAAAGAGAAAGTGGTTAGGGTCTGGCTAGGCCATTCATTAAGTAAACTTGTACTTTCTATTCAATTATATTCAAAAGGGGTATCCATCCTGGATTTCATATATTATTTATAAAAAAGTACTAATATTTAAATAGTAGTCTTCCTAAAAACCTAAACAACGTGTTTTTACATAAAAATTCATATTTAAGTGCGAGCCTAAGCACGTTAACGTTTTATTTATTTATTAAACTTTTATATCAATAGGTATGTTATTTTTTATTAGTGTTTTAGAAAGTTCCTGTATTAGTTAAACCTTTGTTCTTTTTTGTTTCGATATAGCGACCCTGATAGATGGTAATTTGTTTAAGTAGAAAATAACTACATACGTAGTATAAAAATAATGCGTATAAAATAAGTACTACGAGGGTGGTTTGAAAAGTTTCCGACCTAACAAAGATACAAGACATTTTTTCTTTAAATTTATTTTTAATTTTCTACATAGTCTCCTTGTAAGTCTACACACTTCTACCAGCGATGCACCCATCTCTTTAACCCGTCCAAATAGTACTCGGCGTTTTTCTCTGCAAAATAATTCTTCACGAAGGTGATTGCCTCCTCATTTGACGAAAATCTCTGTCCTCCGAGCGCAATTTTTAGATGAGGGAACAAAAAGAAGTCGCTTGGGGCTAGATCTGGTGAGTAAGGAGGATGGTCAAGCAGTTCAAACCGTAATTCGTGGAGTTTCGCCATGGCAACCGCGGAGGTGTGAGACGGCGCATTGTCTTGGTGAAACAGGATTTTTCTTTTTCTGCAAATGTGGCCGTTTTCCGCAATTTCTGCCTTCAGCTTGTCAAGTAATGATGAGTAGTATGCTCATGTAATAGTTTTTCCTGTTTGAAGATAATCGATTAAGATAACTCCATGACTATCCCAAAAAACAGTCGCCATCACTTTCCCAGCCGACTTAACAGTTTTTGCTTTTTTTGGAGCCGATTCCCCTTCGCAGTCCACTGTTTTGACTGTATTTTTGTTTCGGGCGTATAATGGCGTATCCAAGTTTCATCTACAGTAATTAATCGGCGACAAAACTCTGATTTATTGCGCCTAAACTGCGCCAACAAAGCGTTGGAAATGTTCATTCGAACACGTTTTTGGTCTAACGTGAGTAAACGCGGCACCCAACGCGCGGACAGCTTTCTCATGCCTAAATGTTGATTCAATATGTGACAAACAGGTTCTTTGGACATATTCATAGCCTCTGCTATCTCTCTCACTTTAATTCGACGGTCGTTTAGCACCATTTGGTGAACTTTAGCGATGTTATCCTCAGTGGTTGCAGTTTTTGGACGTCCCGAACGTTCATCGTCTCCCAAGCTGGTACGGCCACGTTTAAATTCAGCTGCCCAAAATTTCACTGTGGTAAGTGATGGCGCAGAGTCCCCATACACAGAGTCCAACTCATCTTTCATTTGCGTAGGCGTATTGCCTTTCAAAAACAAATATTTAATGACAGCTCAATACTCGATTTTTTCCATTTTCACAAAAACACTCACATCGACCCACTCAAACGATTGTCAAATAACAACTGCGCGTCCAAAATGGCTGAAATTTTGGTGAGTACCTGTCAAAAGATGCACAACTACATTCCCTAGCTTTTATCACGGCCTACTATATTTATATAAGCTTCGTTTAAGCGAATCTAGTATGATCTAGTAGGCCGTGGCTTTTATTGACGTGTGCTGCCATCTTCACGTTAAGGTCGGAAACTTTTCAGACCATCCTCGTATTGTACTGTTTTACTAAAAACTGCAGTGTACGGAATTTGCAATTTGTTATTATTGCAAATATTAGTCGCAATTCTTATAAATACTAAATGTTCTTTATGAAAATAAATATTATCTAATTATTAATTAATAATAATTCTAACTAACTACGAAACTGCAAAGATGAGTGGGAAAAAGGTTTTTTCCTTTTTTATGGTTTAACAAATTCGTATGGATTGTAGATAATAAAGGAGTAAAGTCTAAACTTTAAATTCCAAAGATAAAAATTAACGAATGAAATATAATACCACAAAGAATTAATTTCAGCTGTGTTTGTGTTTATTGAAATAATAATAACAAAACGGTACATAGAGCATTTATTGCTGATTTATCTCTTTGAATTTCAAAATATGTGCCATGTACATTCTTACTATTCAATTTGAAAACATTGGACATAATTTTTTCTTAAAAAGTATAGTAGTATGAGAAAAATGGTATATAGGAGTTTTGTTACTTTCATGATTATCTTAACACTGGCAAAAATCAGTAACTTGATATTTTTAGTTATATATTTTGTTATGAAGAAGATTGATTATTAAAATAACCTATTCAACAATCATTGTCCATATTAATTAATTTTTACAGAAACTAATTATAAACCGATTATTTCTATAACATTACACAGCTATGTAATAAGTGTAATAATAGCATGTAAAGTATAAACATTGATTGGCCTTACTTGTACTGTTACTATTTTAGTTTAAAAAAAATGTTTTTTAACTTTTGTGGTCATTCTGCTCTCATGGGGCAATTTGCAGGAAATTCCACTGGGGTACTATAGCTACTAAATATATTGGAATTGTTTTTAACTCTATAAAAATGTAAATTTACCTACAAAATGTAGATGTAAAGTGATACGTCACAGGATTTATTTGCAATAAAACCACATATATTTGTTGTTGTAAAGTGAAATAAACGTTTTAATCCAATAAAATTTTAATAATTTCCAGCTTACACGTATAAGCTTAAATCCCAAAACGTAGTAATGATAAAATTGAAGCTCGGTGCTGATTTTAAACAATTCCGAACTTGGCTGCAAATAGAATTCCAAAGAAAATTCAAAAATAGTAACATAAAAGTAATACTATCAACTAATGACAAAACAACACTTATTTTAGATAAGCTGCGCCGACCTACGCGCTCTTTAACAAAATGTTTATGGAGTACTAATTGGTAATTGCTTTTTGCAGCACAAACCGTTTTCTTGTTTATGTAGTATAATATTATTATTATTACGTTCTTAAAAGTTTCTAACTTCGCTTTATCGAGTAACTTAACACACACAATTATCATAAGACGAGTCTGATCCTAAACAAATAATAAACTATGCTTCGGTTCTATAACTAAATGTGATGATCACCGGTGCCTTGAATAACTTGACTGGAGTATCCAAGGCAACAAAAGGTAAACAAGTTTTAGAAATAATTCAGAAACCAAATAGTTCAATCATTCATTCTCTTACCATAATAGTGAAACCATAAAGCTTACAAACCACATAACAGTCTTTTACTCCAACCAAAATAAGAGAAGATAAATATTACAGTACCTTACATATCACTTTTTCTTGATTGTGCCTAGTTCATTGCTACAATATTTTATTAGAATGAATATGTTTGCTTTGTTTTGTAGTAACAAAAAAAAAAAAATTATTAAATGATTTGGCTCCCTAAAAAGCGGCTTGGCATATACACGGTGACCATTAAGAAAGAGTCAGACTTTGTAGCGGTTAGATAATCATTAAAGAAAGTTAATTCCTATATACCATTTTTCTCGTACTTCTATACTTTTGGAAAAAACAACATAAAGGTTCAGCCCAATGTTTTCAAATTGAATAGTCAGAATGCACATGACACATACTTTCTTCTACACACTACTTCTAGCACATAAACAGTACTACTTGTTTTCTAGAATGTGCAAGGTAGCGTAATAAAGTAATAAACCTGTCTTTATATTGGCCAAGTGTTTTGTAGAATAGGAACAGATAAACTGGATTAAATAAAACAAAACTCTCATTTGATATTATGTTTCAAAAACGGTATTCTTGTTTTGCGATTTCTGATTTGTATGATAATTTCTTTTAATAGGCACAATAACCCTATATGTAATACAAGTCTACAGGTTTGTTAAGTGACACATATTTTGAAGTTCAAGAAGATAAACAATACTGTTTGGTTTCTCATATAATAGATAAATCAGCAAGAAATATTCTACGTACCATTTTGTTATTATTATTTTAATGAACCCAAACACAGCTGTACACCTTCCTTGTGGCATTATATTCCTTTCAATCATTTAGTTCCATTTCTTGGAATTTTAAGTTTAGTCTATACTCCTTTATTATCTACAATCCATTAGAATTTGTTAAACCATAAAAAAGGAAAACCTTTTTCCAGCTCTTTTCACTGACGTAGTTATTAGTTAGAATTATTATTAATTAATAGTAATTAAATAATACTTATTTCCATAAAGAACATTAAGTATTCATAAGAATTGTGACTAATCATTGCAGTACCCCTTACACTGCAGTTTTTAGTAATAAAACAGTAACAGTACTTATTCTTTACGTAATATTTTTATACTTTGTAGTTATTTTCTATATAAGCAAATTGCCATCCCTCAGGGTTGTTCTATCAAAACATAAAAAAGAATAAAAGAAGTTTTACTAAAGGAACTTTTTAGAATTCCAGTAAAAAATAACAATACCTATTGATGGATAGATTAAATTATCTAAACATGTCTTTACTTAATTAACTAATATATGTTTATTAATGAATAACTAAACAAACTTAATTATATCATTAAATGGGTCAGTATTCGAATGATGTCATTTCTGCTTGCTTTTCCTTGTAAAGGGTACGGCATAAATTGCGAGACAAACTTTCACTAATTCTATAATAAAATTTATTTTTAGTTACAATTTATGTACATAGTTCATACAATTATGTAATTAGTTTTTATTCTTACTATTTGTTTAAAATGATAGCGGACTAGTGCGACAAGTTTCACGAAGCTTTGGATTCAGCTTGTCCATTAGCGCCGCACTAGAGTTTTCAGCTACTAATCGAGCAGTCGTTTGTCACGTTTTCTTAAATTCATTAAGTGTTGAAGATTCTATAGAATATCTTTTTTTGTATTTGGCCTTATACAGCGCCTACTATTATTCTATGGACTGGTACTAGGGCAAATTGAGCGTGTTAGTCTCTTTCGCAACGTATTTGGTCTTAGCTTCCACTAGCTTCATAAATTTGAAAAATGCGATACAAAGACAATCGCGGATAACCAAAATCAGAAGATTCAAAATTGAGAAGATATTTCACTGTAAATGACTTGCGTTTGCCATTATTTTCATAAAAACGGTACACTAACTCGCGACATTGATTTGTTAAGAACAGTTTATATATACTTTTGAAAAAGAAAAAAGGCGACAACAAAGAATAATATTTGACAGTACAACATCTAACGATGCTAGCAATGCGATTGACGTGCATGTAGCAGGGGCTTCTTCAGATTTTAACAACTTTAAGTTTTGTCTCAGAATTTATACCGCAAACCTTTAGAAAACAGGAGAACCCCACCCCCCGGATTTTTTTTAACTACAATATTCTCTTTCCGTTCTGGATGTTATTGAAACAACTTAAAACGTTCTATTGTTTTAAGTTGTTTCAACAACATCCAAAATGGAATGTGCGCCAACTGCATCCTTGTTGTGCTCATTCAACAGACATCACGTTTTGTATTGAACATGTCAATTTCTAAAGACTTTACTCATAAGGCATTACTCATTTTACTAGGAAATGTATCTAGATAGAATTTAGAAACAGAAAGCAATTAATGAACAATAAAATATTTATCTTAATATAAACTAATAAACTGAGCTTTTAACATAATTAACAGTGTTTTTATTGTTCATAATTTTGTGTGTTACTGTGGTTGTTTGTGAGTTTTTGTAGTTATGGTAATTTTTATAATTTTTTAATTATTATAAAATATGAGTGTCTTAAAAGTCCGTATTTACAACCATGTTTCTATTGAAAATACAAATGTATACTGACGCAGACTTGAATATTTTGAGATGATAATGCCTTTTTGTATTTGCTTTGTAATCAATCTGTACGAACACCGTAGAAAAAATTGTAAACGTTTTCTCAGTTACTTGTTAATGCTACTCAGAATACCACCACTTTTTAAAAACAAAGAACACTCACCAATTCTGTCTTATAACTTGTGAATTATGTTGTTTGATTGCACTAGAATTGAATACATTATTTTGTTTAATTGACTGTGTAGTGTTTTTTTACTAAACCTATACTATAAGTGCAATAATTACTAAGCTGATTACTAATTACTAATTTGATAAGTAATTAATTACGTACTTCTTAAAACCATTGCGGTTTATGTCAACTGAAGTTGCCCTGGTTTGTCGGCATATTGAATGCCGAAAAATTGACCTTGCTTTGTTCTCACCTCATAACTTTATTTTTCTCTTTGAGCACTTTCGGTTTTAAATTAAATTTTTAAAACAAAGCAGGTCCGTATTTACTCTTATTATTTCATGCAGATTTTGTCCAAAATTGTTAAAATTTTAACGAAGATGTAAGACATTTCTTTATCGATTAATGGTCATTCCATACATTCATCTTCCACCCTTTAAATGTTTATAATTTTTAATAGATACCCACTGTATAAGAAATTGGTAGATGGAGACAAAATCAGTAAACAAACTAAAAACTTAGCAGATGACAAACCAATCAAAATGACTAATTATTCTTATTAGAACACCGGTTCTCAACCTTTTAATACTTGCGACCCAACTTCTCATATTAGTTTTAAGTACGCCCCCCTTCCATTGATTTTTTGGAGTCTTAATATTTTTTTCTATATCTATTTTTCTTTTGCTACTGATATTCGGCAACAACACTAAATTTTTTACCGAATAGCGAAATTACGCCACATTTTTGACCATATCGAAAATTTTTAGTAAGAAAAGATGTTATGGATTAAAAATAATTTTTAAATATTCAATATTGTTTGAAAACATCTTTTCTTATTAAAAATTTTCGATATGGTCAAAAATGAAGGTGCTTTACTCTTGAACAAAAATGATATAATTATTATTATTATTATGATACGACTGATATAATTTAATATCTGATGGTTGAATTTTGGGTTTTAGAACATGCAGAACTTTTTATGAAGAATAACTGTTTTTCATAAAATCAATAATAACAAAGTTTTCCATATGTAGCCAACCTACGCGGATACGGTGTATATTGCTGTGGATTTTGTATCCGAAATTTAGAAAATTTTGGAAACTTTTGTAAAATTTAACACTCTTCGTTGAAAACTAACACTTTAGAAATAATTTATCAACATTTCCAGTTAAAAATATTTTTAAGTTATTTACTGGTGTGTCATTGATCATACAATCAATGTGTATACTTTTTAATAAGGTTAAATAATCCATATTTCTTTATGTATTATCAAACAGTTTACTCACCAAATACTTAAGTATACGTAACATCCAGTTGTGCAATTTATTGTTATTTTGTAATTCATTTATGTATAATTTAAAATGAGTAATATCGACGGGTTATGTGATTCTCTAAAGGTTTTTGTTAATGTAAATAGATCGTATTATTGCAAATGTTGTGTAATAACTGTAATAGATGTGTCACTATGACAAATTATGTTTTAATCTGCTGTTATGTATTATATATAGTGTAGTCATTCTATTAGGTGGTAAGGTGACGTCAAATTGTATAACGTGATTATGTAAATAGTAAGTAGTATATAAGCTTATAAAATCATATTTTTAAGACACTTCCTGATATACGACGAACGAGAACGTATGTAAAGTTCAGTTCACTAAATAAAGCGACAGAGTAAAGTCGTAAATGATAATATAGTACAAATGTAAATAGACAGTTAAGTTGGATGGTGAATTGAATACGGCGAAAGTGTATAGTTGTTATAAAGTGTAAGAGTGTTTATAAGGTTTAAAGGAACCACCAGAAATTTTCAATTTAAAAGTTCTAGCTAAAGTTATTGCTAGTCAATAAATCTACGTCAAAACCATAAATGGGTGTTTAATTTAATTAAACACATAAAACAAATACTACAGTGTTCTACGAACAAGGGAAATAGTACCAGCATTTAATTAAAACAAAGTGTTTTACCAAAAGTAAGCTATCAAGTCAAGTGTGTGGATTGTTTTATATTGGAGGTCCTTGCAAAGGAAAGTCAACCGAAATTGGAATCCAGAATTGGATCAACATAAGGTGACATACGCTGCCAATGGTATTGGAGAAGACCAACTTTATAATAAAGGTAGGAAGTTATTTCCTTCTGTATTGGTATCTGCTGAAGAAAAGACTATCGTTTGTGAGGTGTAATTACGTGATTTGAACAATTTAGTAATAGTTAGATTTAGGTAAGATTTCGATGTAAGAGTGATTTCAATTTCAATTTGTATATTTTTTTAAAACCACAGGAATCCACATTCGCCCTGAGATGAGTCTTTCTTATTATTTAATTCAGTTATTTTATGTTATTTAATTGGCGCCCAACTCTCCTAAGTAAACTTGAGTTAGTCAAGAACTCACGTAACTTTATCTTTACATAACTATTGCATTATTTGAAACTATTAAAAGGTATTTTTTTTAATCACATAAGAATTTATAAAAGAGGGAAGTTGAAAAGCATTTCCAAAGTTCACAGTCATTTTAAAATCAATTTATTTATAAAATATTTATCTACGATCTAACAGCAATTATTCGTTATTTGCAAGTATTTAATGAAATTGAATATAAAAACAATATTTTATTTTTAATTAGCCAAATTCATCGCATATATTTATATTTTGCTAGCCAATGTGGGAAAAGTTCAAATATTTCCTTTTATGCGAATTCACCGCATATAAATATGGTTTATCCCAACGTGGGGCAAAAGAAATCAAATTTTTCTGTTTATGCAAATTCACCGCAATATATAATATAATATATAAAAATATTTCATATTTTGCAGAAAATAAAAATGAAATATTTTTAATATAGATACGTAACTTGTATAGCTTTGTTAGAAGCACAATACTTTTCTCCTAAGAGTATTCACGCCGGGAGTATTTTGTTTGCACGCAATCCTTTTACCTTAATAGTTTTCATTATTGATAACAATAAATGTCAAAAAGGGTATGTATTGAGAATGAAAAGCTTTCGCCTGGATAAATTCCAGAAGGCTATGCGAATAGGTTGTTTGCTTTTACGCAAGGAACGGTAGTAACTACGAGCGCTTTTGATAATTTGAAACAGAAAACCAAGACCTTAAAACTTTTTCGTGAATTATCAACCCACTCTAGTACAGTTCCTTAAAAGCAAACAACCTTTGACTACTTGCCTTGAAAAATCGGTAAAACTAAAAAAAAAGAAACCACATAATCGAGTTTACAAATGATTAGCAATAGTGTCACAATAACGCACGTCAAGTTTGAAATTGATCTGTCAAATAGTTTCCTAATACGTCTTTATAAAGTAGACGCGTTGTGTGTATTTTGTTGGAATAGATAATCTGGAATATCGTGCCATCAAAAAATTCTTTGTTTTGAGCGATTTCTCGCCAACGGAAATTCATTCAAAGTTGGTAATGGTTCACAATGAGTCTGCCCCTTCATTTTCAACAGTGAACAAATTGGCGACTTAATTTAAACGTGGTCGTACATCACTTCGAGATGATCCACGAACAAAAACTGCAACCACAGAAGAAAACATCAATAAGTGTAGCAGATAGCTGAAGCCATAGGTATATCAGAAGAAAGAGTACGGTACATTTTACATCATGAATTAACTATGAGAAAGCTTTGTGCAAGATTTCTCAACAATGTTTGGACCGTTTTCAAAGGATCCAACCGATTTTATGCGCCGATTTATTACTATGAGTAAGACGTAGGTTTATGACTACACGCCAGAAACCAAACAGCAATCAAAGCAGTGGGTGGAAGACAGTGGCTCTGCGTCAAAAAAGGCGAATACGATTTCATTTTCCAGAAAGGTTTTGTGGGATGCACTTGTTTTATGTCACCTGGACTAAATAGATGAAGAAATTCGCGAAAAGAGGCCTGCATTGCAAAAGAAAATAATCCTCTTTCACCAGGACAATGCACCTGCCGACAAAAGTGCTTTGGCAATTGGGAAACTAAGAGATCTGAAGTACAAATGGGAAAGACTCATGTGTCGTCGATTGCAAAAGTTTTTGGATTTTCATAAACTTAAATAAATTTATTTATTACTAAATAAGTTAAAATTAATAGTTAGAAATGCATTAAAGGTTACCATTTTGAAGTAAATAATTTTCGAAAACCGAAATAAAAATACAATACCAGAGTCCTCTAACGGAAGAGATTTCGTTACTTCCCACAGTTCCAAAAACGAATTGCCGATGGCGCTAATGTACCACCTCACTACTCCAGACTAGAGTTCCTAAATGAAAACTTCAACTGTGTTATTTTAGAGTTAGGACACGGGTGTCAAATTCTATCTCTTTCTAGGCCAAAACTAAGCTGTCTGAAACAGAGATACTTTTTTCTCTCTTTTTACTTTAGTGACAACATTCAGCAGTTGTCAGTTATAAATTTTAGGTTATGCTGTCATGTAAACAGTGACCGGTATATTCATTCCAGTTTGGAAGTTTTAAATACTTGGCTACTTCTTTCGCTACATTCCCAAGCTTGTGAATACCCATTAGCATTCTCAAGCACTTTCCATTCTGATATTTTAGAAAAAACTTTGTTCTTGAAAGCCTGCAGGTCTTAGAGATATATATTTTCTATATTTGGCCAAATATTCTTCCCCCAAAAATCGTGAAAGATCGCAACATTTTTGTTTTGGTGTCGGGAACCTTTACTAGCAGCAACGAACCACAGTCTTCAATATCATCAGTTTTCATTTTCGCAAGTTCATGACATCTACATGCACCAGATATTCCAAAGATCAAAACAAATAAATAAGAAATAAAATATTTTAATAATAATTATACAAAGACTTAGGATCGTGAGTACCTTTGCTCCTAGATAAATATCCTCAGGAGCGTCGTACAAAAACCTGTCAAATTCTTCTTTTGATAGGATTTCGGCTTTTTTTGGCTTGTAACCCTCTCCTTGTTTTTTCAAAAACAAGCGCAGTCTGCAGTATTTTGAGATATCGACATTTTTCTTTAAATTTAAGGACGACTTCACCATTGAATATTGCGACCAGAGAGAAGAACTTTTCAAGGTTCGAGATAATTCCAAAAAGTAAGCTAATAAGACGTTTTCCGAATACACTTCCACATTTTTCGCGGAACACCACTTTAAGAATTTTTCGTAGGCCGCTTCATAGACACTTGCCGATTTAGTAGGTAGTAATTTTTCGATAGACTCTCTCGCAGCTTCAACGACTTCAGGAGGAGTAGAAGGTCGGTCGGAACGCGACATCGTACAGTTTTATTCGTTATGTAAGCGTGAAATAAACTGATAAACGATTTCACAAAACACTGGCGTTTAATTTTTTCCGTTGTTTGAATTTTGTTTTTTGCATCGCCATGGAAGCAGTACTGCCAAGATATTGTGATCAGTTAAAATTCTAATTTTTAAAAACTTTTCAATATTAAAAAATGTTCTAAATTAAGACGTTTGAAGATAAACTAGTATGTCATTCGGCGCAAAACTGTCTTTGTGTGCTTCAGCTGACATGTCTGCCTCACTAGCGTTCGGCAGACACCAGTCAGCTTCAGCACACAAAGTTCCAGTTTTACGCCTAATAACATAATCTACTATTTATTTGTTTATTGTTGCTTTGAAAGGTTTCCTTGTTTTAATTCGTAGTCAACTGTTTGAAATTGTGTTCCCATGTTAGCAAATCTAAATGATAAATTTGTCAAAATTATTTTCACACAAATAACTATAATAATTAATAATTTGGTGACGTCTATAGGCAATCTTAAGTCAATTGGAACAGGCTAACCTTTCAATTTTCCCATGCGAGAACAGGCGAGTTTTGGTTGCAATAGTAGAAATTTAATATTATATTAAAATATTTTAATAGTTGATTAGTTGATCTGTATTTAAACATATTACTTTCATTCTCCAAGGTTTCATCACAGCTCTTAGTTATTATTTTATTTGACCGTTAATTGTAGAGATTACAAATTAAATTAACACGTATGAACGAAGTGTATGCTGTTTGTAGCAGTTATTGCTTTTCTACATGAACCACACCTACACTTCCTACATTTCCAATCATTTTATTATCTTCTATGTTACTTTTGCCAAAATATATTAATTTCAACAGAATATTGTGGTTGAGGGGGTTTATGTTACACGTATACTTCTAATCCCTGCAAAATATTAATCAAAATATAAAAAAGTAATACTTTTTTAATAAAGCCAACCCCTAATTGAATGTTCTCTTTCAGAACGATTTTCTCTATTGTATAATATCCTGTTATATTCTGTAGAGCTTTATCGATGTAAAGGAGCAACTTTAAAAAAAAATTCAAAGTAATTGCGATTTGTTTAAAAGTACTCAATAAACCCCCATTTTTTGATATAATGACTGTCACGTCAATTAATTTCCTCTTTGTTCTTTTTATAGACGACTGAATTTCACTTTATAATGAAAAAATTCAGAACATTTTATGGGCGAACGTAAAAACGACCAGTTTAGTCTCCCATTTTTAGTATTTTTAAAAGTTTTTCGCTCTTGTAAAATAATACCTTCTCAATATATTTTATTTTGCAAATGTGTACCTTACCCATCATAAAGATGAAAAGATAAACATAAATACCGCAGTATATCACTAAATTCCTCAACGTTATAAGCCAGGCATAAGTTCCGGGACATATAAATAAGAAGATGAAGTAAAAAGCGTAGGACTCATAAATATGTAGGATTCTTCAGGATAATACGGTACGTGCGGTACAATCTACTGACAGTCTTAGCCTCGGAACTGCTTTCAAAATATACGCGTACATTTCCATCCTTTGCATATTACATGCTAATAAAATTGTGCAGATATAGCGCTTTTTCAGGAAATTGCTGCCCCTTTTATTGAACTGAATCTGCATTCCGGGCTGCAGTTTTAATTTGTAACTCTTCCGCTTCAAAATAAATTCAATAATGCGGTATTCTTTTCATGTTAATATTCATTTTTAATTTTAATAACAGATTTGCAGTTGTTTCAGAGTAGCAAATATTAAAACTATGATAATTGTTCTATCCTTTTTATTAAAAACAAGTGTTTTATTACCTGCGAGTTTTGCTCTATAACATAGCGTTTCGCTCAAAAAAATAAAAAAAACAAGCATTTAAAAGTGTGTGTTCTCGCGAGAACAAATGGCTAAAATAATAAAAGGGAAGCTGATACACACCACAAAATATGTTTCATGTGCAGTGTAGAATTCCATAACAATGCGGTATTTATAAATGTTTAAGTGGTATTTGTAAAATCAATAAAAAATACAAAAAAATGCACATTCACTTTCTGATAGTGTAACGAATAATAAACCCATATACACCGTTATCGAAGATTCTAGATGTATGAGTCATCAACACCTGCATGTATGACTCATCGACACGACTCATCGACTTGACTCATCAACAGCTGTACGTATGGTTCATCAACACCTGCATGTATGATTCATCGGTTATGTTCTAGAACTTATGAAAAATATAAATTGAGGTCGGGGGGAGAAGGAGCGCAGTTAATGTTTAACAGGCATAGTGAAATGTACTCTGAATAATTAGTTAATAGTCGAATATTAGTGAATAAATAAATGTTAATAATTGTTGTAATACATAAATAGTTTTATATAAATAGTCCTCAAATAAATTTGTAAATATCTAGCATTTAAATAGTTCATTAAATAGTTTATAGTTATAGTGTTTTTAATTAAGTGTATGTAAATAATATCCCTCTTGGAAATTGACGATTGAAACAGCATTTTTGTTATTATTTTAAAAAGAACGTTGCAATAGCTTTAATATGTGTTACATGAGAATTGCCATGAACAAATAAAAATATGTTAAACTGTAAATTGTATCAATATCAATATTTCATTTATATGGAGAAACTTGGCTATAATCTATTGCGTCCTGAATGATAATGATAGTTTTTTAACCTTGATGAGTTCTTTAATTTTTTCAGCTGCAATATAGATGTATGCAGGAATCTGCATCTTACTTTTACAATAATATAATGAATTACCATGCAACATTTAAATAATATTTTAACTGTATAGTCCTAATGCTTTCACAACCCATTAGCTGCATTGTCTTTATTTGGTTGTATTTTTTACTTTAATAGTATAAATATTAAAGCAGAAGCTTAACTCTAGCCCCAAAACTACACTAAAGAGCAAAGTAGCAAGGAAGTTTGAGGCGATATCGATCCCTTGGGTTTTTCTAGTAAATTTTTAGTTTTCTTTGTATGTTTGAACTCTTATGAATCGTCACAGCTTTTGAATCGTTAAGTTTTTTTGTGTTTCAGTCTATCGCTAGTTAAAAAGTGGTATAAGGATATACTATATATAAGACTGTTACTAAAACTTGGGTAGCTTTTTTATCTTATTTTTTAACAGGATAGTAAATATTTGAACAGCTATGTTTTAAGCTAATAATAAAGTTATTTTTTATGAAAACAATTTATTTTTGGTTAACAGGTTATACTATTTCGTTTAATTGTTAAAACTTACTTTTAGTGACATTCTTTTCTTTTCTAACCACGAAATTGTTAATAATAAACTCGATCTGTTCAAATGTATGTTGAAACATGCTAGATGCATGTATCTATAAAAATTCTCATCAATATGCTCATATTGCTCATAGATGCACGATCTAACCCTGGGAATCGTTGTTTGTTCATTGACTCTATCCGAGAAGGTCTTGGTGAATCTAAGGTATTTCTATAAAAGAATATCACACAAATTGCATATACTTCAAACTATATTTTAAGCGGTGTTTCCTAACCACACATTGTATTAGGCGTATGCCACACATACACGCATAAGGTGTAAGGCAAATACAATGGGTGGTCAGGAACACTGTTCAAAATACAGTTTTGTGATGGACCACAGTCCTTGCAATATATTATTAGTGGCGTATTCTTCAGCAAGAAGACCTGCAGTAATTGAATGTTGTGTGAGAACTACGAACAGTGTAATAAAAAGCGTGGTGCTTCTTCCTCAGCCATTAACGCACAGAATGTTTCGAGGTCTCCTCATCTTCAAAGCGATGCCAACGTCGAGCTTTATTTAACAGAACAGAAAGAAATCTGGTGGTGCTAGGTAAGGGCTTGTGATGGATAAGCCAAGACTTCCCAGCCATATTTCCCAATTTAGTGGTGTGTGGTTTTGCACATTTTTGATGGTGTAGACGTATTTGACAGAATTTATTGTGCATCTCTGTTCCAGAAAATCAACAAAGAATCACACCCTTTGCTACCCAAAATATTGTCGCCATAACTTTCTTTGATGATCGCACAGTTTTGAATTTCTTCTGCGTCGACGATGCCATTTCATCGACCGCCTCTTGAACTCAAAAAGATAAATCCACTTCTTTGTCTCCAGTCACAATTTTCACCAAGAACTCTTCTCCCTCCACATTGAAACGCTACAAACTTTAGAGCATCCCAATTTATCAATAATATCCATCAGGCTATCTTTACCGATGGAGAGCATGCAACACAATTGGTCTGACATTGAACAAATTCGCTGGATGTTGCGTGGAGTCACTACAGATCTGGTCCGCTGCTTCAGTTTCTGTACAGCGAGAAACCCATCATCTAACAGTGATGGCAGCTACTGTTGCATCGCCATAAAGCTTCTGCAGCCTTTCAGGAATGCGAATGGGTGGTCGTTTCATCTTCTGCAGTTAGAAATTCTATCAAAGCACGCTGTCTCATACGTACGTCGATGTTAGTCATTTTCTCAACTAATGCAGTGCTGCCATCTGTTGACTGAAGCTGTTACTGCAGTGGACTGTATACGGCACCACGGTTTGAGGAATCGCAGCAAATTAAAATGGTTCACATTCCCAACTTAAAAAATAGGAGGCATTACTTGATGACTCACTTCAAGACTTAATCAGACTGGTAAGGATAAATTGCAATTTATATTCCTTTTCTGATTTGACGTATTATAAACATACCTATAGTTTGGACAGGTGTTTTTTTGTATATGTGCAAGTCAATATGTGTAGTTTTTATTCTGTCAGTCAAAATAATTTTAAATTAAATAATTCATTATTTTTTAAGTTGTATTTTAACTAGCATAAAAGCTGATCAAGGTTGTGCACATATTTCCAACCTCGTGCAAGCTTGCTGCTAAAAATAGTCTAGCACATCTAAAGCACTAAACACCTGCGTCCTGCCTGCTAGAGGTAGTTACTCACATTACAATCTTCCTTTTCGTCTTTTTTTGCTGGTCTTGCATTTACAAATGCTACATAAACGAGGTTTTGCTCTAATAGAACACAGTTTCCTGCGGTAGCTCACCACCTTCATCTTAAAGCCTGGCCTCGATAAGTAACTTTATATTATTTTACTTGTAGTAGTGAATAGTGACACCTTCTATTTATGTTGTCTTCGGAAACAAGCAGCTGCCACCGATCAACAAGTGAAGATGAAGAGGGTCCTTATGAGTGCGTACTTTCTAATGGTCGCCACAAGTTCCAGCAACAGCAATCCAACACCACGTTCAAGTCTAAACTTGAAAACAGAAAAATAAATAAAAATTAACTTGATACCTTTATTGCAAACTAAATAAAAAAGAGTATTGATTCAAATACAAAATATGTATATTCGCTTTTTCGCTGCCATCTTCAAAGCTACCGGGTATCTTTTTCCACTCTTTCTCTCTATAAGCTTTCCAAGTTGACATGAACATCAGAATTACGTGGTTGTAGAGGAAAGATTGTAGACAATGGTGAATATTTACCTATTTTTGAAACAAAGTCGTTATTGTTTTGTAGCTTTTTCCGTTGCGATAGAGTCGATTAAGTGATGAGTTTTGATAATGAAATTGGCCATTACTGTACAAATCTATTTTTCTAGACATTCAAGGTCAACCTTGAATAAGTTGAGAGTTTCAAATGTGTACATTAACGTTAGTATCGACCATGTTTTAACTAAACGCGATGGTGATTCGGTTAGTGCGTGCGGGACTACCGACGTAAGGACCTAAGTTCGGACCCTGCCCAATTTATCATCGAATTTCTAATAGTCTACTTGTTGGTTACATACTGCCGTAACTTTGGCTTTGTGGTTTAGTTTTGTAACAAGTACTTTATACACTGTTGGCATAGAGGTGTTTTGAATACTTTGTTTCATTTCTTTATAATTTTTAATGTTTATTGTATGCCCAAAATGTATATGTTTCGTCGAGATTTAGAAGTTTAATTTCGGATCCGTCCATCTGTCCACATTTCTACTGAGTGTTGGAGTTTTCCGCTTTGGATGTGTAATGCAGCACATTTATCTAGCCCAAACTGCATATTCATAGCGTGAGTAAAAGCTCATACGGTTTCTATTTAACTTTGAAGCTGATCGGCGTTTGCTGTAGGTATACAATTTCAGATCAATTATATAAAATAGATGAATGATCCTGGAGCTTATACAATTCACAGTTATGAAGCCGCATTTTGTTTCTTTTAGCATGTGGCTTAAAGGGTTTAAGGCTAAACACAACCGCAAGGGACTAAAACTATCGTCCTGAAGATCCCTCTCTTTATGCTGATAGTGGAAGTAGTGTATGATGCATCGCGTTCGCTTACTACTGCCTTCGCGCTTTGCCCTCCAACTTTTGAGGAGGTTAATTTAAGGAGTGATTCCATTTTTGTAGACTTTATATTATTTTAAGAACCTTTATAAGTCACGGGTGGGGGGACAGAATCTCATCCTCTGTTATAAAAATCTCTGGTATTTGCGGCAACTGTGCGATTTTCTTTTCCTCATTTGTTATCCAACGAGCAGTTGAGTAATACATGTAACTGAGTAATACATCTAATAGTTATCTTAACAGCTACATAATTCAATTTGATCAGAAATATACTTTTAAAAAAGTAGTAAAACGTAAAAGTCATCATCGAGATATCTAGTGAAGAAGATCCCTTTTCAGTGAAGAGGAAGAGGATTTTGTAATGTACGTGTATTTACGAAATCGGCAGAAAAGACGAAGGTATTGGGTACATCCATAACTGCCAATTTTTTTTCAACTTCATTCCACAGCTTCTCTGTTAAATCTTTCCGGGTATATTCTGCTATTTTAAAATTAAATAGACTTTGGTATTTTTCATTCTCCAGTGCAATTTTTAAATTCACAAACGCCGGTAACAACTGGGACTAGATCATCAAACCACACTATGTAGTGCAGCGACTGATTAGACATGTTGACTGGCAACATGCACCTTGCTTATGGTACCGCCTCTGTGTAGTGTAGCCTCGTATGCATTCTCCTATTAAAATATATAGTGGCAACATCGACTCAACATGTCACTTGCATATCGTGTTGATGAACTGTAGCGTCGTGAGAACAGGGTCTTAAAACAAACAACTTAGGTGAATTTGCATAAATTATTTATGAATCGTAGATTTGCGATTGATTTTGAATATTACACCCATGAACTATATACAAAGCCTTTCACATGAAAAAAAGAATAGTGAGACACAGCTGCAAGTTGCTGCAGTTCACTATTTCTATATATTAATGCTAAAGCAGAATGTCATTAATACCACGGGAAGACAGACGCATTAATGTGACATAAACCTTTTATGTGATATGATCTACCTTGAAACTGTTATTGTAAGTTAGTCAATTAAGAACAAGAAAAAAATGGAGAGTAAGTACTTTTCAAACAATTTCTTTTAAATTCATATAATTTCAGGAATGTGCATATTTTGTTACTTACATTAGAAAATACATTAAAAAGTAGTTTACTACACACCACACAATTGTTTTCTGTAAAATGTAAAGATCGGAGCTGCTCCAAATATATTAGAGCTGTTTTACACATACTAGAATTTATGCGAAATTCTTAACCACATTTTTGCTGGAATTTTTTAACAAAACTTTGATAAACTTTGACGTGAAATACACAGTATTTGTATTCCAAAATTTATTATAAAAAATTTCACAATAAAACTTTGGAACAATTCCCAAAATTTTTAGAAACTTGCGAGTAATCAACGCGGAAACATGCATACAAAGCACTTATAGTTGACAAGCAATATCTACATTGATTAATTTGGTTTTCGAAATGGTTATTTGTATTGTAAAATATTATTAAAATAGCCATACAATGATAATAAAGCTAAAACTCAATAAAAATTTAATCGCTAGGTGCGCAAAATGTTTTTAGTTTTATTTTATTTATTCAAGTGGACGGCCATATTATTTTTACAGTAACAGGCCCGGAATTCGTTAAATTTGTTATTGTATGTTTTTAGTTAAGTTTAAGATAAGTTAAATAAGTTTTTATTAAATTGTACTGTATCCTGAAATAAAAGTCAATTAACTATTTATAATTGAATATAAAATATATTTAAAACAAATGGCATGGAAATATCACGCATATTTGTCAACAAGATTTTTATTACAATGTATGTCACCAAATTTCTTCTGAATACACCAACATTTTTTGAGATCTCATTCTTTGTCTACACTCTACAATGAACGCCCAGCTGCTTTGCAAACACGAATGATTATGACAACATTTTATTTGCAGATGAAGGGTACTCTATTACTGCAATTATTTCGCCATGCGGTATCTCTATGTGCACAAAGTCATGGAGCTCACAAACTTTGAACGGATATAGAACGGACAATTTTATTCAACATATATTAATTAAAAAGTGATCCCTATTCAGGATCTCGAATTATCTCGATTTTCGCGATCCTTGTTTTGTATGGTTTTACATAGGAAATCTAGCTCCTGAAAAGTTAAGAATAAGTAACTCGAGTGCATATTCACTAATTATGATGATATTTGGTGTACGCATTTCCAAACTATTTGAGCGATTTTAGCGCAAAAATAAAATTGATGCCTATCACAGTTCGGCAGCAAATATAATTTATATGAATGAGGGCAGGCAATTGAGTGATTATTATACAGTATCAAATATTTTCATCCAAATGATGCTATAATGAGTAAGTAAATGGTAGTATTCTTAGGCCACTACTGCCTAAGCTTTTCTTAGGAAGATATCCAACACCTAAAAGTTGCCTAATGGGTCTAAACCCCAGACTCATCAGCGATTGCTGATTGTGTGCCTTAAAAATACTTAGTCTTAAAATAACTCCTATTACCTCTGCACCTACTCCGTGTCAAGTGTCGTGAAATTGTATTTGCAGATCTCACATCGTCCCTTAAAAGCTTTTGGGTACTCTGACAATTTGCGGAAACAAAGAGGGGAGGTGTGAACAAACACCTGCAATAGAATTTTATTCAACCTAGCATGGAGTAAGATGGCCTTGGACTCACTCACTTGCACTTACTCACTTAGTTACACTGGTTTGAACTCACACACTTGGACTCACTCGCTTGAATTCACGCGTTTGGACTCAATCACGTGGACTCACTCACTTGGATTCTCTTACATAAGCTCAGGCACTTGGACTTACTCTCTTGCACTCACTCTCTTGGATTCACTAACTTGGACTAACACCCTTGGATTCACTAAAACGTCTACTGGATTTGATCACGGATTAACGTTCGCAGGTTAACATGAAGTTTCGAAAGTTCTCCTCTTCCCCCCCCCGCCATCAAATAATCAGTATTGTTTGGCGTCTGGAGAACTCTGTCCGTTTGCCGTGACTAAATTAAGCTTAAATGAAAGCTTAGACAGGTCAAAGAGACGCTTCAAAGGAATGTAGCCCCCCTCGTGCCATCTAACTTGGATATTTCAGAGTCAGAGAACTCGCGTGTCGGTTGACGACGCTGCGACTGAATGTTAGCTCTTACAGGTATAGGAAACTTTAAAATATTTGCGGTGGGGTGGTTGCGCTGCCTACCCCCCTTCGCCCTAACTTAACGATCATGTAGATAGTTTGTTTCGAAAGTTTTCCTCTTGCCTCCGCCATCAAATAATCTGTATTGATCGGCGTCTGGAGAACTCTGTCCGTTTGCCGTGACCAAATTAAGCTTAAATTAAAGCTTAGACAGGTGAAAGAGACACTTCTGAGGTACGAGTATTTAACCTCCATCTCCCCCACCCTTGATATCTGATCTAAATATCTCAGCGGGCAGAGAACGCTCTTGATGACTGTCCTCTAGTAAGGGTTCACTTTGTCAGGTGAACGGCATTTTTCAGTAAATTCTACAGTGGCCAAAGCAATTGCATGTAGTTTAATGGAGAGTGGCCCAACAGTGCGGCTTATCAGGTAGGTACCCTTCAAAATTGTAAAAATTTTATCGAGAATTTTCTGCAAACTTTTGGTTAAAAATTTAGCATTCTCAACTTTCTTCAACTTCTCGTATGTGTAAAACAGCTCTTAGTAAAATTTCATTTCCTAAAGAAATAATAAGAGTTGCAAGTTAACATATAATTAGACTATGTTTGGCTCGTTTTGCAGATCCAAACTACAACTATTCACAACCTAGGACATTACACATGGTCAAGTTCTTAGATTTCAAAAATCTCTCGTCATCCTTAATGGGGATCGTACCCTCATCCTTGATTTATGTGTTTTCCGTCCTTTTGAAGTACTCCTATACCACCAACGCTAACAAAATAACTGTCTAAATGTAAATATCAAGTTTTAAGCAACTGATTACAACTAGCATAGATTGCACTGAAGTGTTTTATGAACTAACTTCCATGCCTAGTGCTATTTAAATTTAACATTTATTATATTTTCAATTTTTAATCTCGTTGTAACAATCAGCAAAGTTTAAAATCAATTTTGCGCTTTTAAAATCCTTACTTGCTGTAATTAAGTGTCCATCATTAAAAGTTGTTGAACTATTGATTTTTATACTGAAAGTCTGGAAAGTTATTGGAAAATTCTTTAAATTAAGAAATGATTACCTTAAAACTTCCTTTTATAATAATGGATATATAAAATTAATACTAAACAAGCAGAAACAAAAAGGCAATTAATTTAAAACCTATTCTTCAATGTTTCATAACGAAAGCTAAAGTGTAGACTTAAAAATTCTTTTGATAAATGTAAGTTTTCAGGCACTGAAAACGTAACTTACAAAAGCCTTTTTGTTTTTGTAGCAATTATTTTAAAGTGCGATTTCACGAGAATAACGTTTTATTTTCTTGTAGCCAAAGTATCCAACGTTAATGCCTCATTATTCTTGTTTTATCTCCATTTATATTCAAGTCAATGTTTTATTTGTTTTAAACCGTTATAAATTATGTTCCACACTTAAAAACAACCCCAACGCACCCATTGTTGCAATTCATTAATAAATTGATTCAATCAATTAGTGATAATCCTAAACATCAAAAACAAGTGTGCAGGGACCGATATATTAAGCTAAGCACTTAATACTGGTACCTCCATGTGCTTTCTCAATTATGGGCTTTGTTAACCCATTAACGGGTTGACCAAACTCGATCGATCCTAAATTAAAGCATTTACATGCACCATTATGGTGATAAAACAACACTCGAAATCAAGTTGAATAATAATTATCTCTAAATGCGACAGGTATTGTGATTGCTGTTCAGTCAGCGAGTCAACAACATAATAAAATGCCTCTGATTGGTTCAATTACAAATATTCTAGTTTCGTTTCTAATTAAGGGGAAATAAAGAAAAATAAAAGCACAAGCACGACACTTTTTAAGTTAGCGGCAAAGTAAAGCAAAAGCGGCGGTGGAAACAGATTTTGCTAATTTGCTTAATTTAAATGTGTGATCATGCACGCTCAGGGGATGCAATAATATTTAATTACATGCTTATTTCGTGTAATAACCGACACATATATTTCTGTGGTTACCTTTGGTTGAAACAAGACTAATTAAAAAGGCAATTTTAAAATCAAACTAATTTTACCGTAATGGTTTCGCATTTAACGTACAAAATACTTCACCCAAAATTTAAGACTTCTAATTATTATCACACTTACCTATATTGCTCCTTTTTTGTCGACAGTAGGTATTACTTTTACACAAGAAAATGTACTTCCAAACGAGCACTTTAACTTTGCTCTATTGGTATTTCTCGCCCATTTAATGCACATTATCTCATTTATTATTATTACTGATGTAAGTAATTAAAATCAGTTATTTTAATATCAGTATTGCAATAGAGTAGTTTTTGTAGTTGTCCTATAGACTTTTTGTTAGGTAGGTATACAGGGAATTCGTGTCTATCCACTCTATTGGATCGGTACATCAACTTGACCAATGCTCTTCACAGTTTGACCATTTGCTACGCGACAATCAGTCGCTCCAAACTTAGATAAACCAGCACCAAAACCTAAACTACATAAAGACGACCAACCTGGTTTACCAACTATAGTCCGAGAAGCACCGGAATCTAAAAGACCTAACAAATCATGACCCAAAATTTTTATAGACAAATACGGGCGTTCATCTCCTTCGGCATGAGCAAGGATAAAATTTAATAATACAGTGGTTGCTTGAAAAGAAGACTCGGTACTAACACCACCCATTAATGCCGAGTTCAAACCGTTTCCCGAATTATTATCCCTAGGAGAACATTTCTTACAAGAAGTCTTAATGACCCCTATCTCACCACAACCAAAACCAACCAATATAACATTTCTATCTCTAAAACCCCACAATAACCTACAATTTGAGTCGAACAAGCAAATTCTCACGGTCGACTAAAATTGTATTAATTTCTATTTAAATCTGTCCATACCAATTTTACCCATTAATCTTAACACAATATGATTATTTAACTTTTCCCAATAGTTTTACATCAAAAACAAATACTTATAAGACAAAATTAACTCAAAATGAATTTTAATATCGGTACAGGTGTGTGGACGTTTTTAAATTGAATTGGCTGAAAAAACACACATAGAACTACAAAAACTTTATACAACTTACACAGCCAAGATGTTATCCAAAGAAACTCCAACAATAACATCATGAACCTACATTAATTAAATTAGAACAGTGGCTCGATAAGCCACTACTATGAATCGCAAAAGGAAAAATCACCCATTTTCAAAAATTAAGTAAGGTACGTAACTTTTATATATGCAAATCTACTCATAATAGCCCGTTTTATTTAATTATAGGTGCATTTTACCAAATTTGAGCTATTGACGGAAGATCAAGAAAATAATCCAACGTACCAATCGTTTTATTAAAAATTACAATTATTAAATTATATACACACTTAAATAGTATCCTTTTGTTGAAATATAAAACTTTTTATGCATGTCAACATAATATGAATAAATTATTCCACTAAAGAAACCCATTTTGAAAATTATTTTCAAAAATTGAGGTTATGTAATGAATAGATCGGAACGTTAAATAACTTTGCATGTCATGTAACTTTAACAAGAAAATATCGCAAATAGGATGTATTTATCTTAACTCCTGTATTTAACTGGCTTCAACTGTACTTTTGAAACTATAAAATAAACGTTTAACATGGATTAGTATATGAACGCCTGAAAGATAGGCAACCCAAATTACCTATTTAACATTTCTTATTTCTTTATTATTAATTATTTAACTGCTGATAACACAGCACTATGTATAGATATTTTCTATGGCTAGAAGTGTCTAGGCTAAGAATTTTTCACATTCTCGGGTGCCTAGGAAACTTTATGTCAAACTTCAATCTTCTAGGTCACTGGAAAACCTTTGGGTTAAACAAATAGTTACAACATGGATTTTACATTTTGTAATTTTATTATAATTGACCAGGTACCGCACCGCACTAACTGCGCTACGAATGGAATCGTCCGTCAATTCGTCAGTCGGAGTTAGTATTCTTGCAGAGCCTTATAGCGTATTGCCTGTAATATAAAATAGGCCGTTTTTGAGTCATTTGGTGTTGTTTTACTATTTATCATGAACATCCGGGTGTTCCGTCCAGTCTTATCAGACACGAATTGAGATTCAATTAGCGCGCATCGTCTACACGTCACGATGCTACCGGTATCGCACTGGTTGGAACGAGGTTACTATCCATCCTCTACTAGCTCTCCAGGCTAGTATCGGAGCGATACACGTGCTCACCCGTCCGCACCCTCTCCTAGAAGATAGTACCTCTTCCAGCTTCGGACTTTCTCTCAATTTATAAAGTTGGGAACCACTGCCCTATCGAATTCAACCTAAATTGTGGCAGGACTTGGTTTTTTTAATGGTTTTCTCAGTTATAGACCTGGGTGCCCTGGACAGAGCGTTGCTTTCAAGTCTACACGTTAATAGACCCCCGGTATGTACCCTTTCAGGTATAGTTGTTTTGAGAGTGAAAGGCTGTGGATGACCCCTTTTCACATCGCTCCCTTTAAGAGTTAGGTTCTAGTGCTGCTTCAGATCACATTACCCAAAACTAGTATCGGGTCATAGGGTGACCCGAATAGCTTCCAGAACAGTACCTGGTGGCATGCAGTTTCTCTGAGCCGTGATAAATCTCATTTCGATTTTCCTCCTTAGGATTCAGCCAAACAGTGGGTTCCTCAAGGTGACCATAAATGACCTTGTCCCAGGTAAAAATTAAATCCACCCACATCGGTTCTCATGTTTGCAGAGCTTCCTCCGCAACGTTTATGAGCAATCGTCGAGAACACTTGCGTGTACCTCTACCACACATTTGATCCTGGAAGCCTAAACAGCGAACCTTAACTTTTTTTACTTAATACGAGTAGTCGTTCCCCAGACAAACCTGGAATTGGAATTGCCGGAACAGTTCTATGGGCAAGCGCCGTGTGGTCTGCTCCGCCCTCCCTGAGTATTTAGTTCCCAATTTAGTTGGGGATCGTTGCGCGACCGTTGTGGTTTCCTACGTCGATCTCCCAGTTATAGGCCTGGTATGCCATCGACAGCGCTTCGTTTTCAAGTCTACATGTTAATAGACCCCCGGTATGTATCCTTTCAGGTGAAGTTGTCTTGAGAGTGAGAGGCTATGATGTCTCTTTTCGCATCAACTATCTTTAAGGTAATGGTTCTAGGGCTGCTTCAGATCATAGTACCCAAATAACGAGTCATAGGGTGATCCGAATAGCTTCTGGAACACAGTACCTGGTGGCGTGCGGTTTCCTATTTTGGCACTGGTATACTCCCCTGAGCCGGGATAAACCTCAGTTCGATTCTCCTTCTTAGGATTTAGTCAATTAACGGGCGCCTGGCATCATAAGAAACTTTGTCCTAGGTAAGAATCAATTTTAGAATTTTATGAGTAATCGTCGAGAACGCTTTCGTGTATCTTTCCCACACATTTAATCCTGGAAGCCTAGGCGGGGAACCTATTGACCCCTCGATAACAAATTTCATGTATGTTAATTGAAAAATAACAATTTTCAAAATGTTAGGTACCATTCAGGTATTGATTTAGGATCAGCCGATAGAAATTTCGGAAAAAAGTCGTATTTATCACTATTAAAACTCCCCGACTATTGATTTTCAGTGCAATTGAATAAACTTTATGGTCCATTTAAATAGCAAAAGGCGTTTTTAGGACCATAAGTCCACCCTTTTTCGTATCTCCAGATTTACGATGTGATCATCAGATTTAGGCGTCCAAAAAATTCCGAACGTCTTGGTTTTTATGTAATGTAGATTTTAGGTATGTTAGTGTAGATAAATGTTGTTGGTTTGTGAATGTTTTGTGTAAATCAATGTTAAAATCGCCTACCACCACCATATTTTCTCAGTAACAACTAACTTAAATAAAGAGTTGTGAAAGTTACTTAAAAATACCAGAAAATAATTTTCTTTAGGCCGTCGCTAACCTTGAAAATCGGCAAAACTCCTGTAACTTTGATAATTTTTAGCGTAGAACAAATATTTTTACATGTAACTTACGGTTTTTATGGCCAAGAAATTCATTTCAACTGATAAATGTTGTCCATGAGATGATAAATGGGCCTTATGGGATCGAAAATGAGCCCCATGGATCAAAAATGGGGCCCATTTTCGATTTTAGACGCCTTTTTTGTACGATAAGTTTTTTGTAATTTGTCTTCTGCTTCTTTTGTTGCAGGTTTGAAACATGAGTGCTAATTCAAGTTCTACTGATAATTGTTCTATCTAAAGAGGCAGTTTGACGGGTGGAGCAGTTGTTGAGAAGGGTGCTGATAGCATAAATGCAACCAGTGTTCTGAGAGGTGACAGCCTTGTTGTTACTGCTGGCTGTAACGTACACGTGCAATGTCGGAAACGTTATGTAAATAAAAAAGACGTTTTCTGTGGGACACCCGTTTCCCTTGAAGTTTCTGAATATAGCTACGTAAGGACAGATGCATTCGCCAGGACAATCAAAGAGTGCTATGAAAACCGTTCAGATGACTGGTCATTTAAAGTGAAAGGGAGGATTGAGTACTATGGAGAGATCTTCATGCAGCTGATTGATTATATCATCATATATGTAGCGTGAATTTTCGCACCGGATATGATTTGCCACGTGAATTTCGGGAAGAGCCATCTGGTTCTCAGGAAAAGCGTAGAACATGTGGGCGTCCTAAAGATACTGCTCAAGAACAGGCCTTCTTAAAAATGTGTGGTTTTCTTGAGATGAATGATGAAGAACAGTTGACCATTTTAGACCTTCAAGAAAAAATGAAGGAGTTCTTAAATAACGACGATGTGCCTCCTTATAGCAAAAAATATATAAAGGACAAGGTGATAGGACATTATGGGGACATGATCTTCATCGCTGAGGTAAAAGGCTCAAACAACATTGTGACATTTAAAGAGAAGACCTCACAAATACTTCGTTCTTTTTACA
Source organism: Agrypnus murinus (assembly GCA_929113105.1). Classification (NCBI taxonomy): domain Eukaryota; kingdom Metazoa; phylum Arthropoda; class Insecta; order Coleoptera; family Elateridae; genus Agrypnus; species Agrypnus murinus. Next base: position 75,729,420 of record OV816028.1, on the reverse strand, counting down.
AAGATGCACAATTACAAAGTAATAAAGAAGAGCAAAGGAGAGCCATCATTGATATTGCAGCAAAGCTGATCAGGAGCGAAATCAAAGAAAATGTAGTATCTACCACTGATTATTACCCAAAAGTTGAAGATCTGACACTGGACTCTACACTCGATTTCATTCCGGAAAGCTTACGAAACATGTTGAACAAAATATTTGTGGGCACATAAAGTCAACAGAAAGTAGCCAGTATAGTACAAGCCATACTACAGGCAGGGCTGTCATTGCACCATTGCAGATTGGTTTAGCAGTACAGATGAATCGCCACTATCGATCTAAATTCCTCTTGGAAACCCTTAATAAAATGGGATACAGCTCATCGTATAGTGAATTGCTTCGATTTCAGAAGAATGCTGCTAGCTGTGACACATCACATTCAATTTTCAGCGATCAAGAGCTATTCGAGTCTTCGTGGTTGTTTGTTGCTGACAATGTAGAGCACAATGCTATTACCATAGACGGCAAAGGAACATTTCATGGGATGGACATGATTGCGGCACTAACACCAGGAATAAAGCGGACATATCTTGTTAACAGGAAAGAAATGTCGGAACTCCACATAACAGAGCAGTCACATATTAATATCATAGAGTACAGTTTTGCTAAAAATATATTAAAAGAATAGTATATTAAAATACAAGTTCGAGAAAGCATCGATTCAAGCACGCGTTTGGAATTCCAACACGAGCCGCGTAGCGGCGAGTGGAGGAACAAACAAGTGCTGGAAGAGCTTTCTGAACGAGTGTTTTATACTATTTTTTCTATTTTACGCCTCTTAATTCCTTTTTACAGAAAAGAAATAAAAATTTGAAATTTAGGGAATTTTGTTAAGGTTGGGTACAATGATTTAGTATTATTTAAGAAGGCTGTGGAAAATTCAATTTGAATTGTCATAATTTTTTCTTGAAAATGAGTTCTGAAGATTTTTCATGTACTCCGCCCGAAATTCGAGCAAGTGCGGCCAATGTTGTTACCAATTTATTGCCAGAGAAGTCCAGATCGCAATATGAAAAACAGTTTTATCAATCTTTAGAATGGTGCAATGGAAAAAATGTTGGAAATATATCAGAGAATGTGTTACTGGCCTATTTTGATGAGCAAAGTAAAAAATACAAACCATCTACTTTGTGGAGCACCTATTCAAAACTTAAATCGTGTCTTGATATATACAGGAATGTCGACATATCAAAATATGTTAAACTGCAAGCGTTTTTGAAACGAATGTCTACAGGTTATCAGCCAAAAAAATCAAAAATATTGGAAGAGAGCGACATTAACAAATTCATTAAAGAAGCAGATAATAAATTGTACCTGGCGATGAAAGTGGGTGTAAATTTTATTTATTTTGTAACTGTGTACAAACAATATAATTTTAGGTTATATTAATAATGGGTTATAGCGGCGCGTGTAGGCGCGAAGAATTGACAAACATGTCCATCGATGACGTTGAATATAGACCTCACTCAGTTACTGTAGCAGTTCCTAAAACAATAAACAATGTACCAAGACAGTTTATGATAACCAACCCAGACTGGGTTGATTTAATTGCAAAATACGCAGCCTTGAGACCGAAAATTGTTACACATAAACGTTTCTTCTTAACATATCGTGGTGGTCACTGTGTAAATAGTCCCATTGGGATTAATACTATTGGGAAAATTTCAAGAAATATTGCTGAATTTCTTCATTTACCAAATCCAGAACTCTTCACTGGACATTGCTTCCGAAGATCGAGTGCAACACAGTTGGCTAACCAAGGCGGTGATTTACTAACTATAAAACGACATGGAGGATGGAAATCATCTGCTGTTGCAGAGGGTTATATTGATGCATCTTTGAAGAAAAAGATTGAAGTTGCACAAATGCTTGGTCATCAAACTGTATTGCACTTACCTGATTGTTCTAACCATGACACAGTAAACAACCTTAATTTGGAATTACCTGGATGTTCTCACCATACGGACGACGCTGAAAATAATATTACTGTATCAGATAGTAATTCTTTCTCTCATAATATTGTGTCAAACCAAAATTTACCTGGTATTACTTTAACGTCACATGACACTTCCAATGTTTCAGTTAATGTCTACAACAATTGTGTTTTTCACGGTAATAAAAATTGAAGTTATGATACCTACCCTTTTTCGTTTATTGCAATTTGACAAGTAGCAAGGTACAGGATAGCCTGATCGCTATTTTTATATTCTTCATACCGCCTGCTGGTGTCTAACAAGTTCACGGTACTTTCCGTTGTGACAGTTCTGTTAACGTTGATAATAATTGTCCATGATAATCGAAGCTGATTTATTAAAAACACATTTTGTTTCCATTCCCATTCACGATTTGACATTTGACGTTGACGTAAACGTCAAATTAAAATTTGGAAAAACTGCAATGTCGCCAACACCAGAAAAATAAAATACACTAGCTTAGTAAAGCATCCAAAATTCTCAGTAACGAACCCAAACCGGTGCTTTACTGGGTCTAGTAACGACGTAAAATAGAAAAACCAAATTTAGAGATCTTGCATTTAATCAAGGTTTTAATGTTACAGTTGATATTTTGTGGGCGATTTCATTCCGTTTCAAGCAGCCTGTACCAAATTGGCAGGGAATGATGCATGTCATTTCCAAAGGCATACTCATTCTGGCCAGTCCTCCATTCAGTATTTGCCCATGATCGATATGTCCCCGGTGACAAAACTTGCATTCTACCAACGTTAGCATTTATTAGCCAGCAAACACCATGTCCCTCCTATAATAACTTTTGACCAACCGTTGTACTGGAAAGCTAGTGAAATCATCAAAGCTGCACCACACGATTCCCACTTCAAAAATGTTGTACTAATGTTTGGCAGTTTCCACACCTTAATGAATTTACTTGGAGCAATAGGTACACTAACGGACGGCACAGGTCTAAAAAGAATTTTAGACGTGATCTATGGTGAAAATGCCGCAGTACATATGCTTAATGGTAAAGCGGTTGCAAAAGCTGTCAGAGGTCATCTTCTAGTGGATAATTGTCTTCTTCAACCACTTGTGCTATCTATTCTCGACGATCATTCAGAATTAACTTTGTTAATATAGGAAACTGAGGATATGTATTCACGTCTCTTAAGGGGTGAAACCACTCTTGAAACTGTTGTCACATCAAGTGCAGTAAATAGAATCAGTGAGTTACTTGACAAGAAGAAAGCTGAAGTTGGTGCTCAAAAGTGAATCGCACTGGGTCTGGGAAAAATCATTTGCATGCAGTATGCCTTGCCGATATTTGCAGCGGCAGGACACTACAACAATATGAAGTCAGCACACTTGTACCTCCAGTAAATGGCTGAATTGCAAAACAAAAACCCTGAAGTCTACAGGATGTATCAAAAATGGTTGCATGTCATCCGTTGGACAAATTAGTTTTGGGCTGGTCTAGGTTGCGTCCTCGTCATTGAGCAAGTCGCTAAAAACCTCTGGCGGTTTAAGTTCTGGAAGCAAAATGACGGAAAACCAGCGAGCGTTGTGGACAATGTCAGCCCCCATTATGTCCAAGTACAATATTGCCATGCAGGATTTTAATAAACTCACATTCGCCACAACTGAACAACACAAAGATTCCAATGTTTCAAGGATTGAAAGAGACCCTTTGGACATTTCTAAAATATATGCAAAGCTGTCCGCATGTTCACCTTTCACTGCTGACCCCTCGTTGTGGTGAAAGAAGACGATTTCAATGTTAGCGGCTGCCATCTTGAAAAAACCCACTTCCGGTTGCCGGATTTTGGTAGCCTTTTTTTCTGTCAATTAAGACACCTAGTACTGCCAAAAACCCTTGACAGACCATTTGTTGGAATTTGTTCTATCTTAGGTGACTTGTTTCACTAAATTGACCCGTCTACAAGAGCTATGTTACGAGATAGTATCATTTCTGTACTGCGGTGTCTTCAGGAAAGATATCTATGTCATCTGCGGAATTAATTATTTTAATAAAAATGTATTATCAATTTTTATGGAAGTTTTCCCATCTCTACTCCATACATTTCTAACTCCAACTTTTAGGTAGCTTGTTGTAACGATTGGTTTCTTCTCCAGCTTAGAATTTATTTGATAATCCTTTTAGTGCCTTTTAAAAGCTTATTTTTGGTACATATGGTTTGTTTTGTTAGGCGATTGAAAAACTATTGGTCTATGAATACATTCTCGTACTTTTAAACGATGACAAGCATCGATGTGTTGTGGAGTAACTTTAACATCTACTTATTAGCTTACTTTTTAGCTTCCGGCAAGCGGAAAACGGGTATGCTGTTTCTTCGGATGTACTGCTTTAGATCGTCGTTAGCCTTCTTTAAAGTTTTAAGTTGGAATTTGAGTGACTAGACCTTTTCAATATACCCCTTGATCTTTGCCAACTAGCGGGCAGAGAAAATAAAAAAGGGTCATGATGTTGATGTTGAATGTATTACTAGGTATTATTTATAGGTATTATTAGGGTGATGCAAAAGTCTTTTCGTCTTTTTGAGTAACTACGAGGGTAAATCAAATATAAACGGTAATTTTTTTTTCATCATTTAATGTATAACGTTATACACAAATCATTGTTTTAACATTTTTCAATATAGTCTCTTGCGTGATCTACACACTTTTGCCACCGATTTGGAAGTTTCAGTATTCCCTGGTTATAGAAAGTTTGAGGGCGAGTTGTAAGCCAATTACGCACGTGCTCTTCGACTTCTTCATTGCTTCCAAATCGTTTTCCTCCCAGTGATTCCTTCGTAGGCGCGAACAAAAAATAGTCACAGCGGGACAAGTCAGGGCTATAAGGATGGTGCTCGAGGGTTTCCCAGCCCATTTCTTCCAGTGTATTCCTTGTCAAGGCCGCGGTGTGGCCTGGCGTTGTCATGGAGGATAATGACATCTCTGATGGGCATGCCTCGTCTTTTGTTTCGATAGGCCGCTTTTGCCGACCGTAACAATTGGCAGTAGTAAGCCGCATTCACTGTACGTTGATCGTGTAGAAAATCGATCAGTAAAATTCCCCTAGAGTAAAAAAATCGTTTTCCAGCTGAGTGCCGAGTTTTAACCTTCACTGGGCAACCTTCATTCTTTTTTCGCCACTCCTTACTTGCCATTTTAGTTTCAGGGGTGTAGTGATGTACCCACGTCTCATCACATGTCACGATGCGCTGCAAAAAGGCCTCCCCTTCTTGCTGAGATCGATTCAGAAGCCTTTCAGCGATCTCCGACCTAACCTGTTTTTGGTTTCCAGTCAAAAACCTCGGAACCCATCCAGCACTAATTTTTCGACAACCAAGTTCATCAGTTATAATGGATTGAACACTTCCATAGCTGATACCCACTTCTGATGAAATTTCTTCCACGGTTAACCGGAGATCACGTTCAATAAGCTCTCGAACGGTACGGGGTATTGTTATCTGTAAGGCTTGTTCTTGGGCGTCGATCATGACTTTCGTTTTCAACACGTTCTCGTCCGCCCTTAAATTCTTTTGCCCACGTTTACACACGATTCTGAAACAGTGTATTGTCCCCAAACTGTGCCTTCAAACGAGTTAAAATTTCTGACGGTTTAACGCCTTCATTGGTTAAAAACTTTATGATAATCCGTTGCGCAACAGACGAATGTATCTCTTGCTCGGTCATGGCTGTACTGACGACAAAGCCAAGGATGTGCGCGAACCCGGCCGGCTCCCCACTCCTCCTAAACCAAACATCTACTCCACACAACATCAGCTACCTCGGAACTGCATTCTAAGCGGAATAGCAAAATTACCGTTTATATTTGATTTACCCTTGTAGCTTTGACGCTCAATAAATTGTTAAAACAACTGAACTATTTAACAAGTTATACCTCATATTAAAGGGCGTAGTTTGCAAACTATTTTCTGTGGTTTTCAATTTCATTTCTGATAGTTACTTTTTGTATCTGTTACTGTCAATGTAGTAAATTTGGTTTATGAACAGATATATCATAACTAAACTATAATTGGTAGACTCATCTAAACATAACCGTCTCTTTATAGTCCAAGAGCTTCTTGATGGTCCGACGGGCAATAAAGAAACGTCAATTAAATGTCAGAGCTGTTTTTTGTAGAACTTGATTTGTTTTTAATATAAGTTGTAAACCTATCACCAATGAAAATAAGCTGAAATTAAATATTTTGAAATAGTAGCTATAGTAACGTACTTCGTATAAGCACAGCGGCTTGATGTACCTACGTATTCATTTTATTATATTTTTTACACAATAATAGATTTGAGATAAAAACTTAATTTGTACATAAAATAGTGTATGTATAGCGGGCGTAACTTAGTTTTATGGCCATATAGCCTTTTCCTAGCCCCCGGTTAACGCCTCGGGCTAGAAACAACGCTTCCGGCCATAACAGTCCCTTACGGCCTTAATACATAAATAACTATAATGTGGTTAATGGCCGCCCAGTTTCATAACGTGAAACTTCAAACTAATAGTAACCTAACTTGATCTGCGGCTTGAAAACTAATAATTAAGACTGATCAATAAATAATTAAATGCTAGTCAATTAATTAACCGTGTGTTAGTTAAAGTTTATTAATGTGGATTATTTAATTATAAAGCGGTACTAATATACAAAAGATACTTCAAAATAAGACACTTAACAATAAAACTACATAAATGCTATAGAAAAAAACACCCAAAGAAATTCGTGAAAGTCAGAACTTTTCAATCAATTCCTTTATAACAAAAGTAGTAAAGTCACTTAGTAGCTATAACCATCACTTTTAGGACTAGTCCAGCGGAACAGTTACAGTTTGGCAAATACATATACTTCATTCGCTTACGGAAAGAGTAACAATAATTGCCAGAATCTTTTAATTTGGGTTTTGAAACTGGTCATTTAATAGTTTCCATGATTTTAACTATTAAGGTTGGTATTAACTTGGTGTTGTCGAGGCACATAAAAGAAGTACGAAATACTCCAATGCACACATATACTTGATCTTTATCGGGAAACAATAGGGAGTGAATGAAATCGGAACTGCTTGAATTTTAAATAAGGGTTATGCTACAATCAAGATATGCACGTGTTTTTCAGATTGTACGAATCAGTTTTAGTTTCAGTAATTTGTCTGGATGTACTTAGAATACGTAGAAAATATCGTTTTTGAAAAACTAATTCATGTAAAAAATGAGAAAATGTTTTACAGAAACTCGATATATTTTTACATAATTCGGTTAAAGTTCATCCACATGAATACAAAAAATCATATACAGATAGCATCATATATAGCAGATCATGGCTGTAACTCTTTAGTTTACAAGATACCATTAGCTATTATCCGAAAACAATGGAATGACAAATTTAATTTGTCGTAGAAGGTGTTCTTTCTTAAACATAAAATCGACCTGTCTGAGTTTTTCACGAAAATATTAACGAGAAATAAATTATTTATGTTTCCTAACTTTACGCGTGCGCTGTAATGCATCAAAAATATAGACCCAAATACTCGCTAAATCGACACTAACAGGAGCCCCAGGAGGTATACTCGAAAAGAGTAAAAATATTATACTCTTGAACAGAGTGAATTGTAGAGGACATTTCTCTCTACTATGTGTTAATTATTTAAAACTATCACATCCTCCAATACTAGCAGAAAGCTAGTCAAAAAGTGGATAGTGGAATAAATAAATGAGTTTGCAGTATTTGCATGCAGGATAAGAAAATTGTTGGTAAAGCAAAAAATAAAGAAACAGTTATTAGAACAATCGTTTGATTAGTTAAAAATGAAATATTGACTAACGCAAAATTATTATCACTTTTGTATTTTCACTCTATTCGTTTCCTCTTTATTAGAGACACTTAAAATGCAAGTTTATTTTTTACTGTGCATATGTTGAAGAGAACTTATATTAACACTGACTTCTCAGTCAAAACTCCTTTTTTAGTCATCGCTACGTACCAGTAACTACCGGTGGAACTATTAAGTTTTTGCCACTAGTCACAATCACGTAATTGATACAGTTTTAGTACATGCCTGGAACCAAAACGGAAAATAATTTTTAGGTAACAGATACTTTGCAGTGACCTCTCTGAAACTTGTCCAGCCACGTTTCGGTTACGTTTAGGCTACGTTGCGGGAACATGGCGGCGTAGTAATTGCTACTTTCGTGGAATGTCTTTCCTCTTTATCACATCGTGATACGTGGTCGCTCTTCTTTTTCTTGCAACTTAAAAAATATTCTACCATCATTTTCTATGCTAATGCTGCGATTGTCACAAATAAATTGCTTAATAGCCTTCAACATTTTACGAGTAAAAATTGTGTAGTTTGAAAAACTCACGTTAAAGAGTATTCACTGTAAAATGCGTGTCTAAAGTTTGCGTCACTTAATTATCAGTAATGAGAACTAAACGAATTTTACTTCAAGGTTGTTGTTACTACGAAGTATGAAAGACGTTAAAAAATTCTGGAACTTGCAAGTGACTTACTATAAAACAACGTCAACATTTTCATGGCCACTTTCCAGTTCCTAATGTCATTGCAAAGTTCGCATTGAAACTTTAATAACGTTTTTAAGTTCGACCTCAGATTTAACTATGAACATGAACAATATACTTCACTCTCGTTCCCTATAAATACAAGCAACGTGATATTTCGTATTGGCCCCAACTACTACTAGTGCGGAAATATAGTTAACCTCCAAATTCCAAACTAACCTATAGCAAATATGTCTCTATTAGTCAATCAAATAGTGTTTTTGTGGCGCCGAAGGAAATGTTTGTTCACAACGGTCTTCATTATTTGGATCGATTAGGCTAACTTATTAGGTAATCCAATAATCTGTCAAATGGCGATGGTTTGCCCTACAGCAAGCATATTGGTTTGGATTGCCCAATAGAAGTTACTGTCACTTCATTGTAATATTTTATAATAACTGGGACTTTGTAGTAATTCTGATTCAAAACAAGTAATAAAAATCACTTTAAAGTGATTCTCCTGGGTAGCAAGAAGCGTAAGTTTTACTTTTAATGCTACTGTAAGGTTGCTTTAAAGGTTAAGCAATTGTTTTAGACAGCAGGCAGGAACTTTTAGTACTACTTTAAAGTTCTTAAAACTTTAAGTAGTTTTGGACCAGCTACTGCTACAACCACTAGACCTCTTTGAAGTTGCAAAAACTTTATAGTAATTATACTAAGTTGCAATAACGTTCCACATATTTTAAAAGTTACTCAGAAGTAATGGAACTACATAGTTCCAATAAATAGTAGAAACAAATCCCTTATTTTTCCAGCTTGGGAATTTGTGAGTTTTTATATATCTGAAAAATTCCAAAAATTTAAATATTAAAAAATAAGTGTTAGTAGCATTAATACAGTCACAATCACATAAAACACATAAACAGGTAAATCGCATAAAATATGAAAAAAGTTTACTAAATATTTGTTAACGCATCGCTGTTATCAATTACTAGTGCTTTAATAATACATATTGATGATCAATATACAACTGAACTGAGCAAATTAATTTGCAAAATTCTAAAGCAGAAAATATATTGTCATGCAGTAGTTGATGATAAATCGTTCCTGTTCTCTTGCATGTTAAATATTTCAATAGTTGTTCAAATTTTGATGGATCTACTTTTTATTACAGTTACAACGTTGTTAGCTTCGCGGCGCTGCAGGTTTTATAGTTTTATTTTAAACCCCTTTGAGGGCTCATAATAATTTTATTCGCAGGGCACGTAATGTTTCATATTTGCTGCTTAAAAAGATTGCAAACCACACCAGGGGCTATGTAATGCAATTAGCATTATGGTTCATTTCCTAATTTTTAATATTTTCCTTTTAAACGAATAATCACAATGTAGATTTTATCTTCGAAGTTGGAAGAGAAAATTGTCGTTTTTACTATAATGTTGACGTCGAATTACAATTACTATTTGCGCGGAAACGCGTAAGGGCTAGATTTTCGCACAATTTATCCCTTTAACCAACACATTATAAATCGGTTACATTTAGAACGAAATTGTTACTGCCACTGCTGCAAAACAAATGCTTATTATTGACAGAAACGAAATACAATTTTCGTTACGAGCGAATTTCACCCAGGTTTCTCATTACATTCTGTTTATGGCCTCCCTAATGCGAGTATTATGAGATATCCCTCTGTCAGCTTTTCACTAACTGAAAAATGCATTAATAAGCTGAATCATGAAAAAAACATGTTGTCAATTTAGAAATCTTATAACAATATTAATTATTTTAAGATATTACTTCGCTTAATTTTTTCTGTTGCATATTCTTTTCTCTTATTTCTGTTTCTATTTGAATCCTTTGCCAGTAAAATTTAATTACCTTCTTTTATGAAGTTTTTCTAATTACTGTAGGTTACAGCCCTTTGTTTTCCCTTTTTAATTATCTTCCCAGGCGTAATAAGGAAACTTTTGCATTCCTTTGCCTTAGTTTTAAGTATAAATCGTGATAAAGTGGAGGAGTCAATTTGAAACATCTTTTTTTGATATGAAAGCTGCGCTCGGAACGAATTTTAAACGTAGTATTGGAGCTTTTATAGGTTGTTCCATTTATAGAGTGCCTATTTTTTCTCGGCATAGTAAGCTCAATATTAAACAAAATGAAATATTCTGGATGTATACAAGAATGTCGCCTCGTTTTTAATAAATGCTTGGAACATTTATTCTTTCTATATTGTAGGATGAAGCTGAATGGTTTGGAGATTACCTACCTAAAAATAAATGTAGAAATTGCAATGACGCCTCCCTACAAATTCCAACATGAAAATAGTAATTTATTGTCTGTTCTGTTAAAAATTTATTAGTTCTGCTATTGTCGAAGCTCAAGTATTGTTCTCTGATGCAAGTACATATTTAATATTTAGTAAATAAATATTTTATGTAGGTCCTGGGAATTATACTACTATACCGACCAAATAAGTTATGATGGACTGTTATACTATTTGTTGCTGTCCGCTAAGCAACATACCTCCCTCCTCCCATTCCAAAGAACTGAAGAAATGGAAATTAGTCCATACTTATAGTTATTAAATCGTCTCCGAAATTAAACAGTCTTCGAAAACTTCTTAAAGGTTTGTATTGTGTATTCTGTAATTCGTGACATTTTATTCACATCTCAGAATACTTTCAATCGCTCCATTGTAATCTGTGCTCCGTTTGCGAAACCTTTCTGAAGGAAGTGTATTTTTAATTTATGGCATCTACAATTATTTTAAGATTACTTCCATTAATAACTATAATTCATTTAATGTAATTTTTGCGGCTTCTGGTTAAAATTAATTACTACGTACGAATGTTGGAAGAGACAAAACTCCAGAGTACTTTACTCTAAGTACAGATAAGTTTATTTATTAAATTATATTTACCAAATCTCATTATTTAATTAAATTAAGTGAAATTTATTACTACCGTAGTATACTATAATAAGTATATTATTTCTATAATAATGCACAATGGCCTTATCTTCTTTGAATAAAATACTCTTTTGCTGCGTGCTACTGTCTCACCCAAGCGGTCCGAGTTCGACTTCAGGTGTCGAAAAATCTGATTAAGGATTTCTGCAGTTTTCTCTTAGCTGTGACAAAAATGTAGAATTTGTGCTATAACATCTGTAAATCGGATGCAGGTGCACGATGGGCCTGCTTAATAATAATAATAATCACCCCTCCCTCCGGCACAAACTTTATAGCTTCTGGTGGCTGTTTTCCAGGTTATGGATAGTAGTGGTTATTGTGTTATTACTTTTAATACTTGCAGTCAGAACTTTTCTAACTTTTCTGATTTTCTTTGCGGATACGATCATATTACCACGTTTAATAACTTATTGCTTAAATTAAATTGCATTAAAAATTTTCCTTTTATGTGCCTGAATCAACACGACATGCTTAATGAACACTTAGAGCATTCTCAATAATAGTATTTAAATACTTAATATAATATAATAATTGCTACAACCCATAGCCTGGGAACCAGGCCCCAGAAGCTATAAGCTTGTGCGGAAGGGAGGGGGCGATTATTATTATTACGTTAAGACACTAAACATTGATTTTTAGCTTTTAATTTAGCTTGCTTTTTTACCCCCTCCTCCTCACATATCATGGAAACTATTAAAACGCCATAGATGTCAGCACATGCAATATTATAATATTATTATTGAGGCGACTTACTATAATTTAGTTATTATTACTATAAAATTATTATAAAATTGTTACTGAATTAACGTAAAATGTATTAATTTTTTACATTATTTTATAAGTGTTAATATATTGTTCATTTATTATTACTAAGTTACAATAAAAGCAAAGTAAGCTTTTATTATTTGTTAATTCACAATTGCAAGTGCGATGAGTACACTTAAAGCTCTCTTTCCTTATCAGCTATAATATCTGAGCTACCAGATTATGTTTACATTTAGCAGTAAAAGGATTAATACCCTTAATAACTGAATTGTGATTGTTTATAAAAAATTATTTTTGAAACGAGTACATACGTATGATTGTTTAGCTGTACTAAATTGACTGAAATTATACAGATTGTATCCTATCACTATACCAAATTTCAAGTTTGTATGTCATCTAGAAGTTTTACAACCCTAAAAGGATATGCGGGGTTGACATAATACCATTTTTTTAATTTTTAGTTACGAGAATCCTAAAACATATAAATATACCAAATTTCAAGTTTGTGTGTGATCTAGAAGTTTTACAACCCCTAAAGAAGGAGCGGAGGGTTGACATAATAACATTTTTCTATATTTTTCTTTACAATAATCTTAAACCCTATGACTATACCAAATATCAAATTTCTGTGTAATCTAGAAGTTTTACAACCCCTAAATGAGGTGCAGAGGGTTAACATAATAACATTTTTTATATCTTTCTTTACGAGAACTCTAAACCCCATAACTAAACCAAATTTCAAGTTTGTATGTCATCTAGAAGTTTTACAACCCCCGAACGGGGTGCAGGGGTTGACATCATATTTTTTTATATTTTTCTTTATAAGTGTCTTAAATCCCATAATTACACCAAATTTCAAGTTTCTAAGTCATCTAGAAGTTTTACAACCCCTAAAAGGGGGTGCGAGGGTTGACATAAAAATATTTTTTTATTTTTCTCTGTACAAGAATCCCAATTCCTATAATTGTGTCAAATCTCAAGTTTGTATGTCATCTAGAAGTCTTACAACCCCCGAACGGGGTGCAGGGGTTGACATCATAACATTTTTTTTATATTTTTCTTTATAAGAATCCTAAATCCTATAATTACACCAAATTTCAAGTTTCTAAGTCATCTAGAAGTTTTACAACCCCTAAAAGGGGGTGCGAGGGTTGACATAAAAATATTTTTTTATTTTTCTCTGTACAAGAATCCCAATTTCTATAATTGTGCCAAATCTCAAGTTTGTATGTCATCTGGAAGTTTTACAATCCCCGAACGGGGTGCAGGGGTTGACATCATAACATTTTTTTTATATTTTTCTTTATAAGAATCTTAAATCCTATAATTACACCAAATTTCAAGTTTCTAAGTCATCTAGAAGTTTTACAATCCCTAAAAAGGGGTGCGAGGGTTGACAAAAATATTTTTTTATTTTTCTCTGTACAAGAATCCCAGTTCCTACAATTGTGCCAAATCTCAGGTTTGTATGTCATCTAACAAATTAGAAGTTATAAAGGTTATTTAATTTCAATATTTTAATGCATAAGAAGTCCCGTTTGAAATGATGTCACTGTCTGCCTCACAAACATACGAGTTTTAAAAATTTTAAAATATAATATGGGATAAGATAGTATTTTAAACAGTTAGATCTATTATTAGCTAACAGCATCAGTGATTGATTAAATACTGAATGATAATATAATAATGGTTAACGTTTGTTTCACTTAAATCAATAATATAAAATATATTATAATAATAATAATTATAATATTAAATAGCTTTAACAAAATATAATATGTAAGAAATTTTGTCACCTTAAATGACGTAATCTTTACTCAGAAATACAATGCATAAAGTGAAGTCCCGTTGAAATGACGTCACTGTCTAGCCACAATGCCATCAGTGTTACCAACACAATTCTTGTTAAATATGCGGACGCAGGGTAAACCTATGCCATAAATTTGTATACAAATCCCGCGCTATTAGCGCTGCGTGTGGCAAACGCTCGAACTACGATTTTATACACGAATCAGGAATGGGTGTCAAACTGCGCACAGCTAATTTTTACATTTTCGTCATCTAGACACTTTAAGCTTCACGTGGTGCAATTTTGAGGCACAAGTCACTCGGTCGCGTGTTTGGAGCATAACTGTTGTCTACATACTGCCGACACTTGCCAGCATGTTGTGTGGTGGATGGTAATTATTTGCGACAGTCACGTTACTGTATATTAGTATACTATGATGTAGTCATGCTCAACATATTAAATGTACTCATGTGTTCTATTTTGCGCTTTCTTAAACATGTTTACGGAAGTTACGTTCTAAATACTAATGATTAAATGGTTTCTTAATTTTTAAATTTATGAAATTCGTGATATGTCAAACAAATTAAATTTATGTTAGTTCAACAATCGATTTAATTACAAAATACAGCAGACATTTAGTGTTTGTTAAACTATTTTTGTTATGCATTCACTTTATCTACTTACTTCATTGTATCTATGTGTCATCATCATTGTTAGAATATCGATAAGTTACTCTAGTCAAAGCGAAGTGAAGTGTCGAATTCTATTTCCTAATAATGATTAATAATTCAAACCATAATTTAGGTTAAGTATTGTAGTAATATCTTAAAAACCTAGAAATCAAAAAAGAAGGATGGGTTTCGAAGTAATTTTTAGATAGAAATAGCAGTAAAAAATCAAGATCAAGACAGACCTAGCCTAATTTACTGAAATTCCATAATGCAGATATATTTATTTATTTTTTTTACTTCACGCCTACACTACGGGAGAACCAACATCTAAGGTCATCTGTCCCCCATCTAACAACATGCAACACGAATACACACATCCATAGTTGAGGTGTCGAAATTTTCCAATTAGAAAAATCCCGCTGCACCAAGTGGGATTCTAACCCACGACCCTTGGAACAGTGATGCACTGACACCACTCGTCCAACGCCGGCCCTCATTTATTTATTTATTTTAATTTTCGACGAACAAAAAGTTCGTCTCTGAATTCGTGAAGTCTGTCTGTCGGTCTGTCGCCATTTTCCCTGTTGACTTTTTTAATTTTTTTGGAATCTTATAGTACATCAAATTCTAAGAAACTTTTGGTTGAAACATTTTTTTGTATCTCTTCGGGAAAGTGGTCAAAATGACCACCGAAGATTTTAGTAAATTTTTGAAAAATGAAAAAATTTGTATTTTTTAAAAATTTACGAAAAATAAACATTTTTAGCAACATTTTTTTAACGAAAAATTTTAGGACTTAGAATTTTAGTTTTTATGACAACTAAGGTGTTACCTGAACATTAGTTTTCAAAAATAAATTAGTTTATTAAGTATACAGTTGTTTTTGTTCGTCATCGCACTGCTAGCTTTGCGCATTCTCAACTGGTTTTTTAATAGTTTCGAAAAGTTTTCACATTGACCCTCCCTGTTATTAAGTTACAGAAATGTACATCAGCACTATTAAATATTTTAAGCAAAAGAGATCGTAGATCTACAAAGTAATATTTTTACTCTTATCGATTTAAAGTTAAATTTTGTTTTATCTAACTGCTTTCGTATCAATAAACCTAATAGTATCTGAGAAAAACGAAAAAAATAAGGCTTGGTATTCCTTCGCTTACTATTCTGTTTCGTCACCTACAGATTGAATTATTATGGAGTTACTTAAGAAGTCATGAGCAAGGACTATGCAAAAATTCACGACCCTACCCAACTTATCGCACTTTTATCTGATGCGACTGGGCTAAAAGTTGTTTTTTTGTGGAATTTGTTATTTTGAAAAATGCTCACATTAGAATCATATAATTAAAATACAGATGTTTAAATTTTCATTTGGAAAATATGATGTAGAGAAATAAACTACGTTCACATTGTTTTGGCATAATGGGTTGGAAATGCTAAATTTCCAATTTCGCCAAAACAACGTGAACGGTGTTTAATAATATTTGATTAAATTTTATTTTTGATGATAATAATATTAACAGTCCGTATTTCGTAAGAACAATGGAACTTCCAATTCATCTGATCATTAACATATTTCATTATTTCATGTATTTATATTAGCTACTGTATTGACCATATGCTATATTTAGAATATATGTTTTGAATTACGATTTTGATGATTTATTAAACGTTTGGTTAGAATATGATTTAATATTTATTTAAAAAACGCAAGTAGGTGTACGATGTTCAAATTAATTAATTATTATTGATTGATTAATGTAATCAAATCTCTACGTGAAGTTTTTATCAGTGGGCTTTTTTCAATGTGAGCACATTTCTATGTGACCGTTTTTCCGCGTGAGCATATTTCTAAGTGAGCATTTTTTACGTGAGCTTT
Source organism: Agrypnus murinus (assembly GCA_929113105.1). Classification (NCBI taxonomy): domain Eukaryota; kingdom Metazoa; phylum Arthropoda; class Insecta; order Coleoptera; family Elateridae; genus Agrypnus; species Agrypnus murinus. The sequence continues at coordinate 75,712,848 of OV816028.1, read as the reverse complement.
TTTCTATGTATGCATATTTCCATGTGGGCTTTCTTCGTGTGAGCATTTTTCTGCGAGTATTTTTCATGAGGGCTTTTTTCCTGTGGGCTTTCTTCCTAGAATCTGCTATACTAGTTTAATAAAACGCTGTTTTGTAGTAGTGACGACAGCTTTATCTTCTTAATTTTGTGGATGTATTATGAAATTATTAAAATTATTTGTTGTTGTTTACCTGTTGTTGCCTTGGATGCTAACCGCTATCCAAAGCATGCTAATCACCACAGTACATCCCATACTGATCACGGTCGCAGCAGCTGGAGCTAAATGCATCGTCCTTTATAGCTGAAATGGCCCAAAGCACAATCAATAGCAATGTATTTTCAAAAGCTGCTGTCAAGCCAATGGTGATCACACTAACGGATCTTAAGAAGTCGACCCACCCCGAAAATAAATAAATTATATCGTAAAAATCAGTGAATGAGGCGCCACGAGTCCAAAAACTAACCCACTAAAGTTAACCCGACGCAAAACAAAACAAAACCTTGAGGGGACAAATACACTACAAAAAACATAAGCAAGTCTTTTTGGTACCCTACGGAAAATCGAACGACAAAGGGGTTGAGAAAGCGATAATTAAATCTCCTACATTACGGATAAAATGAACAATAAAACCTAAGACATTGATGGAAAGTAGCACAACTATTTTTTATTGAAAAAAGAGGCAAAGGCTGTTCTCTATCAGCAAGGATTTAACCAGGCGAGATTCCTAAAGCTGCCGATTACAAAAAAATAAACAGAAATAACCAGAATATCTAGAAGTTGGGTTACCTTATCAAACAACTTCAGCTAGATGTTGCTTCAAGTATGAAAAAGGCACCGATAGCAACGAAAGGAAAAGAAGAGAAAAGATTAATAATTACAATCTATTTAAATTTGTACAATTTATCATGGGCAAGTACTTATAAAAAATATAAAAAGGAAGATTGCTAGGAGATAATAAGAAAAAAAATGGAGCGGGGCATGAACAAAGGTTTGTAATAAAGAAATGGTAAAATAAAAATTAAAATGTTTTGTTAATTGGATTTAAATCTTTAATTTGTTTTATTTATAAAAGGGTAAACTATGTTTTGCTGCTGAAATTATGAGGAATGAACCAATAAAGAAGAATTAAAGGCCTGCAAAGAAAAGGAATAATTTGGTGTTTTAACATAACAAATAGCTAACCCATTAAATATTTCAGTATGAAAACATTATTTGGAAATGGCATAACAAAGAAAACGTGGTTATTGTTTGAGGTTAGGCAATTGAATGTGCGACAACACAAGAAGAAAAATAATAGTGTCTCTGTTGCGACATATATGTGCCAGGGAAGTTAAAGGAAATTTTTTGTTCACGTTTGTGTTTTATGAAAAATAAAAAAGTGGTATGTCACCTTCATAATATTTTTCTTTCATTTCGTTTTTTCAATTCCTCTTCATAAAACTATCAACCTTTGCAGACTTGCATTTTTATTTTTATTGTAATATTAACTTCATCCGATTTTAAACGATTACATTTCATTAATCTGGAACTTTGTCAAAATTAGGGGCTACGGTTCCATGTTTATATAGTGAGATGATATGAAATTATCTGATTGAAAATTTATTGGACGATTTGATCGTAAACATAAAAATAATTATTTCATGCAAGAAAATAAAATAAAGGATAGACATGCTAGGATGTTAGATTTATTTAATCTAAAAGCTACATGTTAGGTCACAGATAGATTTATCAATGTTTAAAACAGAAATTATAGAAGGATAAATTTCATGCAGACGTAACCTCAATTTTTATATAAAAAGTCTAAATTATAAAAAGTATATCAATCATTTAGATTGTTTTCATAATAATACATGTTTTATGCAACCCAAGTCACATGTTGGGATGGTTTTTCCATTTGTCTGGAAGATTTAATTTTCTTGATTAGATTTGAGTTCAACGATGTATAACGTAGGGAAATTCTTTCTGTTTCCCATGCGACTGATTCAGTTTCGGGATTATATGTAACTAAAAATATGTATATTAGGTCAATATTGTAATGACTACTTTAGCACATTAAACTTACAATCTCTGGAATACTAATAAAGAGCATTTATTCTAATGAAGGTTTCGGCTTTGCTGATATGCTTCGATTTTTCCAAATATTGATTTTAATATAACTTTTGACACCATTGTTTGAACACAAGCACTTGGAGGACTGTATGCTGGACAAGTTTAATTACAATTTAATTTCATTCATGCTGTTATTTGTATGGAGTCTTGCAAAGCATCGTTGGGTCTATCATATCGTAAAAACAGATTTTAATTTGAATTTTTCGTTTATTGTAAAGATGTTCTTATGTAAATTTTATATGTATCTGTTACATAGTGTAGTTATGTATTCATTTTTGTAATGGTAGAGCTGGATTTAATGAGTTTTGTTTATAATTAAGTTCTAATGTGATTTTTTCATCGTTAATTGTTTTTGTTAATTTTCTCTGTTATGATAAATTTTAGACTATAAGTGTCTCATGTTGTTTTCATCGTTATTTTGCCAGCTACAATTCTATTGTTTTAGATTTGAGATTAGTGGTAATTATAAACATTATAATTATAAGGTAGCGGGTCGATTTTGTTGGGTATTTGACATAATCTTCAATTGTTTTGATAGAAGGTATAAAATGGCCTAGGTATAAAATATAGAAGGTATAAATGGTGAAAAATTAACAATTTCAGTAGATAAAACGCTTTGGGGGAATTCACGCACGATTCCAGACCAAAAATCTGAGAAATAAGTGAGGTTAAGTGATAACCACATGTTTGTTTGTCAACAAATGAAAATTCAACAAAGTGTAATAAATAGTTACCTGGATATTTGAATTAAAGAAGATTTATATTCGTTATTCAACAATTGTATGGAATTGTGAACGATTCATTCATTAAATAAATTCAAGAAGAATTTTTATTTTCATTAATAAAAATAAAGACTGTGTTTTTCAATTTATCTATGTGTTTATTTGATGTGTATGCAAGCATCCATTTTTTTTTCTTTTCACATATAGAATTTAGTTTGCTGTTGTCCAGTTGCGGAAGTCCAAGTGTCTTGGTAGTAAGTTCTGTTATTCCAGATATAAGAATCAATAAGATTTTATTATTTCATTTATTTCATGCTCTATCGAATTAAACCTGAGTCAGCCTATTGGGAAAAGGAAAAATATTGGGTCAAATATTTTTTATTTTATTAAATTTCACCTCATATTTTAATGGCTTGCCGAGAATGTGGGTCATATTAACAATCACTCCAATAGATATTATTATTGTACTATTCAATCTTGTGCTAACTGTTATAACAAAATTTTACTGGTTGACTAGTATGTATTAGGTAAACTTTTAGCGTTTTGTAAACTAAATAATTAGATAACTAAAACTTGATTAGAATCATATTTGTAGAACTAGCGAAAACTGCATGTACGGTATAATTACAATTTCTAATGACGATTTTAATTAATTAACTTTAATAATAACTACACTGCTAACAACAGTAATTACCTATGTAGATATAACTTCTACAAAGAATAATTTATAATTAAAAGTAACTAAATACAAAATGTATTCAAAATATAAAATAAACACTAGCGGATTTCCTTTGGTTTACAGTCCTTTCCTTTGTTCTCTAGATAGCCTTTGTTGAAATCACAATGCTATCAAGCTGTACTATAGTTTTTGTTAATTCATTCACAGCTCTATGTCTTTATATTAAATCATGCGTAGCACAATTACTTCTAGAAAATAAATTTATCTCTCACATATTTCAAAACCAGACCTCTTCACATCCCAAACTATAGCTAAAACTCTCTTTCAAGAATTGGATTTTCTCATTTCGATTACGTTTTCTAAATGTCAGTAAAAGAAACTTAAATTACAGATAAGTGTGTTCAATAAAAGAAGAATGTTCAAAATAAGATAAAAATAAACTTACCCCTTCGAGGAACATAAAGATTAAGGTACAAACAGTCTTCGCTTTGATTAGCAAGCAAAGGTAGTAGCTTCTCGAGGAAAAGAAGTCTACCTCTGGGAAATTCCAATAGCGCTTCCGTGCGATTACCGATATCAGGAGGTCGTTGCGGACATACGGCACTAAAGCGATCAGCCAAACGAGTAGTCTTCCATAAAGAAGGTGTCACAGGTGGCATATATCTGATTAAAAAAAAGCGGTTAGAATAAATCAATATTAGGTATATTTATGCATTGTAAATATTATACAAAAACCAATCAAGTCCAAAATATGTCAAATATGTTTTAGTTGCAAGGAAATGGTGGTAGTTTTTCAAGCCGATTATAAAATTTAATTTTGTCAGAAGCTTTCTGCACCAGAAAAGATTAACTTGAGGATATTAAACACGTTTAACATAATCTTGTAATTTGTTTTATTGCACTGAGGTGAGGTACGGAGATTTGCGTTTTCTTAACCTTCATTTGCTTAATTCGAAATCCCAGTTTTACTCACCTCAAGATACTTATTAACACTGAAAAAGAGCTTAAAAGTAAAGAACTTGCTAGCAACAGTGATATAAAACGTTTTTATGATAGCAATCTTAAATACATATAACATTTTGAAAATTACCAGAAAGCCACAACTGTTTATGTGCTTATCTAAATGATACCTTAAAATGTATCAGTTTTTGCTGTAAGACAATTGAGTCATATTACGAAGTTTTTTTTATCCATTAGATTCCATTCTAAGCTCGAAAATAAGCAATAAAATACACATAAAGAATACTTTTTATTAAAAGGTGTCAGTAATATATCAAAACAGTAGAAGTATCTCACCATTTTGTGAATATATTGCTATTGATTACTTTATTTGCACAGAAACGGTCACCTTACATGATTTTATAGAGGTTGGTTGGAAGGGAATGGAATGGAGTGCACGTAGAGGTAACGCACCTAGACTTGGAAAAGCCTAGTTGGGGTTTCTTAGAAATTTCACGTACGTGACTTGGCTAGGTTTCGGAAATTCGTAGGGTTAAGATTTAAAAGTGGATTATTGAACGGAGGAATTTTGGCAAATATGTTCAAATAACTCTTTTGTGTAATATTACCAATAAAAGCATTAGTGCGTTAATATTAAGATTTTATTAATACACTCTTGACGCTTTTAAAATACACTGCGATATAACATTATAGGGAGGCTCAGTTTTTATCACCCAATGCAAATAACGCTATGGTGACATCAAACACATTGGTCCAATTATGCAGAAACTGTGTTATATCATTTTCATAATTAGTTAGTTTAATTGTTCGCAATGCAAATTCTGTTTAGGGAGCACTGCAGCTACCAAAATAATAATTAACGAGATATCTGAGTCAGTTGTCTAGCATTCCTAATTAGGAAGTCACGTACCCTAATGATGTTTAAACCACAACTTTTTGATATTATATTCAAATACTACTGAACTTATAAAATACTTATTGTACTTAGTTCCTATTAATATAGATTGTAGCTTAAGGTTCTTTCTAGAAAACTTCTAGTATTTGAACGCTGAAATTAAGTAACTCAATGCATAGTAGACGATTTTCTTTCAAAGAAATTCTTTTAGCCAAACAACTTTATACTGGTAATAATCATCGGTTTCTAGCAAAAATTCTCTTAAATAAAAACTTTTTTGAAAAGTCTTCAATGTTTCTTGCTTATTTTGCTGACGCGAAAGGCTAGTATAAGATAAATCGTCAACAGCATTACATAAAACATAATATAAAATTTGCACAGGTGTAATACGTGCATCAATATTTAATAAGCAGATACGAGGATGGTCTGAAAAGTTTCCGACCTTAACGTGAAGATGGCAGCACTCGTTAATAAAAGCTAGGGAATGTAGTTGTACATCCTTTGACAGGTACTCACCCAGATTTCAGCCATTTTAGACGCGCAGTTGTTATTTGACAATCGTTTGAGTGAGTCGATGTGAGTGTTTTTGTGAAAATGGAAAAAATCGAGTAACGAGCTGTCATTAAATATTTGTTTTTGAAAGGCAATACGCCTACGCAAATCAAAGATGAGTTGGACTCTGTGTATGGGCACTCATCGCGCCATCATTTACTACAGTGAAATTTTGGGCAGCTGAATTTAAACGTGGCCGTACCAGCTTGCGAGACGATAAACGTTCGGGACGTCCAAAAACTGCAACCACTGACGATAACATCGCTAAAGTGCACCAAATGGTGCTAAACGACAGTCGAATTAAAGTGAGAGAGATAGCAGAGGCTATGAATATGTCCAAAGAACGTGTTTGTCACATATTGAATCAAGATTTAGGCATGAGAAAGCTGTCCGAGCGTTGGGTGCCGCGTTTGCTCACGTTAGACCAAAAACGTGTTCGAATGAACATTTCCAACGCTCTGTTGGAGCAGTTTAGGCGCAATAAATCAGAGTTTGGGCGCCGATTAATTACTGTAGATGAAACCTGGATACACCATTATCCGCCCGAAACAAAAATACAGTCAAAACAGTGGACTGCGAAGGGGGAATCGGCTCCAAAAAAAGCAAAAGCTGTTATGTCGGCTGGGAAAGTGATGGCGACCGTTTTTTGGGATAGGTATGGAGTTATCTTAATCGATTATCTTCAAACAGGAAAAAACATTACAAGAGCATACTACGCATCATTACTTGACAAGCTGAAGGCAGAAATTGCGGAAAAACGGCTACATTTGCAGAAAAAGAAAATCCTGTTTCATCAAGACAATGCACCGTCTCACACCTCCACGGTTGCCATGGCGAAAATCCACGAATTACCGTTTGAACTGCTTGACCATCCTCCTTATCACCAGATCTAGCGCCAAGCGACTTCTTTTTGTTCCCTCATCTAAAAATTGCGCTCGGAGGACAGAGATTTTCGTCTAATGAGGAGGCAGTCACCTTCGTGAACAATTATTTTGCAGAGAAAAACGCCGAGTACTATTTGGACTGGTGTAGACTTACAAGGAGACTATGTAAAAAAATAAAAATAAATTTAAAGAAAAAATGTCTTGTATCTTTGTTAGGTCGGGAACTTTTCAGACCACCCTCGTATATATGCAATTTTACAACTACCCGAGTGAATGGTTGCTTAACCTTACTTTCAAAATGAAAATTTTGGTAATCTTTTGGAAATAAATTTAGTTTATTAAAACACGCACACTAAAACTCTTTAAGCAAATAAAGGATATGTAGAAATCCAGATTTTCTTAGAAAATAGATAATTTTTCTTTTATTGTAACGATGTATCTATTTATTTATTTGGGTGTCATTAATGTATTTTTTTTAATTAGCATGTATTGTATTTTCAAGACAGAAATCATCTGCAACAGACAGAATATGTTGTTTTAAGGATGTATGCGATTGTATAACTACTTACCTTGTTGAATTGTAGTTAAAACGAGGTACGTCCATTTTGCAGTTTTTATTTATTTCATAATTTTAAAACTATTTGCTAGCTTGTTTTTGTGGAATGATGTAGAATAGCATTATTATCATCACATCTAAGGTCATCTGTCCCCCATCCAACATTCAACACGAATACACACATCCATAGTTGAGGTGGCGAAATTTTCCAATTAGAAAAATCCCGACGCCCCAAGTGGGATTCGAACCCACGACCCTTGGAACACGAGTGATGCACTGACACCACTCGTCCACCGCCGGCCCTAAAAAATGCGTAGTTAAGTGCACAATTTGGTCTAGTCGAATGTATACGTATAAAATTGCGGCGATGCCAGATTTTTAAACTGTAATAAAAATTTAAAAACTAAACTAACTGTTCCACTTTTCTTTATCATAGAATAAATTACGCAAAAAATTAACGCATAAGGTTTTAATATTTTTCGTATCTATAATTTAAAATATAATTTTTCCACCTCTTCATCCCAGGAATGCTTATGATGTATAAATTTCAAAATTTAAATAAATTTTCAAGAATAAAAACATTTCTGTCTGGTTAGTTAGTTAAAAAAGAACAGGTCGCTACATCTTTGTTTTAACAAAGATGGAATATTTTAAAACTCTATCATCCTCGACTAATGTAAAACAATCTAGAACAAAAAAATAAAAGTTGCATTATCAGCCGGTCTAGCGTTTACACATGCGAATGCGTACCAGTTATGGAAAATATTAAACCTTCTACGTTATTTTTTTGCGTAATTTATTCTATGATAAAGAATTGTTGAACAATTGGTTTAGTTTTTAAATTTTATTACAGTTTAAAAACCTGGAATCGTCGTAATTTTATACGTATACATTCGACTGCACGAAATTGTGCATTTAACTACCCATTTAGCAAAGCCGCGGTTGGCCCTCATTATTATTATTATCACCACCGAATTGATACATTGTTTAATGTAAAGTCTGGATTTTGTTGATGGAATTACATAAAAACATGTTGTTGAGATGCACCTTTATAATGTTCAATTGAATTATGTAAAATGGTTTGTAAATCAAAGTTTTTGGCATTTAAAAAATTCAGATAATGTTATTAAGAATTTAATGTTTAGATTTGTGAAGAAAGGAATGTGTAAAAATGTGTTTTTTATGTAATTTAGTCATTTTTTAGTTTTAACAAATTGCCATTTCATCAACATTTAATTGTAAGGTTAATTCTGTTTTTCCACCTAAGTGTTGCATATCATTGAATTTAGAATTTTATTTTCTATATGTGTACATAATTAGTTTTTACGTTAACCCATTTCCACCCAATGTTGCGTTAAAGCAACACTCCAGACGAATTTTTTTTAAGTATGTTGTGTCTAATTTATATCTGTTTTTATAACTTCTGTGTGATTTTATAGTGTGAAACTAAATGTAGCATATTTTTTCTATTTAAATTCAGCTTTTATTTTATCAAAATTACAGCCTGAATTTATCGAATTTTGAATACTATTCCATGGGTGACAGAAACGTCGTTAAAAAAACTACTCTTACAAATAAAAATTTTAATTTCTATCTAGAATGGCTCTGGAAACATCAAAAATGTTACTGTTGATATAAAAAGTCAGAAACTTATATAGTTTCGAAAATACGTGATTATAAATTAGAGCATTGCGTAAACGCAACATTGGCTTGATAAGGTATACAAATGTACATACCCTGCATTATTAAAAATTCCTGCATTTCTTGTGTTAAATGGTGAGTCTCTTTCAATCTGTTGTGGTTGCAGTGTTGTTTCTTGTGCAAGTAAATACTTGCACAAGGAGCAAGTTTATATTCGAAAAAGGGTATTGGATACTACGCCGATCGGACACAACCCCGACCACTTTGTCGACCGTGGTCACTACGCTGACTGACCGTTGTGGACACTTTGTCGACCCTTAAAATAAATTTTGTTATTGGCCACTTTTCCGACCGTGGACACCACGTCACCCGCAAGCTGTGGACACTTTGCCGACCGTGGGCACTATGCTGACCGCAAGCGGTGGACACTTTGCCAACCATGAACACTACGCTGGCCGCAAGCGGTGGACACTATGTCGACCGTAAGCAGTATTCACTTTACCAATCGTGGACAACCTAAGGTCATATTATAGAAAACATCTCAAAGATTAGATTTGTGAAAATCATATCAAAATTGGCCAACAGGTTAATTAGTGTTAGCTTTAGCTTTAGTGGAACTTTATGTTTGTATTCACATCAGAATTGTAACTATGGACGACTCTTAAGGTCGGTTTGTCGAGGATCGGCGAGGTGTGCAGCGATATTTATTTAAGGGGTTGGCGTCGTCTCCAAGTTCGGCAAAGTGTCCACCGCTTGCGGTCGGCAAAGAGTCCACGGTTGACAAAGTGTCCTCCGTTTGCGGTCGTCGTAGTGTCCACGGTCGGCAAAGTGTCCATTGCTTGCGGTCGGCAGAGTGTCCACGGTTGGCAAAGTGTCCACAGGATGCGGCCGGCGTACTTTCCACGGTCAGCTAAGTGTCCACAGCTTTCGCTCGGCATAGTGTCTACGGTCGGGAAAGTGTCCAGTAGCAAAATTTATTTGAAGGGTCGGCTTAGTATCGTCGGTCGGCAAAGTGTTCAAAACCACCAGTCAGCGTAGTATCTACGGTGGGCATTGTGTCCCCGATCGGCGTTGTGAATTGGTTATCCTCCCAATGTTGCGTTTACGCAACGTTAAATTTTTTTATGTTCTAATATATTATTTAATTTTTTTTGTATTAAACAGTTTCAGTTAATGTTAATAAAAATATCAAAACACAAAAAAAATTAATCTGTAGTTTTTCTTTAGTAGTAGTTTTAAATGGGTTAATGAATATTTTAAAAAATTAATTGGGTTATAAAAATTAAGTAATGTCAAGATTCTTTTGTTTTTTGGAGTTTTTTCAAAGAATTCATTTGTTTTATTAAAAGGTATAAAAAGGGAATATATTTTTTAACAATGAAGTAGCTCTAAACCACAAGAGGAACAGCATTCCTAGCACTTCAAAATAAATATTTGTAAGGGTAGAATTGAATTTTGACTATAATAAAATTCTTAGGTTATGCGAGAATATGAAACATGAATATTTTTAGCATAGATAATATTTTTAAATTGAAATAACCTTCTAAGAGTTATTACAATACAATAATAAATGAAAAGATTATCTATTTAAATATTTGTTTTTTATAATTTTTTTTATTTGCTTTTGCTTATAAGTTTAAAATAATTTACTCTCATTAGTAATTATTAATTTAATTCTGGTTTCTTATCAAAATTTTATATTGGTATCAATTTAGTACTTTATGTTTTTTTTATATTATGTGGTTAAAAAATAAATAAAAACTTGTGTTTTTTTATTTTGTAACTATTTTGTTATTTGTGTAACCTTGTTTGTTAATCACCAGCTTAAATTTTAAATATAAGGATACCTAATCTAAATCAGCGACCCAACCTTGAGAGAGGCTCAATACAGTGGAATGATGTTACTCACTATAAAACAATTAATATAAATCTGTTTATTAGGTAAGCAAGTTGTATGCTTTTTGTCATCTTTTTGTATAAATATTTGGTCCATATATTTTATACTTTTAAACCTTCCCATACTCATAGTAATAAGTATCTTATATATTGTAGGATCGTGTGCGAATTAAATGACTGTAAGTATTTATATACTAACACGTGCAAATATATTATAAATTATTCTAAATTACTTTGTATATTATTATGTCGTGTAGTTATTTTTATATTTTAAAGCAAAGGTCACATCAACCATGAAATTTGTTCTTTGGGCAACAGTAGATGTTTCTTGTTTGGCAGATCAAAAAAATTTTGCAGTAAAATTGGTGGATGACCTTTATAACAAAAATAAAAGCAGACGAAATATGGGTTTGAGCTCGTAATGTAAATTTGCACTGGACGCGTTTGTTTATATTAGTTACTAATGATGTAAATGCTGGAGAAGTTTGCATTTAAGCCTAGATTGAACATTGACCTGATACCAATCGTTAAATTCTACAATTTTTTAGTTTCATTTAATTTCAGTCAGGAATTAAAAATCAATCAAAAGAAAGTTTTGTTTTTTAGGTCTCTGTTGACTTTAGAAGTTTTTCTCAATGTTTGACGGTAGGTATTTGAAACATTGGGTATACAAATAATTCTTTTATATTGAAAAACTTTGTTATAGGCTACAAAAATTACTGTTAAACTATAGCATCAATTGTTGGCACCATAGTGTATTTATAATCGCTTATGCAATCAATATTGTTTGATTTGCTCTTGTTAATTCCATAACCCTACACTACACTTTTAGAAAAAAAGACCTCACATACCCTTTGTGCGAGAATTCTGAAGCAAAGCAAATGTTGATGTTGCGTCCATCTTTTTCTGTTGCGTTTCTGTGAACCACGATTCTGATCCGTATGTTAGAATAGGAGTTACAACATCCTTTAGTATCTCTACTTTCATTGGTGTTTTGTTCTCGTGCTAAGAAAAGTATTTTTTTATACTATTGAATGCTTCTCCGTTATCTATGCGTTCTTTTACGTCTTCTGTTTACTTCGTCCTGAGTATATTCTCTTCAAGTATTTAAATTTCTACAGTTACCGCGGTCTTTATAGTAGCAGCTGGCATAATTGGTGCTTCTCGTCTTTACTTATTATCATGATTTCCGTTTTCTTGATTATTCTTCTTCTTTAATTTTTCAATGTTTCTTTATATATTTGCCTATATTTAATTTATGGTTTATCATGTTTTACAATTATCGCCATGTCAGCAGCGTAACACCCCTCTGTTATCTCTATTTTGCATTATAGGTACTAGTTATAGCTTTCTTCTTCATGTCGTTCATCAGTTCTACTTCTGATGGTACAAATATATACAAGTAAAAATACCAAGGGACTGTATGCAATCTTACTTTACCTCTTAAGTTGTTTCGAATAAATTCTTTTGGAAGTTTGGCAATCTGTTTCTTCCTTCTTTTTGTTTCAATTATTCTTACGTTTTTAATTTTGCCAAATCTTCATTAGCTTTTTTCATTTAGACTTTAATTTTTCAGATAAAAAATTTGAGGCTTTCTTGTATTATATTCTTGTTTCTATTTTATTTTGATTGCCGTTTCAAGGGTTGATGTATCTTGTAAGCACAGTCGTTTTATTTTCCTCCTTATTATCTTGGTTTTATACTTTTTCCTCCTTTCTATTCCTAATTAAACATTTCGTTTGTGTCATCATATGTATTCCTTAGCTTCATTTATTATATCAATCTTTGATTGTTTCTTGTCAACCCTCTTTTTTTTCTTGCTTTCAATTGATTTCTCCCCCAACTGGCCACACATTCTGTATTCATCTTCTGTTCATTCAAAGTATGATAATTCCCTGTGATTTTCTTAACCCTCGCACTACGGAAATGGGTCTCTAGTGACGTATGTTGCTATTTTTACATCGATTTCAAAGCACGAATACGTCTATGCTACTAATAAAAGCTTATCCATGATAATATATTCATAATATTTATGTTTATTTACAACCCTTTGCTGTTATTGGCCTCCAACTAAGAATGGTAAAGCGTTTGACATCCAGAAGTAATGAGTTTATTTAGTAAAAATTCTTCTTACAAATACAGTAAAAATGATTTATTACATTATTTGCATACTTTATTTATGCTAACCTATCCAATGTGCCTGACAAATAAATTTAATACAACTTTCACACTTATTACTATATTTGTTACTATATTTCGGAAAGCGGTTCCAAGTAACCCAAACGGATCTTCTCAGGTATACCATGTAACGTGCTAAAATTCTCATTTAACTTTAATACTAATTTAAATGCTTATTGGTAAAGAATCTTAGTACAGCCCTGTACATTTCAGTATATTTTAGTTGTTTAGTATATTTCTTTAATATCAAAGGTTATCCCAAAATGTTTTCATACAAGATGAAGTTGCTTTTAGAATAAAATACAGAGATAAAATCGAGTTTATAAAGATTCAGTAATAAAATTTGCCTTTTTAACAAAGGAATAATGTGTCTGAAAACGCATTTAACACAAATTTATAGTATTTGTATATGTCATCTTCAATTTGGATGAATAGATTTTTCTGAACTCAGACAAATAAAAAAACGGTCAGAAACCACATTTTTTAAATATCATGTTTTACCCTGCAAACAGATTTTGAGGCGGTCAAGTCCCGTGAAATTCAATAAAATGTTCTAGGATTTTATGTGTTTGTTTCTTATTGGTTTAAATTATCGTCAGCTTTCATATTAGTAGTGGTCTTAAAAACCCCTCTCTGAATTTATTCAAAGTTGGGACAGTTTTTCGATTTCTCAGTCAGTCGGACAAGAGGTCACGTACCCCAAAGTTAGAGGGCGTGCAATCGGCCGGGCCTTTTGCGGATATTTTGCGTTCGGTGCTATCGTTGTGAGTAAGTTATTTTACGGTAACACATCTACAGTACAGTTAGAATGTAACAAATTTTAGTGTTATATCGTACCGAATTTGTTGTTGTTGTTGGAGAGTTAATCTCCAGTAATGAGAATTATTCCGAAATTTTAGTTTAGTGAATTTTCATTCACGTAATAATAGTTTAGATGCCGAATATTAGGTACTAAAATTTAGTGTTAATTGCCGCTTATTTGAACGTTGTATTGACTTAAAAGAATTTGACTACGACATTTGTTATAAAAAAAAATTAAAACGAGCATCTCAAGCAACATTCATGTAATCTAAATACCGTTCCAGTTAATGTAAAAAATAGAGAATTTATTGTTAATGGCAATTATTGCAAAGTCAACGAATCTCGTTAAGATGAAATTGTTCAGAATTCAAAAATAAAAATTGTTCCCGCAACGTTCCAGGTCAGCAGTTTCCAGTTTTTTGTGTGCTGTGTTTTCCAGTAGCCTTCCATTGTTTATGTGAAATTTATTTGGGATTCCGAAACTATGCGATAGTTAAGAAAGAGAATTTTTTTTATCTAAAATGGTTCTTGTGTAATTTTATATTTTTAACCTCTTTTACAACTCAATATACAGATTTCAGATTTATCGTTTGATATAGTTAGGCTCAACAAACTGCTGATGTTTTTGTCAATTAAGATTTTATTATTATTGACTAATGTGTTTGATTAATTTAACGTCAATTTTAAATGAGAAGTCATTTCCAAACTGGGACTTTTCGAATTTTTTAACATCATTCAGTTTGTTTCGGCCCACTACTTTTTATTTGTTCCTGACTCTATTACTTAATCAGAAGCTTTTGGGGTTGACACCCACACCTATACTTGAATCTGCATAATAAGAGATCTTTAGCCGGTGCAATATAGTACAGTCAGTATAGTTTTTATTGTAAAATAAGCGATTACAGTAAGTACTCAGTATTTTGAATGTTTTGGTGTACTACAGTTGACGTCCATCGCGCGGCGTATGCTTTGTTTTTAGCGCAAAATTTATTCTAAAACATCTTCGAAAGATACACAAGCGCCTAAAGCAATATTTTGGAAAACAGCGGAATTATTTAAAAAAAATTAAAGCGCGGGTCACTTGAGACCTGGTTTCCATAGTCCGAGGGTTAATATAGAAGAATAATACACTATCCAAACTGATGTTTAATACTACTACTTATGTAAGTAAAATGTAACTTATTACGTATTATTAACCCGGGATATTATTTCCCAGGGTTTTCACAGGCTAAGTCGACCTGCAAGCCTTAGATATTTTTAAAAATTCCAATGTATCCCCCTCTGGGAAAACTCAGGACCTTAAAATTTCAATACATAGTTTTTGGTCGATCACTCATCTTTTTTGCTTTTTGTTGCAAAACACCTTCAAGAGCTTTACTAGCCACCAGGGTGCCGAAGAAGATGTAGAACCACACGGTCCACATAAACAAAGAAATGTGGACTGTTTATAATGACAGCTTCCTCGCACGATCGGTTCTGGTTTGGACTTTGTCAAAAGAGCCAAAAGATTGGCTTTAGCCCCAAATTAAACTGATTTTGAATGACCATTATTTCCATTTGTGTTTGCAAAGGGTTTTATGGGAAAATCTAGAAAAACGTCTAACAAATTATTCAAAGGCTCAAGAACATACTATTAAAAATTTAGAATTTTTACAACACACGGTTCTACTGTAAAGATTCACCGATTAGCACACTTAACTATAAACTCAATGGTCGTACTATTTTCATCATTAGCTGTATTAGTTTCATGTTCTTGTTCATGCACGAGTCAGGTTTGTGTGGTTAAGTAAATAAGTCTATGGACATGTTTGCTTACTATCTTACTCTAGGGTGAATTACTCTAGTTTCGTTATTTTCATAAGAACGTTTATATAAAAGTTTTCGTTGGCACTTTGGCTTACAGATTGTTAACAAATGTAACTAGAACATCATAATTATGCAGTTTGTAACTGCATTTATAACTATAAGTCTTCAAAGTCCTGCAACTTAGAACTGGTCTACGATACCACTGTTTACAGGTTATTAGAACTGTTGGTGTATTCTTATATTGATTCTTTCTAATTTAATGCAAAATATTTCATGTTGAAGACACTAAAAAGATAGAAAAAATCTACCTGACTTTTTCGGAACATCACAATATAAAGTATAGTAATAAATCGTGAGTATATCTTTCTGGAGAAAGAAAAATGCCGATTCCTTTAACGAAGCGCTATTACGTATAATGTTACTATTAATAAGAGCCATTAATTTATATAACAAAAGAGAACCCATACAATATTTATGTATTTCCTTAATTTTCCAAAACTAAGTAGTATTTACAGAAATATGAGATGTATAGAAAGTTTTTGTTTACTTCCATTTATAACCCTAAAGTTAGATCGACCTAAACAAATGTTTTGCCAGTCTGATCACATTAAGTAGGCCTTGCTCTAATTTAGTTAATAATTCAAACGAAAGGTCGATTATTTCAACACAAAACAGTTTAACTTGTAAAATTCCATTATTTGGTAGAACAATAATCCAAGTGAATTACTGATTAAGTGTTCCAGTTTGTAAGTATAAAGCTTTAAATTGTCAATTTAAGTTTATTAAAGAAATTTTCTGGTTATATTTTCAGAAGAAAATCTAAACTCGTTAAATGAAGGTGAATTCACGTTGCCAATCTCCGAAGTCTTTGGAAGTAACTATTATTATTATCAAAGTTCTATATTAAGTATCAACTATCACAAAGTTCTTGACATTACCTGTAGGGCAATAGGTACAATAGTTAACTAATTTTTGCGTACATAGGGTTTATTGGTACATCAGTTAGTTAATTTGTGACTAATTATATTAGAGTTTGTTTTCTTTACAAAATATGTATATTAGGGTGGTCCTTATTTGAGGGGCAAAACATAAAAGTCATCAGATTTGAACGCACACCGTTTATTTTTTTTCCTTTCAACCTATTTTGATAGAATACCAAATTTCATTCTGATAAATTAATGTTAACCCGTGCCGCACTGAGCTTGAATGTGTAAATAAGACTAAATTATTCAGAAAACGACTAAAAAATATGTATTCTCCTAAATAAAAAAAAAGTTAATCAATAAATATTTGTAAATACATCTAAATAAATGAACTCAAACGTTTATATACTAAATAATTAATATTTGTATTGATATTTCCTTTTTAATGTCCCTTTTTTACAATCTGGGAACTGTGATATTCCACACATCGCAGAACAAATTCTTTCTGTTCCTTAATAACAGTTAAGAGTCCATTGAAGTCTTGCATTAACTTCACTTCTCTCTCTGTCGTATCATTTACCACATGAAGATTCTTTAAGGTCTCTTTGGCGTTAATATAAGTTAATACACTCCCATCCTCATAATTTTCTTTATTCATAGAGTTCCACTTTTCTCTAAGTTTTTTTCAAGAATGTTATTTCTGGACTACTTGCTACTTGGGGTAACTCATTTTCAAACACACTCCGTAACACCAGTTCGTAGATATAATGACGACAAGGGAAAAATACAATCTCTCTTCCTGCTATCTGTTCCAGAAGAGCAACAGCTCCATTGAAACGACCTGTGTTAGAGGCAGTGGTATCAGAACAAAGTATTTGCACTTTCTCGTCTAATCCAATCTTTTAAAGCGTTCCACACTGCCCACGATTGCTCTTTTCCAGTGGAATTTGGTAATGTGGGCACACCAAATAGTTGCTCCTGATCTTCATAAGTAATTATAATCGGAAGTCTTTCGGTTTTTGAATCCCTGACATTCAAAGCAGGTAGCAGCTTACCGCCCCAATGTAGTCACAAATTTAGGATCCTTTTCTTTAAACAAGACTTTAATCATTTCCGCCTGTTGTTTTCTTAAATGTTTTCGACACCGTTGAATTGAACTGCGGTTAAGTGCCAAATCATTAACATTGTGCCCCAAAGCCTCGGTTGCTGCTTCAAGAATGAATACGGCATCCCTCTGACTCTGTCGACATCTATCGAGAGCAGCTGCTAGTTTTCGAGTTAAGAAACACTTCCTTCCGCGCCTAACTACATCTGTCTCTAGGTTCTCCTTTTCTGAGTTCGCCATCTTACCGTATAGATTTGCATTGGAACAAGAAGCTGTAGCTGAGTTGGTAGAGGGTCCTGAAAAAGTTGAAATAATATAACGGTCACTCGATTCATCATTTGACTTGCCAGAAGAATCAATCGGAATTTTGAGAAACTCTGGATTGTTTTAACTCGTCGCCCGTCTTTCCTCCTCTTTCATGACCCGAATCCTTACCCTTTCCTCTTTTCTCGCTAATTTCCAATCTATTCCTCCTAGTTTTATGTAAAATGTATAACACAATCGTGATTGGTTCAATATCCTCTGAGGAGATACTTAGTGCTATTGGAGAACTGAATAATGTAAAATCTTTGGGACCTGATAGTATTCCCGTTTACATAATTAAAGCATGTCGCGAGTTTCTAGTGACGCCACTTTTGAAAATCTTTAATCTGATTTTAAGTAGCAATTGTTTTCCCACAAAATGGAAAAATGCCAGTATAGTGCCTGTGCATAAAAAGGGTTCCAGATCTGATGTAACTAATTACCGCCCAATAGCTCTTCTCAGCGTATTCTCTAAGATTTTTGAAAAAGTAGTTAACAATAGATTACGTCCTCAAGTTACAAATTTAATCACACCCAGACAACACGGTTTTGTAAGTAAAAAGTCAACTGTTACCAACCTAGGTATTTTTTCACAATTTGTCAGTGAGGCTTTGGAAAATCAATATCAAGTTGATGTAGTGTTTACTGACTTTTCCAAAGCCTTTGATACTGTCGCTCATTCATTATTATTACATAAACTTGATCATCTAGGATTTTCAAACAATCTTGTTGGACTCTTCGAGTCTTACCTTTCTCACAGAGTCAGTTCTGTAATCTGCAATGGCTATACATCTAAACCCTTTATAGTACCTTCTGGAGTGCCACAAGGTAGCATTTTAGGTCCGTTATTTTTTATTATTTTTATTAACGATATATGTAATTCCTTGTGCCACTCCGAGGGATTATTGTTTGCTGATGACTTTAAAATATACTGTCGAATAAGTTCTCTCGATGATTGCCGTATGTTGCAAAGGGATTTAGACGCTATTTATAACTGGTCGATAAAAAATAAATTATTTTTTAATATAAAAAAGTGTTATTGTATGACGATATCGCGCAAACATAATATTTTTCAGTACGATTACTCTATGGGCGAGGTTAATCTTGAGAGACTTGACAGATTTACAGACTTGGGTGTTTCATTTGACTCATTCTTTAGGTTCAATATTCATTATGATAAGATTATCGCAGCTGCCTCTAAACAAATGGGCTTTATTATTCGTAACTGTAGATATTTTACAAAACTAGATACATTACTAATACTCTTTAATTCTACAGTTCGTTCCAAATTAGAATATGCTTTAGTTATCTGGAATCCTTTTTATGTATCACATAGCCTGGAAATAGAAAAACTGCAGAAACGTTTTCTGAGATTTTGTGCTTATAAGTTCGATCACAATTATGATCGCAATGAACATTATCCATCTCTATTAGCTAGATTTCAAGTGACATCACTGGAAACGAGAAGGCAACATGTTATCTTACTCTTCTTATTTAAAATTGTTAATTTTATGGTTGATGCACCGTACTTACTCTCTAGACTTAACTTTAATATTCCGGATTCCCGTACTCGTTATAGCAATACCTTCTATTATCCATGTCCTAGAACAAACGCATACCTGAGTTCCCCGGTACTAACAATGATTAGAGCCTTTAAAAAATATGATCAACGCATTGATTTGTTCAGTTCTACCTTCAGTTCTTTTCGGTGCTTTTTAACTGATTCACAAACTGATAACCATATCTGATATAATCATTTATTCTTTATTTATTCTATTTTTCTTATATAAGTAATTTCATAATATTTTGAATTTATAATCTCTTTGCTACTTTTATATATTTATATATTTATCTATAGATTTAATTTATATATTTATATTAACTTATCACATATAACGTATTACTACCTTTTTTTTTTGTTTTCCTTGTTAAAATCATCTGTGTTTACTTTCATTATTTAATTATTTAGTTATATTTAACAATTGTATTTTTATTAAAAATGTTGTTTCTGTCATTTATTAGTATTATGCAGTAATATTTCTATGTAATATTTAATACTATTCAGTTGTTTCTATTATTTATTAGTTACTATGCAGTAATATGCACGCAATTTTCTTTTCTTTTCTTTTATATTATTTGTTTTCCCTGTAATTGGATATTTTGTATCTGTTGGGAAATAAATGTATTATTATAATTATAGTTGGCCTCTACTTGATGTAATCAAAAAGTTTTTTTTTCTATTTTTATCATTTCCAAGGCATTGGCATGGGCAATGTCAAATAGATCATTTAAATTATGAACGAACTTCTGTTCTCGTTCTCTGCGGGTATCCGTCGTTCTATGGGAACCTTTTTGCAGACTACGCCACTCTGAATGCAGCTCTATAATTTTTTTTGTACAATGACGCAAAGCTCTTCTAAGAATCCTGGCCTTCTCCCAAAATATTAAGCACTCGCGCGCCACCAAACTTGCGCTTTCACTGATAGTTAATTTCACCTCGCGTATGTTAAAAAATAAGACCAACAAAACCTGTATATTAGACGGTAATTTACGGCCGCTTATATGGTGATTAACTTCACCAACTAAATAAATATTTCCCTGATTACTTCTTAAACCGCCCGTCATGTTGTTGATAAAGAATTAGCACACTTGAATGGAAGCCAACACTAAACTAAAGGTGAAAAGATAGGCTGGCGTAGGTACCTGCACGGAGCATGCACTGACATACTTCGACATGACGTACCACTTTCCGCTCGATGCGGCACGGGTTCCTCGCCTTTAATTTCGACAAAATGGGTCTTAAATTTCTTTTTATAACAAAAGGAAAAAAATTAGGTGGTGTGCGCACTGAAATAAAAAAGTTGAAAAATAAGGACCACCCTAATGTATATATAGCTATATAATAGTTAAAGGAAAAAATATTTCTACAAAAATAGCCAATGGAAAAATATGTCTACACTTTGCTTTAATTTCGTAATAGGTTAACATAATATTTATGCCCTCCAAGTACAATCGTGTATGACCTCGTAGAAAAGTTGTCTGAGTAATAAAGAACGGGAGAGCGCAATGTACTTGCTACAATAGCTCCATTACCTCCGTTGCACTCTTATAAGAGTTTGTGTGGAACCCCGACACTGCAAATGCGGAAAGAAGATCGGAGTATAGATGATATTGTGGCGAATGTCCCACAATCTGAAGTAAGACAGATTTATAATAAAAACATCAAGCGCCTTGTCTCAAGTAGACGAATGAAATTTCCAAATCTGATAATGATATTTAGCTCGTAAGTATACATATAGAGACTCCAACATCTTGTTTTGAAAATGCCTAAGTGTAAATCTCAAACAAAGTAAATTTAATACAGATTTATGTTTTTTGCTTGTTTGTTGTTAATTTTCATTCAAATTAATGAAACCTAAGAGATATGGTTTGAAATTTTCTCAAAAAGGACGGGGTTCTGTTTTCCTTTAAAAAACTAAAACTTTCCAATCAAATATGAATGATAAATAGAAATGATTTTTATTACCAAAACAAGAAATACAATTATCACGCTATAAACAGAATTATAGCCTCATTTTATTAGGTAAATATTAGATTATGGAATTGATTTTTTATGGATTAATTGAATTTTAATTTTAATTTAAGGTAATAATTTTAATTATTAAGTTGGCTTGCAACTTACTTTACAAAACCTGCTATTAGCTAATTAAATAAAGTACTTCCAACTATATATAGTAGGTTATAATATTAATTCTCCTTTTTGTGATACCTTTCACAATAAAATCCTCAATTGGTTTCAGCACTAAGAACCACGTTGGTTTCTCAATTTGATACTATATAGATAAGCTTTCCACTTTTTCCTGTTACTTAAAATAGATGGTTATACCCTGCCCATCGAGACAGTGTGAAACATTCAGAAAACCAAGCAAGTTCCTTTTCAATCGATTTCTGTAAGGGTTAATATTTTATGTCCAAAACAGTTTATTTACTAATATGCAATCCAAATAATAACACTTTTAGTGTTAAATATTTCTACTAAAAACTTTCACGATTTACAACACTTACCTATTAATGTATGTATGTACAGTTGCGATCATTTGCTAAGGAACGATGAAAAAATCATAACCGCCAATTTTCCAGTTTTTTTGTACGTGTAAATATAAGTTTATTAGATTAGAGTCAAGAACACTTCATTTTTTAACATTATAATTCGTCAGTTCAGAGATCAGGCCGAGTTACAGCGTACATGGTACAAAAAACTAAAAACCGGCGATGACTATTTCTTCATCGTTCATCCCGCGAATGATCGCAACTGTACATGTATCTTTCAGTTTATAATTCTTTCAATTTTATATTTATAAAACCTTAACAAAATTCTTATAGGTACCTACTCCTTCGAAAAAATTATATCAATTTCCATTTGTTTTTTCACTCCCACTAGTAGACCTTTATTGTCCAACTACCTTTCAAAACTCCATCTTAACATTTAATTAATCGCATTGAAAAATAGTTTGATATCCTCACCTTTATAAGGTGTTCATTATTTTTTACATGAGATCAAATCTCCATGTACACCATAACTCTTTATAACCTAACAATTTTTATAGTTTTAACATTATAATATTTATTTAAAATCGTAAACCAGGCCTTTACGATACAGTTGCAGATAAATAGCTTTTAGATTAATAAGAAGTTAACATTAAAGCATATATACACTAGCTATGCAATATATATAGGTACATCTCTAAGTCGGCTGCAGCCGCAATTAGGGCCTACGTAATAATAATAATCGCTCCCTCCCTCCCGCACAAGCTTATAGCTTCAAGGGTCTTGGTTTAGGTTATGGGTTGTAGCAATTATTATTATTATATATAATTCAAATCCACTTAATGGTAAATTAGGCTTCTTTTGTTGCACTTAAGTTTATGTAAAATGTCTCGAGAGCAAAGAATCGCAATATATTAACATATTACTAATTAATTTTCTCTGCTAGTTTTGTTATAGTAATGTAGAAAAATCAGCAGCGGAAAATTTCGAACTAAAATTAAAAGCTTGTGTGGATTACTAGTTAGCATGTTCAATACCCGGCCAAGATGATAATTTTTGTAAGCGAAGAAAAATTGAAAACATGCCTTCTTCTTGGATAAGAAAGTAAAGCCGTAAGCCTATATCAATGCGATATTTGCACCTCAAAAATCCTGACTGGGGGTAAACTTTACCTAGATTCTAAGAAATTCTTGCAGGATCGCTACATGGTCGGCCACATCGGTGCCTTGAGATACGAGTGGATGTTTGGATGTTCTACTAACCCAATACAAGAATTCAAGAAAACTGTCAGTGAATTACAATACATAGTGGAACCGAGATATAAGAATTATAAATTTATAAAAAAATAAGCAATTTATTTACCTTAGTCTCAAAAATCAGCAGTTTCAAATTTGGCTCAAAAGACCAAAACTTAAGAGGACATAAGTCATTTTGTTTGTCGAAGGCGGACTAAAGTGTTTTTGTTTGAAAATATACAGAATAATACACATCTTATGGAATATAAACTTTAAAATAAATATTTTAATTCTATTTTTTATAGTATAGAGATCGCCCTTACATTTGGTAACGCATATTTAGAAAAAAAATGGTACCCCCTCTCCTTCTTGTAACGCTACTCTGAACTCTACTCTACTCTACTCCGCTTCGATAATTACGTAAAGCAAGTATAAACCTCCCCACCCAACTAAATAATTTTATAAAGCATGTAAACTCTGAAATTGTATGACGTCGATGAATAAAACATCTCGAATACCGCGAAATTTGAAATATTATTTTATGAAATGATGAAATTACAGCAATAATATAACGCAGAAAAATACTTAATTTATTAAAATAATATTCATACCTACTATCGTTTTAAATCAATTTACCATTTAGAACTTAAATAATTCATTTTCTAGAAAAAAAGTTTATGTAACGCTAAGCTTAATACCCCCCTACCCTTTGTAACACTGCGTAACGTTATCAAAGACCCTCTCCTTCCCCGTCAAGCGTTATGTAATTTAAGAACGACCCCTATACGTTATAATACTTTTATCTGTTAACTTACACTGTAAATTACAGCGTAAGCTTAGCTTTCAGGCACACGAAACGCAGTACGTCCTTATTTTACGGACAAAACGCATTATGTGTGTCGAAGTTCGGTGGACAAAACGCATTCTAAAAGTCCGAGTAAACTTTGCAAGGCATTTTAAAAGAGATGTTATGCGGTTAGGTCGTCGAGTTGTACTTAAAAAAGACGCAGATTTATACCAGCTACGCAACGGCATAACTATTTGGAAAAAAGCAGCATCAAATTACGATTGCATTAAATTATAAACAGTTTCTACTCAAATGCTTTCGTTCTACGACTGGCAAACTGATAGTAATCTCTCAATAATACAAGTGCGAAAGTAACTTGGGGTTCATAATGTTGTTATCCGCCACTACTCTACTTTAAAAGGTAAAGTTTCCAGATGTGATCACCTGGAAAGTGGTAATAAAATGCTTCTGTTTAGCAGTAACACATTTGACGGTGTTCAATTTAACATTGTTTTAGTTGTACGATGTATAAAGGTCCAGTCAGAACAATTAGATCGTGATAATCGTCATTATTTCAAGATAGGATGTATTGAGATAATAGCAAGGATGGATTTCATTAATAGTTATTTGTGTATTTAATGCGCGAACTGTTACTTTGGTGGTCAAGAATGAAAGTCTTTTGACGAGGCGTAGCCGAGTCAAAATCTCATCCGAGATCACCAAAGTCATTTTGAGCACGAATTTCACACAACGTTTTTTTTCTACAGCGTTATTGAAATAACTGAAAAAGTAGAAAAAAAAATCATAAAAAATAACACAAGGAATTTTTATTTTAGCGCAAAGTGGTCAGTTTCATTGTTGCTACGGAAACGACTTTTTTGCTCTGAATTGAAAAATATTTCGTGCACGTATCTATTTGATACACAAATACCTCCATTGGTTCTGTTGCATAAGTAAGGTACACACTTCTTCAAAAGTTAATGAAATATTGCCTGCAAGACGTTTCAGGTTGTGCTTTTATACATGATTCCCATAATTCGTCAAAGTGAAGAGAACTGGATAGGATAATGCACAAATTTGTTTCGTGGGCAGAAACTTATTGCAAAATACTTTTTTGATTACCACGAAAAACTTTCCAAATTTCCTTAGCCGGATGTTGCTCCTATGAAAGCAGTTCCGTTATCGAAATATATGTTACGCGATTTCTCTTGTGGAAAAGAAAACTCGTCGGTGACCATCTCGAGGTACACGGTTTTCGTTAAAAAATGCACAAATATGCAAACATAAGCCTCAACTATTTTAGATCCACGATCTTTTTTGTTCTTGCGTAACATTGGCCCAGCGTAATCACAACCCGTAGTTTTGGTTGGGATTGTTCAAGAACTAAGTAAATTGAAATAAATTGACATTAAATAAATGGATTGGTTGAATTTGTTTCTGAGAAACATGGAAACATCTTATGCAATAATGGAAGACCTTACGTGCTAGATTCCTGCTTCCAGTAGACCCGAATCTTTGACGAATCGGACTGAGCAACAGCTGGGGACTAGCATGAAACAATCGCTCGTGCTTTCTCCTACATAGAAGTTATGTTAGATGGAGTTTACTTAGTAGGGGTAAAGGATGTATCCAACTGTATGAATATCTGAGTTAAATAACCTGCCCGTACTTGCAATAAAACAGAATCTGTAAATAGAAGAAATAGAAATAGAATCTGTAAAACCACTGAAGTCGAAAACCTGACTTGCCTTGAATTTCAGAGTAAGGCAACATAGTAAACACTTGGTATTTTAATATTATGATTTTTTATTAATTTATAAAACTTAGTCAACATGAAAATACCCTTTTCAACCTTGAAAGATTTGAGTAGCAAAATGACTACTTTGCCCTACAGTTCAGGTATGTAAAATTCGATTATAGGCATAAAAATTCAGCTTTGGAAAGTCATGATGGCCCACCCACGCCACAATAGTTCCTAGCTGATCAATTCATTGGGAGTAATTCACCTAAATCAGCAGGACTTTATGCTGTTGGGACATGTTTTCAAATAGTAATCAATTTGAACAAATTCTTGTATTTTAGCAACTCGGTTGCCGAAAAAAGTTTTCAGCAAGATGAGAGGTGTTTTTTAATATAATCCAACCTAACACTACTGTCGAATCTGACCACAGATACATATTATATTATTGAAGTTTACTTTTATAGAATTTAAAACTTGAATCTGGGAGCCTGGTGGGTATCAAGCAAGCACATAATTCTAACCGAGGTATTTTTAAATTCTTGAGAGAGGCAATTTTGGTTTTTGCACATAGCAGTTAAACAATTACTCCATCAGACAAAATGGAAATGTAAAATATAAAAACCCATAAATTTAAGAAGATGCATCTGTAAACCCATGGAATTCAATTTTTTGCAATTCATTGAAACTAAGAGTTTCATTTCTGAACGTCATCCATTTTGGATGAATCCCTTGCAAAATCGACTCGTCCCATGAAACCTTTTCTAGCTGCAATTGCCGGAGTACCATTTTTAAAACAATCTTGCAGAGACTAAGGAATTCTAGTGGATTCAAGATCTGAGATCTCTCAGAAAAAAATATTCTATTTGTCACTCGAACATTCGTAGAAATTAAAATGGAATAAAAGACAATAAATGAATGGAATAAAAGACAATTATGCCGGACTCACTACGTTCGTCCGTCACACTAAAACAACTGCAGATTCGACACAAAAAGTGTGACTTCTCCGCCTAATAAAGAAATATACTATATTGTAAATAATCTCAGTACGGCTCTGTATATTTAAATATATTTTTGTTGGTTTAAAATTGCAGACTAAAATCTAATAGCGTTTTTCCTTAATATAAAAGGTCATCTAAAGCGTTCTCACGTGGATGAAATCGTTCTCTTAATAAAAATACAGAGATAAAACTGCTTTCTTGACGGAATGATAGTCTAAAAATGCATTTAATTCAAATTTATGTTTTCTTGTACGTACTGTGCTTATTTTCGCTTTTGATAAATAGATTCTTCGAAAATATATATCAAAAAAGAACAGTCTAAAATATTTTTAAACATCAGGTTTCATGCTACAAAGCATGTCTTCGACCATGCAAATGCCGTGGAATGTTCGAGGAGGTTTTCTCTTATTGGCGCGATATGTGCCATTTCTGGATCTGATATGGTAATAGTATACTTCCCTTTCTTAAAATATTATTTGCTCGGGGAAAAAATGAATTTTTAGAGGAGTTGAAGACAAATCGTCAAGCGAGGTGAAAAGCGTTTGAAGAGTCTGAAGGAGTTCGCCAAGCAGGGCGCATACAGAAGGTCGTGGATAACTTTCCAAATGGACGCGAGGTACTGTTATGGACCGCCAAGTGAAATAAGTTTGAGTTTTCCTGTTCAGTTTACCAATAAGAAATTTAAGAGCTTTAGATTAAAGCTTAGTATTTATTTATTTATTTTTGGGCTAGGAATCAGGATGGCGGAGCATCCTTCGTACCTCATGGCACCGACTACTATGATCATTTGGCCGACCCTACTAGAATACAGCCGAATCTGGGAGAATTCCACCCCCAGTAGAGATCTTTATCGTGCCAAACATCGCATGACACGGGACCTACAGTTTTACTACCTATCCGAAAAGAAGGCATGTTTTAAATTTTTCTCCGCTGTGAAAAATTACCAGCTCGGCCGGGGATCGAACCTGCGATCTTTGGATTATGAAGCAAACATGCAAACCACTAATCCACCGAGACTGGTAGCTTAGTTTTTTTTTATTTTGTTTTAGTAAAATAAATAACTAATCCAGTGTGCTGTTAGTTTATGATTTGTGAAGTGAATTCAATAATTTATTGAATTTTAAAGTCAATGAAACTATATTTTTGTTCCGTATTGCAGCGCTAATATTAGGAAGTGCGTAAATTTGTGCCGGCTTAAGAATAATACCATATTGGGGATAATGCAACCTTTTGAGAAATAAAATTGTGTCACCGTAGTAATCTCTTAAATGATGAACGTTTCTTTTGAAATTATATCGGTCTAAATCTTCATTAATGAAAGGATACTGCAAGTTTACGTATGGCATAATTATCATAAATTTTAGTTCTTAAACAATAGTTATAACTTCGGCATTGACACCGATGATTCAAAGTTCTACATTTATAATGTGTAAGGTACCTTGTATCTAATATTTAAGTGAATTTAAAGGCATTAATGTGTCAGTGATACTTGTGGAATCTAAAGGATTGTAAACTACAACAAATTAACAAGGATTACCAGTTAAACTGTATGTTAGAAGTAAGTTTTGTAATGAAAATTTAGTTGTACCATTTGCATGAAAACCTTTTGCTAATAATGCAAGCATTTTCTTCTCAATAAGGATCCTTATTAGAACATTATTATGATTGTTCTTATTACTGTCTTCTGAGATAAAAGATTATCTTTATCTTTGAATAAATGAAAAATTAAACTAAACCTTATTGTGATAATATTGAACCGATCATTAATTGATGTTATTCAGTTATCGAACCTGCTTTAAAGTCAGTTTAACTAATTATGATTAGTTATTTAATTTAAAAGATTTTTATTAATATAATCCGAATCTTTTTTTTACTTCGACTTCGAGTAAATGACACCCATATTTCTTTTATTTCTACAAACCTTATTTTTCTTTACAATCCATAAGCTAGAGAAATCAGTACCTACTCCTGAATAATAAGTTGTCATCAAAAACAGATCTTTTTTCGGAGCATAAAGTACAGTAAGTTTCGTTCTTGGTTTTCAGTAAACATGTTAGTATTTTCAACAAACCAATTTCAGTATTTTCAGTGTAATTAGAAAGCGATGTTACAATTGACGCCCATTCGTGGGACTTTTATGTTTAGTAATTCTCGTGTGTTACAATTGACAGTCCCCTCGTGGGGCATTTGTCAAGTTGAAAATATTATTTCCAACCAAAATTGTTTAATTTAATAATTATAATAAATAGTATGTTTATAATATAAAATTAATGAATTTTGTTGCAAATGCTTTTTTGCAGATACGTTTATTGTAGTTTTTATAGTAATTTACATGAGGTGCAGTAACCTAAAAATTAAATATTGTTGTTTTAAATTTTCTATAACAATATAACCTCACAATTTCAAAAAAATCTTCTCTTATTATTCATGTGGTAACCTTATTAAAATGTTAAATTATACCAAGATTCGTCGAACCGAGTCGAACACAATAAGAAGTGCCTTAATACAGAAATAACAACATATATTTTGAATTAATTTTTTGTCTACTGTTTTAAATTTTTTTTATTTTTGTATTGTATTAATTATAATCACTGAGATAGAAAATTACAACATTCCTAGAAATAGCCACCAAACATATCGACAACTTCAATTCTTGGCGCTATTAGTGATGGAAGTTCCTGTCTTCCTATAAACGTGATTAGTAGTCCCAAAACCTAACAGGCTGGAATCTGAGAGGGCGCTCCAAGTGGTTGACCGATATCGTGCATCTCGAATTAAACAATTCAGATTTACTTAAAAATACAAACATTAAAAGATTATAAAAATTAAGTAGTGTTGACTAATCTACACAGCGAAAGCTTCATCATAAAAAAATAATCACGTACATTGGCCCAGTGGACTTCTCAAACAAACTGGAACAAAAATAAGTGTTTTAAATATATAGATAGTCGTCTTTTAATCATATCAGCTTTATGGACACACTGTATATATGTAGAGCAATAAACGATAAGGCAAATGAAATAATAATTTTGCAATGAAAATAATGTTATATGGAGCAGAGCTACCATACTCTAACTATTCATAAAACAGAGGTCTTGATTACCCTTTTGTATGTATTACTATTTTGTTGAACCTATAGATTTCATTTTATTGCAAATAAACCTTTCCAAAGTACTAATCAACTTTTTTATATATGTGCATAAAAAGAAAACCCTAAACATTTTCAACCGTAAACATCCTTTGAATAATTTTAAACACGCTGTATAAACCATAAAATCTGCACCCACAAAAGAAGAAAGCAATATGAAATCGATCATAAAAAATGCTTATAACCTTAAATCATTGTAAATAGAGCGAAACCAAATCCATCATCATATTCAAAAATATATTTCAGTTCTCTTGGACGATTTGAATACATCAAAAACGCAACACAATGGTGGAAAATTTAGCTTAAAATTGAATTTATACTTTTAGTTCTTTAGATTGAATAAGCCGTTTATAGTTAATAAATCTACTACAGAAACGAATAAACTTGAATATTAATATTCTAAAATATCAAAAAGTGTTTCTTAGGATTGAAAAGAAAATATTTTAAATCCACGAGGGCAGATGAAAATAAAAAAGAAAAGAACCTGGATATAAGTGGAATTATTCAAAAATATTAGCAGATGACAGAAGAACATATCCATTTCCATAATAACATAGAAGAGGGAAAACTAAAATAAAGGGACATGGATGAGAATATTTTGCTTATCCTAAACCTTATTTGATCCTCTTTGAATGATCTTTTTAGAAGGTACTAGGAGATGTACGAAAAGGGATAAATTAGTTGGGTCTAGGCTTATACAAATCATATTGAATCGGGTCTAACCTCAAAATGAAAAATGGCCGGTAGAAGGCTAGCCATGAGGAAATTTCTATGTATAAAACAGGAATATAAATTGTTCGTGAATAATAGGCTAGGGTATTCTTAATTTATAAATTATAATTCAATTTTAATTATGAGTAAGCATTGAATTGAACAAGGTTTGTATTTTATGGTGAATTTTAACACACAAAGCCGATTTTCGTAAAATTTCTGTTGTTAGAGATCAGATCATTCCACATTTACATACACATAACCTCTGAACCTGCAGTCATAGAGTATACGATAAACACATTGTGACATACATTTACAGGAATTCAGGTTGTATTGGTTATTATCCCGGTTTATAGCAAATTCCTAATATGGCTTGTTTATAACCCATATGACATCCGTAAATGGCAATTCATATGTCTGTGGATGTGAAAGCAATTTACAAGATCTTTATTTTATGACTATATATAACGAAAGTTAACATTTCTTCACAAAACACAATTATAATCCTCATTTCATGTATTCAGGCTGACTATTTCAGGCAGAATGTTTTCCGATAGGTACTGAACAAGATGATATAGTAAATTCTCTTTAGATCAGTTAGCACAGCTCTGGGCTGGGCATTGATTAATTGAAAGAACTTGGAATTAGTCTTTTGGACAAATTGATTGATAGTGCGAATACTTGATCATTCTGAATTTCAATATCCATCGTTTTATTTTGAAAATTATCGTCGTGTTTTCCGTGAGTTATACGTGAAACGAATTATAGAGTGTTTATAAAGTTCTGCAAACAATTCCTAAAATTATTTGTATTTTAATGACAACCAAACTCAATTATCTCACTAGTTAAATGGTAATGTAAACATTAGTACTTTGTCAAGAAATTCTGAGAAAAATACACATAACAAAAAAAATACAAATTTTATTTTTTAATTAAGATAATCTTGAAATTCAAAATTAAAAAACATATAAGCAATAATTAGAAAAACCTTAATAGTAAAACATGACAAACATGTAAACGACGCGTACGTAATGTGCGATCAATAATTTTCGGCCTGATATTTTCCATCTCTGCACTAATCTGATGCTTTGAATGTCTATATTGTTTGGTCTATTAATGTAAACTCGCTATTTTAAACAACCCTATATAATAATAATAATAATAATTGCTACAATCCATAACCTGGAAACCAGGCCACAGAAGCTATGAAACTTGTGCCGGAGGGAGGGAGCGATTACTATTATTACGTAGGCCCAACGTGCAGCTGCAGCCGACTTACAGATGGAAGAGCGCAAATCCCACATTAGTGTCACAGCTAAAGAAAAACTACAGAAAACCTTAACCAGATCTGTCGGTACCAGGAGTCGAACCTGGCCCGCTGGGGTGAAAATCTAGCATGCTAGACAATACAACCAATGCTATAGAAAGTCAGGTGAACAAGCTGAGTACCAAATCGGTTCTCAAAAAACATATCAAGAAACTGCTGGACTTCTACATCAAAGCGGAGAAAAGTTTCATCTTGTTCAAACCAAATGATATGACGGGGCATAATGCCATCTTCAATGTTTGGATAAACAATTTCCAGAGCTCTAACTAACTGAAAACGCAGTCCTACAAGACAACGACTTATTATTCATAAATTTATTTTTCCTTAGTGGCTGTGAGATTCTTGAATCCACTGGGGATTTTCTTGTTACCAATTCTGCAGTTATGGTAATTTGCAAAGCCATTTAAGGAAAAGCGATTCAACGGTGACGTCATACACGCTACTGGTTCAAACAGTTTTAAACCGACGTGGAAAATGTATTTAAACCAGTGACTTGCGCGCTTTTTTTGTATAACATAACATAAGATATTTTTGTATAACAGTATTTTGATATTAACATTGAGTTGTTTGCTTATAATAACATCAATTCCCAACTACGCAGGGCAAAATTATATTTCTAACATCCATTAGTTTATAACAAAATAAAAGTATTTATTACATATTTATTACACTATTACACACTTACAGATAAATTTTGCTGATCTGTAGCTTCTAGGTTATGTTTTACGTTTACTATTCTTTGAATAAACCACGCCTACAAAGTAGTGGTTTAAAATGCTTCATTCTAGCGAGTTTCTCAAACGATGACGTACTCGTTGAACCGGGTTGAATACATTTATAAATACGGTTCATCACTAGAAAACCCCCTTAATATCAATAAAAAACGTTTTGTTCTAAATCTCAAAATAGTTCTCCATGGTCTCCTTCAAATGTCAGATCTCGACTATAAGGTAAACGGCCCAGCTTAATAAAGTTGCATTTGTGCAAAAGGCTTTGGATGATTTTGGAGGCTTTAGGCACTTTATTGAAGGAAGAGGGAGAAGCACCTTACCTTACGTAAGATTGATTTTTGAAAATAGCTGTACGCAGCTCTTTGAGGATGCTACCATAAACCTTTGCATTAATTGTAGAATGTTAAACATATATTCAATCAAAAGCTTGCATATCTCAAAAGATGGTTGCTCCAGTTTTTTTGCTAAAAGTTTTGTGAGAACGGTCTTTGGGAAGCAGAAGTCTTGTGAAGCCACTCCATAGACTACAAATGTGTTTCAGGATCGTAGTGATGTATCCAGGCCGTTCCCATGTATTATATGTATTAATAAGTCGAGATCAGTTTCTAATAATTCTAATAATGGTTTTATTGCTCAGAAAGCAATAATCTGAGAACCCACCTTGTTAAAACTTACTCGTGCCCAGTTTGTCGTGCAATTACATTGTCAAGGCGCTAGGTTCCGATAAACCTGATGCTGTAGCAATGTGGAAGATTATGTATGAGGCGCCCTCGATACTTATGGCTTCCACTTTCTTGCACATTTCAACATTCTTCGCCTCTGCAGGTCTTCCACTTCTCGTATCATCGCAACTGTTTTGTC
The DNA here is from genome assembly GCA_929113105.1 of Agrypnus murinus. Taxonomy (NCBI): domain Eukaryota; kingdom Metazoa; phylum Arthropoda; class Insecta; order Coleoptera; family Elateridae; genus Agrypnus; species Agrypnus murinus. Next base: position 75,679,231 of record OV816028.1, on the reverse strand, counting down.
CGAAGTTTAATTGTGAAAAATGATCAAATATAATGTATAAATCTGATATATCTCTATACGCCACAATCATTTGGATTGTTTCCATGTTTTGTAAATAATTTGATAGCAATTACAAACACGCATCTAAATCTTGCTTCGATTCAGTTACGATACGCCATTATGAAATGTTAAATAATAATTTAGACAACTTCTAATGGAACAAAACTAGAAAATAAAATAATACTAAAAGCTATTATTATTTAATTTAATATTCTCAATAATGATAATAGTAATAATGAGATCTCTATGATTGTTTTTATTTTTTTTTATTTGTCTTTATTTACTAATATTAGGAATAATAAAACGCACTTACTTCTTTTAAAAGAAAAGCATTTAAAAGAATATAAGCACAAGCGTCTTATTTTGTCCCGTTGGTAGATAAACTGGTACACAAAACACAGCTCTCCTCTTAGATTTCCAATTGTCAACCAATATCGATATATCAGCTGATGAATTTATTTTATAAAAATCTCCTTCTTGGTTATTATGTGTTGCAATCCAATAAATTGAATAAAAAAGTGATAATAAAATCTTCTTGTTTCAATAGTGATTTATGAATGGTAAGTATAATCTTCTTTGTATTATTTAAATTTTATTGGTTTACAATAATAGGTTCAACCCTACTTTTTATTAATAATTTTGCGTTTACAAAACCGCCCTTCCACGTCGATTAAAATATGATAACTAAATTGTTTTTCTTCCACGAGTATTTATATTCTCGAGAATCAAATAAAATTTTAACGAAATTCAACGCAAGTGACGCCAGGAATTTTACAAAACGATAAAGATTATTAAATTTCTAATTTCTAATTGCATAGAAATGTAGCCTACAAAATTACAAACAAAATGATATAAGATGCGTGAATCTTTAATCAACAAATAAGGCTGTAGATCAACATTGACCGTAGCTATCGAATGGATTGCAAAAATGTTAATTACATCTTAATTATACGATTCCAAGTTACAACATATGCTGCATTACGCCACTTTGTAACTTTCATGAATAAATTTACATCATGAACGAATTAATATATAAAGGAAAACATAACAATAGTTTTGACGATAAAACGTTTTGACTCAAGATTTTTATTCCTTAAAGCAATTTAAACCAGAAAAAACCCAAACAGTTCGTGTACTTTGTACAATAATCCAGAGGACTACAATAAAACATTTAGTGTTAATTATAAACATCTGTTTTTGTTTGTGACGTCACGAGTTTGGCGATTCGTTTTTATTTTGTAAAAATTTGTTGGTTTATTAATTGTTTTATGTAAAACATATAAAAAGGCCAGGAATAATTAACAAATTCAGTCGATAAAACGCATTGGGAGTATCCATGCTCGACTCTAGACAAAAATTTGCAAAGTAAAATAAGGTTAAGTGATAACCATATGTTTTTTTTTGTAAACAAACGACAATTTTTAACAAAGTGTTTATGGAATTGAATAGTTACCTGAATATTTAAATCAAAGAAGATTTATTTTCGTTCTTCAACAATTATATGGAATTGTGAACGATTTATTTATTAAATTAAATCAAGAAGATTTTTGTTTCCATTATTGATTTGGATAATCGACTTGTATGGATTTTTAAGATCAGCTGTGCGAATAAATGCTGTAGTACCAATTGTAAAAAGATTTGAGTGGATTCGTTGACGTTTATATACAAGGTAAATCAAAAATAAAAAGGATTTGGTTCACGATAGGAACAACAAAATCTTAAAGACATTTTTTTAATTCAAATTCAGAATTTATTTTTCTTAGTTGAGAGTGTTTTCAATGACAAAGTTGTAACATTTAAACAATTTCAATTCATTAAAATAATTAATTTTCGCTAGATAAATTGATTTAGCATTTGTAAATATTTTTCTTAACTGATAAACTTAATTGATGTTAGTTTGTTCAAATGGAGACCAGTTGCAACTCGCATGCCAGGTGGTAACTATAATAAAACACATTTGAGCAAGCTCAAGGAAGATTTTCTTCTTATTTCTATTTCTTTTTTCAATTTTAAACAATTGTTTTTATTTTTCTCTTTGAATAAATTTGTTTTATCTAGTGTCAATAAAAATAAAATATCTGTGTTTCAATTTATCCATGTGTTTATTTATTTGATGTTTATGCAAGCATCCATTTATTTTCTTCACATACAGAGTTTAAGTTTGCTGCTTGTCCAGCTGCAGAATTCCAAGTGCATTGGTAGTAAGTTTTTTTTCTTGCAGGTGCAAAAATTAAAAATATTTTTATAATTTGTTTATCTCATGTATCAAATTTAAACCTGAGTTAGTTTATTGGGAGAAAGAAAAACTATGGGATTGTCATATTTCATTTTCATTTAAGCTAGCCAAATTCAAGATAAATCAAAAAGATTATATTTATAGTTTTTTTTAAGTAACATCTCAATATGTTATTATTTTAATTGCATTTTGTTATTAATAGATATCTACACAACGTCGTAACCTAATAGTAATAACAAATCGAACGTTACTTACACTTTAATAATGCAAGTGCAAACTTTTATAATCGTAAATATTAGTTCCAAAAGTTGCCACCGTTGGAAAGTGAGGTGGCGTTGCAAGTGAATGCAAGTTAGAGTCACTGCATATAGTCACCTAGGCCAGCTGGTCGATCAGAGTAACGTAAGCCGCCGCCATATTGGGGCAGAGAAGGGCGATTTTTAATAATGGGCAAATTAAAACCACGTTTTACGTGTTTGACATATTAGAGGTTTGATCTTTCAGAATAAGAAAAACCTTTTAAAGTAAACGTGGATTTGATTAAATTCAATACAGAACAAACAATGAAACATTTCGTGCTTCGTTTGCCCCAATATGGCGGCGGTTTGCGGTACTCTGGTCGACCAGCTGGCCTAGGTAACTAGATGCAGTGACTCTAATGCAAGTGTCTCGTGCGTATCAAAATAAATGTTTTATATTTATTTATTTAAAAATATTAAACTTAAAGAAATACAGAAATTAAGTTTCAAAAGCTTCAATATAAAAAAAGAATTACTTAAATTGGCATAGTAGAACTCTCAAACGAACTGGAACAAAAATAAGCCTTTTGTTTTAAATTTATAGACAATTAATGCATTCTATAAAATTTCCATCCATAGCAATAAAGCTACGGGTTCTGTCTTTGGTGTATATTGAGATTTATGTTAAATTTAAAATTTAAATTAGATCGATTAAAACATCAAACTGTAATTATTGCACCTGTTTCAACATGCCCCCACCCCCCATAAAAATAACCTAGAATCCTATTAACTTCCCAGCCTCAAGCCATACGGACATTCTACATAATAAAGCTATTATTCATAGAGTAGTTTTTGTTATCTATTTTATCTCTTCTATTAATTAAAGAGACAATTTTCAATATAACTTTGAAATCCCAACACTTTTTGAACAAAACAACTGTTTTATATTCAGCTGATGCCTTCAAACATTATAACATTGCAAGAATGGGTTCAGCAACATTGTAGAATTGAAGGCAAGTGATTGCATAGAATGCATAGCATATTTATGTGCATAATGAAATTGTCTGTTTGTAAAGTTGGAATATGTGAATCCGAGTGTGAGTTCATTTCTGCAAAACAACTTCCGAATAACTGTCTGAAACGTATTTAGATAAGTGCTGTTCACTATACAGCATTTAAATTTTATTTAATTTTCTTCTTTTTGAATATTTCATTCCCCGGATACAATTTTAAGCTGAAAATATCTAGTTTATTTTCCTCTGAAAATATTAATTCATGACAACTACCACCATACCCATCAAGTAAGATTGTTATTAAAATGAAAAATTGAGTTGATATCACTGTAAGCACTCACCTAAGGCTTCCAACCGGCGGTGTAGCGTAGGGAACACCAAGAAAAGCTTCAACTGGTGGATGACTATGCACAATAACGCCCCTCAAAGCCCCGTATTTAGTCTTCACAACCCTTGTGCTGTATTTATGGACCGGAATCGACGCCCCCGACTCGTCACAGAGAGTCACAAATACAAACACCCACATGGCACAGAAAAACGCGAAAACGGTAGTAATTATGTGTCCTAATAAGCTATCTAACACACGCATGACGTCACCAGAGATGACGTAATTTCCATTCACCCGCCTTCATTATCCCACAGCACATTTCCAATCTCTTGGAAAATGTAGACTACAGTGCTTCATCGGGAAATATATTAAAATTCACGAAATGGCTCCTTGTTGTTGATTTTTCATTTGATTTTATTTTGATTTGGACTGAATACTGGAATTGAGCTATTCATCGCGGGATATTTTTAGTATTGCATGGAAAACACGAAGTTTATTAAAGCCAAACGGAAAGGAAAAACCATTTAAAACACGGATTTGGATTAAAGAAGTGCTTTAAAAAACTGGTAATAGATAATCAAAGCGGGTATAAAATATATATTACGGTATGTAGACCTACTATATAATCGGGCGCGTTATGGAAATATTTCTATTATTAAATTTCTATTTTAAACCGAATGTCCACTCAGTAAAGTAAGCTAGCAGCAGATACATCTGTTACCGATACATGTCCACTTTAGAATCCGTGTACAGGCTGTCAAAACTTCCGACAAAAATTCTCAACTACTTTATCGAACAGTCCATGTTCCCATCTGTTTCAGATTTCAGAGCAACATATCAAAATATCGCATTCTTCGTGAAATGTCATCCGCGAGTAGGGCGTTTTTCTTTTACTCTGCTGTGTCCCCTTTTCCTTGTTCAAAACGTGTCTCTCATCCATTTCGTTTTCTCGTGACCTTCGCTTAGTGTTCCTTTCGTACTCTTTTCATCCTCATTTAATTTCGTTTCTAAAGGAACAGAGAGTTTCCCATTGCTTTTGAATGTAATTTACGTAGAAAATGAGAAATTGAATAATCAATCTTTACTTCGCTACTGGTTTTGTTTCAACTATCTCAACACAATTCATTCTCTTCAATTAAAGATTGTATAAAGAAATTTTCTACTTCCTCTTGAAACTTAGCGCCGCTTTCTTATTCCCTGAAAAAGAAGAAAATTCAAGTTAATAAGATTTTAATAGAAATTCAGGTTGTGTTTAATTATATTGCAATTCCTCAAATGGTTGGTTAGCTTCGTAGTTACTTTCAAAGAAATACATGAGTAAAAATGTTCTTGAACGAGATAAAATAAAAAGCAGGAAATGTTCAATTATAACGTCTTTGCTGGAACCATATGAATTTTACTCGAAGTATATTTTTTCCCTGCGGGTAATAGAATAAATTTGATATATTTTGTTGACAGGGAATTTTATTTCATTTGGAGGAATCAACCTTCATAATATCAAGATTTATTTTTAGAGTCCAATTATTTAGGAAACCGCATGAAAAACAAAATAAACAATTCAAGTTTTAAATTATATTTCAGGATTAGAAAATACATTTTTTTTCTGAAAGAAGGTGAAGTATGCAAATAGGGTGATATTATATTATTTTGTAATCAAGTTTTCAATGCCCTATATAAATAAGTATATAATCATGTTTTTAAAACACGTGCCTAAGGTAATTCCAGTGCTAACGGCAGAGCATTTTGTCAATTGATTAAATCAAAACAAACAAACATGTTTAATAACACATTTGTTAACTCTTCAATTGATTGACATAGCTGAACACTTAAATTTGTTTATTAAATGAAGAATGGTAATCAGTGCGAGATTGGTAGTTAATTTAATTCATTATAATTAATTGATTCACTTTTTGAATTTGTGTTATTATAAAAATAACTCTATGGCATAGGCTTTGGAGCTTGAAGTAGTAAAGTGTGACGTGCACAACTTACTTTAATTGGAAGTAGACGGTATGTCAACGACAAACAAATGCCGCGAGACTTGGAAGCTTTACCAAGAAAACATGTGTAGTATTTTATTTACAATCATTAGACTTAGATTATTAAAATTAAAAGTATATAAATGTTTATTTTAACATAAATTTTCTGTAAACTGTCATAATAAATCTCAATCAGCATCATCTGTCGGTCAAAAGAAATTGTCAGTAAGGTTTCATTGTTCGCCGCTAGATGGCAATGTATGTTCTTAGTTATCAAGGTCCGTAGATGCAAAGCAAGCTTTGAAATATAGGTCATCTCATACACTTCCACTATCAGTAGCGCGAAAATGGCGGAACATGTTAATTAACATGAAAACAGAAATAAGCGACAACTCGACTTGTTTTCAGTTGGGTACTAAGCGTTAATTCAACGTTTTAGAACGTCATGCGCCTCATATGACGATCGTGTCGACTTTGATAGCAGCCGTATTGCAACTTTTACTAAACGCGAAAATGGCGGCATTGCGATGACCTATATTTCAAAGCTTGCTTTGCATCTACGGACCTTGTTAGTTATTAAATTTTTAAATGAATGCAGGGTAATTCCATGTAATAATATAATAATAATAATGTATCTTTATTAGCAGTTAGCTATTTACATTTACATTTATCATAAAAAACATAATGAATAAAAATAATGATTACATACAATTACTAATATAGAATTTAACCATTTTTTTTAAATCATTATAATTATCACAGTATTTGATAGTACAGGGCAAGTTATTGTATAATATAAGATCTTCACAAAAAATTGTTTTAGCCCTACATGCTGAAACAGTTCTTTCTACATAAAAATCTTGGTTTTTTCTTGTATTATGTTGGTGAGTGTTATATACATAATTTAGTTTATCACATAGATATGCCGGTGTCATTTTGTTTTTTATTTTAAATATCAAGATTAACATTTTGAAAGTTATAAGTTGTTTTACACTCATGAAACCAAGAGCTTCAAGCATATTTTGTATTGGTGTGTATCTATTACATTTTAATATCAGTCTCATAGCTTTATTTTGCATTTTTTGTAACATACCTAACTGGTTTGCATTACAGTGAAATAATATAGATGCACAGTATTGAACATGTGGATTTTTGATTGTGTTGTAATTTAGTATCCTATTATTCATATTTAGGTTTCTATGAATTCTCCTGAAAAGATCAATTTTTTTAGAAAGTTTATTTAAAATGTAATTGATATGTTTTTCTAAAATTTAAATTGTTATCAATTTGTATACCTAAGTACTTTATTTCTGTGACGTTATCAAGAACATGATTATTAATAACTACCTTGACATCAGTATTTATAAGTTTTTGTAAATTATATGGCTTAGAAACCACCATACATTTTGATTTTTGAAGGTTTAACCATAATTTATTATCACATAGCCATTTATGGATTTTAACCAATTCATTGTTTAAGTTTTGGCACATCGCTACAATATCGTTCCCAACTATATATAAAACATAGTATCATCTGCAAACATAGTAATTTCACAGTTTTCTACATGTTTGACAATATCATTAATATATAAATTGAAAAAAATTGGTCCCAGGATTGTTCCTTGCGGAACACCAAGATTATTGTTTTTTTCCGTTGATGTACTGTTATTATATTTAACTTTTTGTTTTCTGTCAAATAAGTAATTTTTTATCCATTCAAGGACAACTCCCCCAAAACCAATTCTTTTCAACTTCTCTATTAATACATTTCTATTGATAGTTTCAAATGCTCGCTTAAAATCTAAAAATACAGCTATAATATATTTGTTATCTTCAATTTGCTTGTACCATTCATCGAACACACTCAAATTACTGCTTCACATGAATGCCCTTTCCTAAAGCCAGATTGATTGCTTACAATAACCGAATTTTCTTCACAATACTTAATAATTTGATTTTTTACTTCTGATTAATGACACTGTATTAATTGGCCTGTAATCTTCACATTTACATGAACCCACAACCTTTTGTACTGGGGTCACATAAGAAACTTTTAATTTGTCTGGAAATACACCATACTTATCAGTGCATGCTGTTTGATGAAACGGAGTGGAACGCGTTAATAACCAATGAAGGATAAAGAAGTATTAATTACATCTAAAAGCTGATTTCCTATCACCTCAAATGAGTCCTTTATGATGTTCACACTTATAAGGGTGTCACAATTTGTTGTGTTTTTCAGGTTGTAAATAATCTTTCTTAAGCCTGTCATTGTTACTGGAGTAAATCTATCAAAGTTTGCTTTGTATTCAATATGCTCCCAAATATAATCCATATTATCGTTTGAATCTATTGAATTGCATATGTCTTCTATGCTTTTAAGAAAGTATGTATTAAATTTTTCAGCAATTATGTTATCTTCCGTTTCTGTGTTTTGTCCAAATGAAATATAATTATTTGTTAATACTTTGCTGTTCGGTAACAATATTTTTAACTTCTTCCATAATTCCTTTTAAATTTTTTATAATGTCTTTGTAGTATTTTTCTTCATTTGTTCTGATTAACTTCACCACCATGTTCCTTTGTTCTTTAAATAAACTCAAATTTTCTTCATTATTTGTAAGAACCGCTCTTTTGTATCTTATATCTCTTTCTTTTATATTTTGACTAATTTCTCTAGTCATTCATTTGTTTTGATAATATTTAATTGGTATTCGAATTTCTTTTATAGGACAAATAGTATCCAAATTTATTAAAATGTTTTCGTGAAGTTTGTCTAATTGAACATCAATATCCGTGGTTGTATTATCCCACACAGGGAAAAATGTATTTAAATTTCATCAACAATTGTGTGGTATTGTAAAACAAATTGGTCTTAAAAAAGTGACAGGGACAATTTGTGTAGAATTATAAAACAAGATTGTGTCATTTAGTTTGTCAAGATTTTTTAAATAATGTTCTCAATTTTTTGTAAGGACGTGTATAAACTCAAATATAACATTTTGTGGAAGTCAATAGTAATTTTGTAGAATCAAATGAATAGTTGTCTATAAGTTTCCATAACAAATTGTGTTACTTATTAAAACAGAATGTGTAATGTTATTGCATACAATTTTATACAAAATTGTACAATTGTTGCGCTAGTTGTGCCACAATTGCTTAATAGTATTTAACACAATTACTTGTTCACATTTATACAAATTGTGCAATACTCTGGCACAAATATTCTATACAGAAGGTTAGGTATCACAAATAAAATATATATTTTTACATATATTAAAATATATGTAACTAATATGTATATAGCTATACAATGTATAGTATTTACATACTATACAACGTGTAGTATATACACGTATAACACTAAAATTTCCTTTTGCCGTCGCCTGTTTATATATAAATCTCGAATTTGCATTAATAGCGGCAATTACAAGTGGTGACATCTATAGGATGTCATCCATAAACTTTGAGAAACACAATAATTAGTAGCAAGCAGTTTGAACACTGGATTATGATTTCATTCAAACAAAATATTGTATTTTTCTAAACATTTTCAACATAATATGCTACCTTAACCTCTACAACATTGTTCCAAAGAATGCAGAACTAAATCTGACTGTGTTAAATAATTGTCGTACGTTCCTGTTAGACAATTCAGTAACGAAAACCTACACAACGCTGGACAATACGATTCTACAATTATAATATAAATTTCTCCAACACCGTTTTGAACAATATTGTGCAAAGCTCTTATGAAGTATTTCTCTCTGTGCTGCCACTTGTAAGTAAGCTATTTTTAAATGCTTCTTTATTATAATTTGTAAAGCACCTTCTTTTTGATTTTATAATTTTGTTTCTTTGAGTGCATCCATTTATCTCAATATCTATGGTAGAGTGATCACTAATTTTAGGTGTTAATGATACTTTATGCTTTATATTTACCTTATCTGTAATTATATAATCCAATAATGTGCGTGAATTTTTTGTTATTCTTGTTGGAGATGTTACTATTTGGCTAAGACCATTTTGAAATATTACCTCCTTTATTTTATCTACATAGAATGATGATTTAAAATAATCAAAATTGAAATCTCCAGTTGTGATTGTTGTTCCATCAATATCGATATCTTCAAGAAACTGTTTAAAGTAATCTACATATAAGTTATCCTTAGTTTGTGGTGGGTGATAAATTACAGTTAATAAGAATTTTTCATTTTGTAAGGTGAACTTAATTGTTAGAATCCATACATATTCATTGTTTGTTTCATTTAATATTACCTGATATTGAATTTCCTTCATTATATAAATAACTATACCACCTGTCCTTCTATTTTTTGTATATGTGCATTCTATACTATATCCTGGGAGATTTATCTCAGACATATCAACATTATTATCTAAATGAGTTTCAGATAGGGCTATTATGAATGGTTTGTAAGTATGACCTAAGCTAAAAATTTCTTCTTTATTATTCAATAGTCCTTGACAATTTAAGTATAAAATTTTCCCATAATCACTTCTCTTTAATTGCTACAAGGTATCCTGCACCTTATTAGATTATTTTTCTGTTATTCTTTTATAACAGGGACACATTTTATCTGTTGCTTGATGCTCAATGTTTAATGATATTTTGAATTTTTTACCGTAGTCATACAGTTTATACACTTAACATGGTCTGATGTACATTCATTTGCGTTATGCTCCTCACCACATTTATAACAAGCTAATTTGTTTCTACATTTTCCTGCTTTATGCAAGAATCCACAACAACTAAAACAACGAGTGATATCAATGGATTCATAAACATTGCATCGTCTCCAACCTACATTTATTTTACCTATGTTGAGTATTTTGTTTTGGATGTCCTCATTCATTTGTAATACAATATTACCATAATTTTTCTTTTTTGTGTTTAAATATTTTTTTATTATCATGGTATTATTATGAATCTGATACTGTTTGTTTTGATCCCTAATCGCTTCTATAATATTATTATCGTTTAATTTAATGAAATCGTCTTCAACACCTGTAATGATAATTTTAGAGCTTTTTAATTTACCTTCAACTATTTCATATTTGTTCCCTAGTTTTTCTTCAACTTTAGTTTTTTATTATACCTTTAGAATTTTTATCAGCACAATTTATCAAGATTCCTCCATTCTTGATGTTTTTTATACTTTCAACTCCCACTGCTAGTTTACTTGGATCAATATTTAATTTTAAATCATTTCTTGTAGTTTCATTTTTTTGCTTTTCAGTCTTAGGTTTAATTATTAAAAGGTCGTTGTTTTTCTTAACAACCTCGGAATATTTGATTTTTCTGATTGAACATTTTCATTTGTGGTTTTTGCTGTAGCAATCCTACTTAATAAATCATTATTCTTTTCGGTTATTTCCATTTGTTCATTTACCTTTTTTATACAATTTGCTAATAGTTTTTTTTAATTCTCTAACCTCTGAAATTATCTCGCTTTTTATACAGATTCTACAAGAAAAATTTATACTAGAATTATTACTTATCATATTGTATTCCTCTGTATTTATGTTTGCACATTTTAAGTAAAGTTTTATATTGCAAATAATACATTTAATATATTTTTCTAACCTTTTAATATCTTCTTCACAATATAAACATTAAGCCATTTTAATATTTAAATTTGTTTATCTATGACTGCTTTGATAACTGCATATTATATTGAATATTTGAGTGAAGTAACGTGACATATTACTTCACTAATGAAGTAATAAAATAAAAATCCACTCTTTAAAATAATTCGTTTTAATTTCAAACCCAATCTTAATTACATGCTATTATTGTTATAAATATTAATAACACAATTTTCACACCTATTTATAGTAGGACAAGCCATTTCTGATACATTTTTTTCGATAACAGCTGTCAATGCAGTAGTTCTAACTGTTATAGTATTTTTGTCACCCAGAAGTTTTGAAGCAATTTGTTTTTTATTTTCTTCTGCCGTGTCTATATACCCCTCCGCCACTGTATTTGAGCGCCAGCCCCCATGACGCTTTACTTAAAAGATCAGCTCCCGAATTAGCAAGCAACGAAGTAGATGAGCGCCTATAACAATGTCCCGTAAATCCTGCTGGATTAGGTAACTGAAGAAAAGTAGCAATATTCTTGGGGATATCAGCAAATGTGTTTATACCAACAGGTAACTTTATACACTTCTGGTTTCTGTATCCTAAAAAAACCGCCCACTACTGGCATTATTGGGTCGTAGTGCAGCATATTTTCGAATTAATTCTAACATGTTGACTCCATCAATTCCGCCTGACGTAATAAATTCTCTGGATATTTTTGTTTTAGTGTTTGGTATTAGAACATGGAAGAATTATCCCTGATCTTTGACATCTTCCAAAAGCATGTTGGTAAGTTCTTGGATCCTACAAGCTCCACCAACTCCAATCATTAAAGCAACCTTGAAATTAACATTACTTAGTAAGAATAATTTATGCATAAAAAGGGTACAGTACCTTCATTAACAAAAATGTATCATCATTTGCTTCTTGTAAAAATTTGCTAATATCTTGTTTAGGCGATTGAATGCACGTATTTACTGATGTCAACATTCTTCTTCATTTTCATTATTGTTCTAATCATAGAATAAAAAGCCCAGAGACTCGATGATTTATACTGTTTTGATAAATGATCAAAATATGCAAGTAGAACCTTCTCATGCGTAATATTTTTAACATCTTTCTCGTCGCACCATGAACTGAACCGTTGAAAAGCCATCTCGTACTTTTCTTTGGACTTCACTGGCACCAAGCAAGAAGCAGCATTTGTCGCCGCTTCTTCGATATCAGAAGGTAAACTTTCTGAGTCACTCATGTTTACAATTTTCTTATTTTTACCACAAAGCACAATTTTTACTGATTATCTCAAAATGGCGAGCTTTGTTTGAAAAATTGTAAGCGGTTGCCATAGTGCTTACTGAACATATCCATAGGTCACCTTACTTTTGATGTAAAAAAGGTTATCGGCAGCATTAAATTTTCGATTTTCTTAATTTTTTGCAGTCATAGATAAAGTTTTGTATATCATACGTGGGCTGGAGCACACATCTACACACTCGTTGTGTAATGATGCTTCTATCCCACTAATAATATAAATAACTATTATTACGAAGTAATTGTACCACAACATTTGATGAAACTCGCTTCGTTTTCGATAGATGTCGCGTAGTTCCGGTACGTTATAGAGTCACTACATCTAGTCACCTAGGCCAGCTGGTCGATCAGAGTACCGCAAACCGCCGCCATATTGGGGCAGAAAAGGGTGATTTTTAATAATGGACAAATTAAAACCACGTTTTACGTGTTTGACATATTCGAGGCTTGATCTTTCAGAATAAGAAAAATCTTTTAAAGTAAACGTGGATTTGATTAAATTCAATACAGAACAAATAATGAACAATTTCGTGCTTCATTTGCCCCAATATGGCGGCGGTTTGCGTTACTCTGGTCGACCAGCTTGCCTAGGTAACTAGATGCAGTGACTCTAGTACGTTACGTTATATTTTATCTATAAACACCAATTTGTTATCACTTAACCTATTTATTTCTTTCAATTTTTCTTTTTATCTATTACTTTTATTTTAACAATTTTAATGTTTAATTTTTATCTTATTACGTTCCCTGTTTCCCTAATTTACAGGAACTTTATTTTATAATATTTAAATCTCACTTCATTCAAGTTAAACACTTTTAAACTTAACCGTGATATTTAAGACCTGCGTACATGCGCCATATTCAAACACTCTGTGTCAAGTGATCCAATGAGTTGTAACTCACCCTTCTTGATTTATTTCAAATTTGGCACAATTGTTATACTCCTAAAGATAAGTAAAAATCTAAAATATTATATTTTTAACTCAAGTGGTTCTTGAGTTGTGCCCTTCTAAAGTGTACAAAAATGAGTGATTTTGAGCATGTTGGCGTTTACGTTTTCCTTTATAAATTTTGATAGAAATAAGATAAACGAATGAAACAAAAACTTTTTTAAAGTCCATCATTTGGGTTTTAAGACGATGGGTTGCATGGCATACTTTAATATGAAAAAATAATTTATATTGCGTCCCTGAAGTCTTTGATCTTAAATTTCTCAAAAAACATATGATTAAAAATTCTGAAAAAACTGGACAGAGTTGCATATCTTCTAAATATGTATGCCAAATTTCAACTTGGGATCTCAATGGGATCGTTACTAAATTATTTTAACAAAATAGCAATGTTTAACATTTTAGCATTAATAATGTTTTCAATATTGGGAACATTGGGAGTTTTGTTTTATAAATGATTATTTTATGTTTGGTAATTACTTACAATAAATCTGGGTTAGATAAAACATTAATTAACAAATTCCTGTACGGGTTTTTAAAAGTTTTTTAAATTATATGTGAAACGTTACCTAAATAAAATATCCTGGGTACACCAATATCAAGAAAAATTTTTAGTATTATCAAAACACGTACAAATTGTTATCAACTATAGTAAATTAAAATTACTATAACATACAATAAAGAAAATTTTAATCTGATGCACAGTATTAATGTAAAATACTGCATGCTAATTTCATTTCCTGATAACTTAAACTGTATGTGCGACCTGTCGCTGTATTTGGATCTACTTTTAAAACGTTGGACGTAGAGTTGCATATTTTCTAAATATGTGTGCCAGATTTCAACTTGGGATCTCATTGGGATCATTACTAAATTATTTTAACAAAATGGCAATGTTCAACATTTTAACATAAATATATTTTTCAATATTGGTAACTACATATATTATTATTATTAGCGTTTTGTTTTATGAATGATTACTCTTTGTTCTGTATAGAGAGAAATACTTGATAAGAGCTTTGCACAATATTGTTCAAAACGGTGTTGGAGAAATTTATATTATAATTGTAGAATCGTAGAATTATTTGGTACTAATGAACTCCCACACGGTAATAACCAACAAATTAATAAACTGGTGGAAATTGTTCGATTGTCTCCAATCGCTCTACACATCATGCAATCTTCTGGGTGTTAGGGAGGGGAGCAGGGTGATTGGGTGGCCGGCCGAGTTAACTTGGTCAGATTGGTCCCTGCAGCTTGCCATGTTTATAGAAGCTCTAGTTTTTATTATTATTTATTATTAGAGGAATTATTGTGCAGATGCTAGGTAAAAGCTTGCCTTTTGCAACCTATGGGAGACTTTGTCGGAAAATTATCATCAGCTTTTCCGTCTCTGCTGTTCTGTTGTACTGTCCGCAATTCACTGGATAGTTTTTCTTTTGTACAGTAGTACAGAAATGCTTTTAAAGATTACAATTCTCTTGTGGAGTTATAACGACTAAAGTATCATAATTTAAGCTATCCGATGCCTACACAGAGAGAAATACTTCATAAGAGATTTGCACAATATTGTTCAAAACGGTGTTGGAGAAATTTATATTATAATTGTAGAATCGTATTGTCCAGCGTTGTGTAGGATTTCGTTACTGAATTGTCTAACAGGAACTTACGACAATTATTTAACACAGTCAGATTTAGTTCTGCATTCTTTGGAACAATGTTGTAGAGGATAAGCTAGCATATTATGTTGAAGTATAATTGTAAAAAATGTTTAGAAAAATACAATATTTTGCTTGAATGAAATCATAATCCAGTGTTCAAACTGCTTGCTACTAATTATTGTGTTTCGCAAAGTTTATGGGTGACATCTTATAGATGTCACCACTTGTAATTGTCGCTATTAATGTAAATTCGAGATTTATATATAAACAGGCGACAGCAAAAGGAAATTTTAGTGTTATACATGTATATACTATACATTGTATAGTTATATACATATTAGTTACATATATTTTAATATATGTAAAAATATATATTTTATTTGTGATACCTAACCTTCTGTATAAAATATTTGTGCCAGAGTATTGCACAATTTGTATAAATGTGAACAAGTAATTGTGTTAAATACTATTAAGCAATTGTGGCACAACTAGCGCAACAATTGTACAATTTTGTATAAAATTGTATGCAACAACATTACACATTCTGTTTTAATAAGTAACACAATTTGTTATGGAAACTTATAGACAACTATTCATTTGATTCTACAAAATTACTATTGACTTCCACAAAATGTTATATTTGAGTTTATACACATCCTTACAAAAAATTGAAAACATTATTTAAAAAATCTTGACAAACTAAATGACACAATCTTGTTTTATAATTCTACACAAATTGTCCCTGTCACTTTTTTAAGACCAATTTATTTTACAATACCACACAATTGTTGATGAAATTTAAATACATTTTTCTCTGTGTGAGTAATTACTAATTACGTACAAAGAATTTGGGTTAGATAACACATCTGATGAACTAATTAGACCTACATTAGAAATATATGAAATTACAGGTTTTGTTACATGTGAATATAACTGCAAGGGGTGGTTAGTAGGGTTGAACAATTTTTTTTATTTTGGAATTGTTTTGTGTAATAGATGTCAAAATGTGCCTTTATATAGAAAAGTAATTTCTACAAAAACTGTAAATATTAAAAGATAAAATATTTTAATGTCTTGAGGTTCCTCAAGGGCCTAAAAAATCATGATTTTAAAAGGTTTGTATTATTTTTGTAATAGTTTCTTAAAGGTGCAATTATATAAACTATTGATTGAACAGAAAAGTTCTGGCTCCAGAAAAAAATTTGTATTTGTAGTTTGTGCTTCTAAATCTAAAGAAAACCCAAGTAGTATCCACACCCCATACTTCACTCTTAGTAACAACTCCAGCACTTCCAGCAGCAGTGAAGAAGACGTCTGTGATTCTCCATTTGCTTCAACATCTAAAGAGCTACCTTCAAATGTTACCGAGACAAGTTCTTCTTGTGTTGATGAAGATTGTCTATCTACATAATCTCAGATGAGAATTCAACTTCCTTCTGTAGCTCTTGCATGTGATAGGACTGGTGTTTCAGACCGCTCAGCTGCTATGATTGCAAGCACAGTTTTGGTATATTTTGGTTTAATATCAGAAACAAATCCAAGCTTGACAATCGACAGGATGAAAATTAGAAGGGCAAGACAACTTTAGCGTAATCAATTAACAGCAGGAATATCAAAAACCTCGGACCGCTTTTTGATGGACGAAAAGATAAAATGCTATTAAATAAAAAACAAGGTTCTGAGTCTGCATTTCATAGAAGAGTGATAGTGAAAGAACATTTTACTATCGTAGAAGAACCAGGATCCAAAAAGCAGTAGTGCTCCTGATACAACAAACTCTCTTTTTAATCTTCTCGAAAAGAACTTTAACACCGAAGATTTGATTGTGGTTGGATGTGACGGTACTGTTACCGCTACTAGTTATAAAGGAGGAGTGATTCGTTTAATTGAGGAGAAATTAGGTCGACCGGTCCAATGGCTGATTTGCCTTTTTAATGAGCTTCCCTTGAGACATTTAATGACACATTTAGATGATGAAACAACTGAGCCAAAGGAATTCAAGGGTATTATTGGCAAACAGTTAGAAATCTGCGAAAGGCTTCCGGTTACTGATTTCAAAAAAATAAATAATAGTCTACCACTGATGGTTTCCAACAACCATGATCTAAGTACAGATTAGAAGTATCTACTTGAGATGGTAGAAGCGATACTAATTGGTAATGCTTCGGACTCCTTAGCTGCCAGAAATCCAGGAAAAATTTCACATGCCAGGTGGCTCACTACGGCGAATAGGATTTTAAGGTTATATGTGGCTACTCAAGAACCATGTGAAAACTTGTGCATTTTAACAGAGTATACAACAAAAGTATATGCCTCTTTTTGGTTCAGCGTAAAACTTAAACCCTCATGTTTTGAAGGAGCCAAACATTTATACAAAATACTAGTTTTCCCGATTTTTGCCAGAAAGAATAAAAGAAATAATCAATCCTATAATTCAACGGAACGCTTTCTTCTCCCACTTAGAAAATTTGTTGATTGCTCTATCAACAGATGACAATAGTAGCTATAGAGAACTTGCTTTACGGAGAATATGGAAAGCAAGGCAAATGTACAACCAGGAATTCGTATATTTACTGTGCCTTAACTAAATTCTGAAGCCAATCACTACTCCGAACTAATTTCATGGAACAAGGTACGAATCTCAGAACCACCATTGACGAAACATTTGGAATTTCATTTACGGAATATTACTGGGTTTAATATAAATGCAGCAGATTTAACATGTTTTCCGTGTCACACCTAAGTTGTGGAAAGGTGCGTGAGCCTTGTTACTGAAGCTTCTGAGGCTGTATGTGGACATGATGGTCGTGAGGGTCTATTCATGCAAGAATAAAGTCACGAGCTACTCTACCAGCATTTTAGACAAAGTCGGGTTATTTTAAACCTGAATGTTATAAATTGTTTGCAGTATTTTGCTAAGTACTTCTCTGTTGTATGTGTGTTTCTTAATTTTTAATAACCAATGTACTATCATTAAACGACCTCTTTATGTAAAATTCCAATAAGTAATCTTCTAATTGAATCTTCTAATTGCTATACGCGTTTAAAGGGAAACAAAATTTTTTGACGCTATTGAGGAACCATAAAATACTAAAATAGACCTTTGTGAGAACTTTGTGAGCTCTAAGACAATAAAATGAATCGTTTAATTGCTATAGCGCCCGCGTTTGAATGAGTGAAAAAAAATTTTTGAGGCCTTTTTTGAGGACCTTGAGGAACCACAGAATACTAAAATAGTCGTTTGAAACTTTGTGAGCTTTTCTAGAACAATAAAATAAACTTTTTAATTGCTATAACGCCCGTGTTTTAAGAAAAAATGAAAAATATTGTTTTTTCGTTCCACTCTAGTGGTTAGCCCATGTGATGTCTTCAGATAGTAAAGAATGTGAAGTCACCGCGTCATTTCTACATCCTGCTGGTCCTGCACCAACATTTTCGTAAATAAGTAGATTCAAACGTTGAGCATTGCTATTTTGTTAAAATAATTTAGTAATGATCCCAATGAGATCCCAAGCTGAAATCTGGCACACATATTTAGAAAATATGCAACTCTACGTCTAACGTTTTTAAAGTAGATCTAAATACAGCGACAGGTCGTACATACAGTTTAAGTTATCAGGAAATGGAATTAGCATGCAGTATTTTACATTAATACTGTGCATCAGATTAAAATTTTCTTTATTGTGTGTTATAGTGATTTTAATTTATTATAGTTGATAACAATTTGTACGTGTTTTGATAATACTGAAAAATTTTCTTGATATTGGTGTACCCAGGATATTTTATTTAGGTAACGTTTCACAAGTAATTTAAAAAATCTTTGAAAACCTTACAGGAATTTGTTAATTAATGTTTTATCTAACCCAGATTCTTTGTAAGTAACAACCAAACAGAAAATAATCATTTATAAAACAAAACTCTTAATGTTCCCAATATTGAAAACATTATTAATGGTAAAATGTTGGACATTGCTATTTTGTTAAAATAATTTAGTAACGATCCCATTGAGATCCCAAGTTGAGATTTGGCACACATATTTAGAAGATATGCAACTCTATGTCCAATTTTTTCAGAATTTTTAATCATATGTTTTCTGAGTAATTCAAGGTAAAAGACTTCAGGGGCGCAATATAAATTATTTTCTTCATATTAAAGTATGCCATGCAACCCATCATCTTAAAGCCCTAGTGGACTTTAAAACAGTCATTGTTTCATTCCTTTATTTTATTCTATCAAACGTTATAAAGGAAAACGTAAACGCCAACATGCTCAAAATCACTCATTTTTGTACACTTTAGAAGGGCACAACTCAAGAACCACTTGAGTTAAAAATATAATATATTAGATTTTTACTTATCTTTAGGAGTATAACAGTTGTGCCAAATTTGAAAAAATCAAAGAGGGTAATGGTCAAAACTTCCAAAAAATTGGATCACTTGATGTGGAATTGCCCTGTAATTAATTATTATTTATAAAATATAAAATACGGAAAAATAAGAACAAAACTAGTATGAAATAAAAAATATATTTTTAGCGTTAAATACATTTAAATTATTTAGAAGAAAAGTTGACCAACACTTTTCTGGTCAGTTTTACAGACATGCATACGAAAATGTTAGACACTGCTGTCTGACATAGCAATAGCTTATTTTCCCAGTTACACTGTTACAAATCATTGTGAATAAAGATATTTATTCAAATTTATTCCCTGAATTTAAATTGAGTCAGTTAATAGTCTTTTTAAACAACTAATATTATTAATATTTTCTAGGCTTCTTCATATTAGTTCTGTTGAACGAGGACTTAGTAGAAAGTAGAAAGATTAATAATAATTAATTAGATAAAACTCTAACTACTTTCAAAATCAAATCATTTGTTTACTTTGTATTAAACTTTACTGTTTTTTTCCTTAATCAGCCTGATCCGTAACTAAATATGATAATAACGATCGATAGTAATAGCGTCACCGACATAGCAGATTCCATAGTAATAACAGCTTATTACAACAAAAACTCATAAATTTTACGAACCAATTAATTGACAGGTAGTAGTAAACAGGAATAAAGCTTCTAGTTTATCATTTACCTATAGTTAAAGACAAATTGTTGGAGATAATTTTCAGTTTTCATTCCACATATGTGCATATCATGAGGAGTGACATAAGTAGCAATTGACAGGGATACATTTCGTAATATTTAATTTAAATACCAGAATAATATTAGAAAATAGACATGTATGTATTATATGTTTATTAATTATTACTTTTCCTTTCAATTTCCTGACCGACCTACCAATGCTTATACCCAAATGGTTTTTCACGTCAGATTATTGATAAGGAAGCATTCTTTCTCTCATCTCAAACTAGAACCTAGAACTTTCGCGTTCCTCTTCAGCACTTTGTAAATGATAAGACGTATTGTGATAAATTGACACAAAAAACCTTAAAATATACATAATAATAATAGTAGATTAGTAAATAAAATAATCAAATACATAATAATAAAATAAAAGCGTTTACTGCCACTAGCCTTACTTTGTTGAACTCCATAATCATGAAGTAAATAAAGATGAATAAAAAGCTTCTAATACTAAAATATCTAATATTTCCAATAACTCAATCTGTTCATTTATTAAAGGTACCCTGAGTTTATGTTTGTACATCTCGAAAGCTTCTAAAATCTCTAATTTGCGTTTGTTATTACAAAAATGTAGGAATTTAATATTATTTTAGGGAGTCATTGTGTGACTTTGTTCTAACAGGTGTTGGGCGTAATTAGATTTTTCTGAATGTTTATTTCTGTAACAACGCTCCTGCTCTTTCTATCTTATGAAGTCTTTGTCCAATATACACCGAACTACAAAAAGAACAATTCAAACGGTAAATGCCCGATTTAATGATATCTTGTTTTCTTTAGCATTAAATAACAATGAAAAAGTCTCGTCTTTAGCATTAAATAAGAATGAAAATGTATTTTTGTTATTTTAAAGGCTATTTTGTAATTGTTGGTTTTTCTAGCATAAATATGTGCAACTTTTTCTAATATTTTGCCAAAATATAGTATAGATATGTAGTTTTCATCTTCTTATCTAGTTATCTATTTTTGTATCTACCTTAGTGGCGTGTTTGTTTGTTTATATTCATGTTACTTTGACAATGACAGCTTAGTTGTCGAGACAATTGCCAGATTACAATTTAATAAATATTGTGAAACTTTTTATTAATCCTTATTTATTTAATAAGAATAAAACTTATATATTGTCGTTATTGTCGTCAATAATCATATTGTAGTGAAACCTTGATAATCAATAAGATAACATTAAATGGGAAAAATACATCTATAATTAACATCTCTAACATGGAAGTAATTCCTTAAACTCCCTTAACAGTAGCTAGACTGACGACGAAGATAATTACAAATTAAATGTACAACTAGGATAGGAAAAAAGAAAAAATTTTATTCGCTCGCAAAGGAATAATTCTTATAAGAATTTAATTTTTCATTCGTTCGCCAATTTTATTTTTTAATTCTCTGGTATAAATAAATTTTCGTTCCCAAGCGAATCATATTTGATAAGACTTAAAAAATATTTATCGTTCACAAATTTATCACGTATAATTCACTCGGGAGTTAAATAACAACATAGATTTATTTAATATGTAAAGATGCAATTTTATTACTATACGGAGAGCAAATCTGTATGTCGCTGTATGCGCGATGTCGAATTTTGTTTGATAATTCTTTATTAATTGATACCCTGTTTTCGAATTATTTGTTTTCGCCAAGAAATTTTAATTGATTATGCACGTTAGCATAATGTCACTTCATATTTCAAGTTAATAGATTTCCTTTTAAATTCTTTTTACACTCTAAACAAGTGGAAGTAGTATTTGTTTCATTATCATAGTTAATATATTTGGTTTTAAATTAAATTGTTTGTGTCGGTCCATATTGTATGCAAATGGTTAATGATTTTATATAAATAAAACTGCAGAGTAGTAAGAACTGTAAGTAGTAAGAATAAGAACTGAAAGTAAATGATTCATTTTCGCTTGTGTTTATTCACAAATGGAATTTTTTAAACAGATGATTTCGCATTCGTTCGCGAAGGAATAAAACTGCCTTCCTTAATTTTTAATTATAAAATTCGTTCACGAATAATAAAATTAGAAAAGAATCGTTTTTTTCTTTCGCGAGTGATAACTTCTTTACCCTGTGTACAACTGAAAAACTCTTTTTATTAAGCGAATTAATAGGCCCCCAGACCCCCAGGCCCCGCGACTAGCTGGGCCCCGCGCCGACCTTTTTATTACAAAAAAAACAAAAGCTTAATTAGTAGGATTTGACATTTGTTTGCACGTGTTCTGATAAAAGTTACGTATGTGGCCAGTCGCGAGTGAGCCGTAGGTAAGTGTACATACTAAATATTCTAAATCATTTACCGTAAAGATAAGAGACCATTGTGATTTACTGTAAAACTCGTTTTATTCAATGTTATCGCCGAAACTCCAATAAAACAGGAAATACGAGCCAAAAGAGGTTTCCAATTAATCACACGTGAGGCCCCGCTTTAGAAGAAAACAGAAAAACGCTACTGACTTTATGACCTAGGCTTATAATCACGCAGTGCCCCGCTAAAACCAAAACACAAAACAGGATTGGGGTAATAAAAAAAACTTACACGAGACCCTAACAAAAAAGAAATCACGAAGCCAAACAAGAAATATATGTGGGTTCCCCGCTTTAAAAGAAAATTAGAGGTTTGAGTTTCTGATTTAGGTCTATGGGCTACTTACACCAGACCCCGCGCTGTTTTTTACCTGTATTTGTCAGTTTATTATTATAAAACCCGCATAAGTGTCAATGTCACTTATGTCCTAAATTTTGAAAAACAGTAGAATTGCTTATAAAAAAAGCAAGCCAGTACCTTTTGATTTCTATCGAGTTTTCATAATTTCGTATTATAAAAACTCCTAAAGATTTTATTGCCTCATGTAATAAGGCGATTTCACCGGAATATCAGCTGTAGTATATATAAAACTAACCCGAGTATAATTTATCGGGAAAGAATATCAAAATTTCTTGAGATGAATTAGCAAAACCATCGTCGAAATTTAAGTTCCAGGGTGGCTTAAAAACGTTGTTTTAAAGAGTTTATTTTTCCGATTTTCAGACCCCCCTTTCTCAGGGGACTATTCTATACCCACCCGGCCCCCTCCAAAATATAAGGGCCCCGCAAAAGTTAATGGCCAAGGGCCCCGCAAAGTTTAGGGCCACTACTGCTCAGCAACCAATTAGTTATTTAAGCTACAAAGGATGTAAGGACCTTATAACATTAAAGAAAGATTATTGTATGCAGAGATGAAGCCGGTCTATAATTCAATATCAAGTAAAACTTGGACAAAGAAAAAATAGTGAATAGCAATACATCTGAGGAAGATAGATATTTATCGGATACTTGTCATAGTTTACTATTTTGACAGTTGTCATTGTACCACCGCGGTCAAGAAAACTAAAGCTCCAATTTTAATATAAACCATTTACCTTTCTTATTCATTATTGGGACGCCCCGATAAATATAGATAGCGCTGTAAAACATCAAAATATCTTCGATATACGGTAGCTGATGACGTACGATTGTTTTTGCTGTGTTGTATTTTGATGGTAATTGTAATTTTGACAGTTGTTAATTAACGTTTAATGCGACCAATTAAGCCACCATATTCTACCACAGAATTTCTTTTAACAAAATACGCAAAAGTGCAGATCGATCTTTCGTGCGTCACTATATTAGGTTTAATAATAGTTGAGCATTTACGATAATTGAAGCTGTGACGGTTATTTTCTTTTAATAAACAATTTCATTCTTATTAGGCATAATTGAATTCATAAAACGAATATTATTCCTGTTTTCAATTTATTGACCGTCTAATTTTCTGTCCTCTTCGCACTCATGGCGACCTTGTTAAATTTCGATAGTTTATAAATTTGTATTAGTTGGAAATGCGTGTTTCTTTATCAAGTTCTGGCCTTATCGGTTATCGCGCTATTGTTGGTGGAATGAATTTTAGGATTATTCTGCTTTAAATGCTCGCTTTGAAGTGAGATAGTTTTGGAACTCGTCTCTTCTTCGTGTGCAAATTTAGGGGTGTGTGAGTTAGCCACCCTCGACTAGGTGGAAAAGTCGGATTAATTTTGTAACCCATAGAAGAAGTATCACTATCTGTGTGGTGGTGGTTTCCGCATAGAAAACTCCGCTGGGAGGATCCTGCGAGTCACCAGAACTCAATCCTTTTTTCTTCAACGTCATATCTTCACCCCTATTAGGGTAAGTGTTGTCTTAATCAGCGATCTTTCACCCTACAATATTTCTATTTGTGGTTTTTCTACGATTTTAGGGTCGTAAGCCTTGGTTAATCTCGATCGCCTTGGGGCGCTGGAACAAAGATCTTTTCGCCTACGTGTAAAGCGGTAGCAGCTACCTAGGGGTAGTTATTTATTACATAACAATTTAGCTTGTTTAAGATCCAGGGTTCAATTAACTGTATGGTTTTATTTTTTTCTCTTTTTTTAGCGTACTATAAATTTATGTGGTTTATTAGTCAATTAATAAATGCAACTAAGAATCAGTTCTCGTATATTATGTTTAATTATTGATTTATTTTTGTTTATATTCCCTTGTGCGTGGCAAAGCGCTCTACGCTGGTGTGTATCACAGCGTTCGTTAATTCAGATATAAGTTCTAACGAACCGCGTTTTTTAATTGCTTCGTTTCAACCGGTATATCTATCAAATGCAAAAATTATGGAACTGCTATATTATTATTCAACTGGTACATGCTGATTTTTAGACTACGTAACCTTAAAAATTGTTCGCGTGTTAATCTTTTTGGGTGAATGTGAGTTAAATTTGTTTTCTGAATTGAAGCATGAGTTCAAAGTATTATTTAGTGAGGAGGGTTATATCTATGTACGTGTATTTATAATTAAGCTAGTAAATTATGGTTTATAATAGCCTTGGTAGTATAATGTTTTGCGTGCTGGACTTTCACCCAAGCGGCCCGAGATCGATTCCCGGTACCGGCAGATCTGGTTAAGGTTTTCTGCAGTTTTCCTTAGCTGTGACACAAATGTGGAATTTGCGATGTTCCATCTGTAAGTCGGCTGCAGCCGCACGTAGGGCCGACGTAATAATAATAATAGTCGCCCCCTCCCTCCCGCACAAGCATATAGCTGCTGGAGCCTGGTTTCCAGGTTATGGGTTGTAGCAATTATTATTATTATTATAACACTATTATCTAAACAGGCGCGGTCCTAGAGGGGGGTCACAGGGATCATGACCCCTCCCCAAAATAAATCATTTACACATATTTCTTCTTAAACCTCAGCAATCTCCTTTCTACAGACACTTTGTACCTTTTTGGCTTAGGCATTTTTATTCCAAAATCCGAATACACTGAAGAGGACCTTCTTAATGTGAAAAAAGCTGCAGAACTTTATATTAATTTTCTGGGGGTTCCTGCTTCCACTGTCGTAACAGAGTATCAGTTATAGGTTTTGAAGTGGAAGCGGATGCTCTCAGAAAGTAGTTCGAAGGTGCCCAGTTGTGTGCCTTCTGCAATTGAAGCCTGTGACAGTGACCTCTATCCAAATATAAATATCTTACTTAAAATTTTGGCAACTCTCCCCATAAGCACTGCTACTGCAGAAAGGACATTTTCCACTTTAGGTCGCCTAAAAACTTGGCTAACAGCGAATATGTCAGAAGAGAGATTGACTGGCTTAGCCCTTTTAAATATACATAAGGAGATAACTCCCGATGTCTCGAAAATAATCGACCGATTTTCTAAAACCAGTAGAAGGCTTCCTTTTAGTTTGTGATTAAGATTGAGGTTTCTGTTAACTAATCTTGTTTTATTAAAAAATATTCCTATATGCTTTACTTGTTTTATTGATAAAGTCGACCCTAAAAAATGTATTTAAACCAAGATGACCCTCCCCCCCAAATTTTGGGCTGCGACCGCTCCTGATTCTAAACGGTGTCTCCTAACCACACATTGTATTTGACTTATACAAAATACTTTAAAATTGGAAACTCCATATACTTTACTATATGAAGGTATACAACATTTTTGAAGCTCTACCTTCGTTTAGCATTTAGTAACCTACATTTAATTAAAAAATTTGCACTATTTTTGTTTAAACAGTGGTTTTGTGGTTCATTACTGCTAGCTGCTTCTGCTAGCATATATACATTTTTATAATTTATCTAAACTATTTAATCTTCCATCACAATGATTATTTTTTAATTACACTTAATTTTATTTTAATTAGAAATATTATAAATATGTCAAATTTAGATGCACACCTAAAGATGCTATTAAATTTTGTCTGCCACTCTTCAAAATAAGTTTCCGTTATTAATAATATTAAAGCATTTGCTAATATTGTTAAATGTTGAAGTGTAAGCTGTCGAAACAATTTTCGTAGATTAATATAAATTTGTCAAACTGTTTACTAATCATTTTGATTTATTTCATATTTGTTAATAATCAAAAGTCGGATGTTATTTATTTAACAATGTTCTATGTTTTCTTTCTACACTAGTCACATGTCCTACTGGCTTCCCAGTGACGGTTCAAATGTAATTTAAAAAGCATCAATTGCAGTTTAAAAAGCATCAATTGCAGTTTAGAAAGTGTCAACTAAAGTTTAGAAAACGTTAATTGTAATTTAGAAACCAATGCGGTACATAACTACAGTGAGATCAAGAATGATCGTCCTGCTCCTACACTACTTTCCACGTGCATCAATATTTACATCCATCATATGAGGGTTAGAAGAAAAGTAGTGGTGTGCGAGTGACATTCATGATTTTTCTAGCCTTACTTTAAAAATTGGACGTAAATATTGAGTTAGTGGAAAATAGTGTAGAATCAGAACAATCACGTTTGATCTCACTATAATTACTACATAAGTACTATTGAGAGATAACGTTAAGTAGGACTTTCTCTATATGACTCTCTTCCGTAATAAAAATTTGAAACGACCACGACCCGCACAGATCTAGTACACCGCACATACTTCAATACTCCCTTTATCATCGTGAAACCCTTTTTTACCTGAAGTTTTTTTTTTTACTTGCTAATAGCAGCCACAAATTTGTATGCTCAATAGAAAATACCTTGTTTCATGCAAAGGCATTTTTGTGTATATAAATAGAGGGTAGGAAAGAATTTGACCACATTATCTACCATGTATAAAGGCCATGAAAGTCCTAACAGGTAGAAACGGATTACCTTCATCTGCATAATGTTTTCTAAAATTCAGTTGACTGTTTCTGAATTACAGTTAACAATATCAGAATTAAAATTTACATTTTCTGAAATTCAATTAATATGAATTACAACTAATGCTTTTTGAATTACATTTTATTAATCTAAATTAAGTATAATAATTGACGCTAATCTATTAGGGGCGGATCCAGAGAATTATTTTAGGGGGCGGGGATCTTTGGAAAAAGAATTGTTTTAATAAATAATAATAAAACAAACATTATTTGTTTCTATCCTACGTATATTTATTTATAAATTTTATATATTGAGCTTGTTTCAAGAGATTTTCTAGAATCTCCGAGTGAGAAAAGTGGGGATAGTAAATAGCGATCTGAAAAGCGTTAGTCTTATTGCTTGTTTGTGTGATATTTGTGTGGGCGGAGGGAATTTCAAAATCCACCTGAATGAGTTAAAAAAATCTAGTCTATTTTCATTAACATACGGAAAAATTTCAGAAAACTTGCCAAATTTTCAACTTCTCTTTGGCATATCGGAAAATCTAATCATTCTCAAAACTGACAAAACTGCAAAGAAACATTTTCATGGCATGGCTGTTTTGGCATTATCAATATTTAACGTGTTATTTAAAATAGAATTTTACAATTTTTAATTTTTTAAATTGCAAAAAAATTTGGGGTGGAAAATTCCCTCATCTCCCCCCTCCGTGAATCCACGCCTGGTATTATGTATAATGTGTAAGTCTATTTTTATCTGCTTAGAGTGCGGTTCAAATCTCTTAACAACGATACTGATTTGTTTTTATAAACATGATTGAAGACTCGAAAGCCATTATAACGACTTACATTAACCCATGATCAAAACGAACAAGTTTAGGATTTTGTATCATAGGAAAAAATGACTGTTTTTGTTGACTATGTTTGCTGATGAATAGAGATATGGAATATGCACTGATAGCAGGAGGTATAAAAGTATGACCTTGACCATGGGAAATGTGATAGAATCAGTTCTACCAAAACGTTTATGGTTTTCAGGAAGATTCCTTGATGACTAAGAGTGACATTCTTTTTAAACCGCTAGAATCAAGATACAGAATTATATATTTACAGTTAATGTTAATATTACAGATCAATCACATTTCTAATGTTAGATATTGCCAATTTAGAACCGTTTTAGGTTTCTCGGTCCTAGCCCAAGCAGCATTTTTAGTCACCGCTATTGTACGTGCCTGGTACCAAAATGGGGAACAATTCTCGGGTAGCAGATACGTTGCAGTAACCTCTCCGGAACTTGTCCAGCTACCTTTAGGCTACGTAGCGGGAACGTGGCGGGATAGTAATTGCTACTTTCGTGGAACTTTTTTTCTTTTTGACAAGTGTAAGTCTATTTTTATCTGCTTAGAGTGCGGTTCAAATCTCTTAACAACGATACTGAGTTATTTTTATAAACATGATTGAAGACTCGAAAGGCATTATAACGACTTACATTAACCCATGATCATAACGAACAAGTTTAGGATTTTGTATCATAGGAAAAAATGACTGTTTTTGTTAACTATGTTTGCTGATGAATGGAGATATGGAATATGCACTGATAGCAGGAGGTATAAAAGTATGACATTGACCATGGGAAATGTGATAGAATCAGTTCTACCAAAGCATTTATGGTTTTCAGGAAGATTCCTTGATGACTAGGAGTGACATTCTTTTTAAAGCGCTAGAATCAAGATACAGAATTATATATTTACAGTTAATGTTAATATTACAGATCAATCACATTTCTAATGTTAGATATTGCCAATTTAGAACCGTATTTTAGGTTTCTCGGTCCTAGCCCAAGCAGCATTTTTAGTCACCGCTATTGTACGTGCCTGGAACCAAAATGGGGAACAATT
Source organism: Agrypnus murinus (assembly GCA_929113105.1). Classification (NCBI taxonomy): domain Eukaryota; kingdom Metazoa; phylum Arthropoda; class Insecta; order Coleoptera; family Elateridae; genus Agrypnus; species Agrypnus murinus. The sequence goes on along the minus strand of OV816028.1, from coordinate 75,649,686 downwards.
CTCGGGTAGCAGATACGTTGCAGTAATCTCTCCGGAACTTGTCCAGGTACCTTTAGGCTACGTAGCGGGAACATGGCGGCATAGTAATTGCTATTTTCGTGGAACTTTTTTCTCTTTGACACATCGTGTCGCGTAGTTGCTCTCTCTTACTCTTGCAACTTAACAAATATTCTTTCACTTTCTCTACTAATGCTGAGGTCGCTTCAAAAAATGGATTACTATTTTATTTGTAATACGTACATAATACATAAAGAGATGATGTGTTTCGTTAGTTTGTCAATCTAGCATACCAAAATTATAAACCATCGCAACTTTTCTGTTAAATGCGATGATGATAGATCGAAAAATAACAACGCGCCTTCTTTAAATATATTTTTTAATAAAAAATGTCTTGAATAAAATATGACAAAAATAATTATGAATTGATAAACATGATAGAAACATTTTATTTTATTGCTAAGACATAATTTGGGATCGATTTGTCATCTTTATTGAGAGTTATAGTAAAACACTTTTTAAAAATTGCAACAAATTGCAAATTGATTAATAGCCTTCAACATTTTACAAGTGGAGTACAATATGGAGTAGTTTTGAAAAAGTCACCTTAAAGTAGTATTAGCTGTAAAATGTGTGTCTAAAGTTTGTGTCACTTTATAAACAGTAACGGGAACTAAACAAATTCCACTTCTAGGTTGTTGTTACCACGAAGTATAAAATAAGTTAAAAAATTCTAGAACTTTCAAGTGACTCTTACTATAAAACGACGTCAACGTTTCCGTAGCCACTTTCATTGCAACTTAACCTCAAATTTACACGTCAATCGTGAACAAACAACCAATATTTTTATACTGATTGCTACTTAATAACAATTATTATTTAATTATGGCTTATTTTAAAGTTGTAGCGACGAAAGAAAAAGGAGGAATATATTTCACCCTTGTTTACTACACGATGGTTTACCAGTGATCTCATCCCTATTTTTTTCTATTTTGTATTGTAAACAGTTGATTTTGTTTCCACTGATTTCACCTAACTGCTGTTAGGTGAATAGACTAAGCGTTAAACTGAAACATGTTTAATTAGACAGCTATTTTCATAATTTCATTAGTTTTAAAACTTACTATGCAAATCTCCAGCCTACAAAATAGTTTACCAAAACAAGTTAATTGGCGCCCGATGAAATAGATGGCCACACTAAAAAGAAAAGATACAAAGAAATTTTTCGAAAGAAATAAGGAAGATGTAAAACCTGGTAGCACAGCTGCCAGAAAAAAATGAGTAAAATTCCACACATATACGTCATACACGAAATTATCAAGCTCTGATAGATTTATTAATCTGCCAACTGTCATAAATTTACATTTACACTTATATTTACAGTTAGTATATTTGCACTAAATAATACAAAATATATATCAAAAGTTGTATATAAGTCAGAATAGGCATAGAGCAAACCACTTCTTCTTTGCAACTTGTTTAAGAGTGAATACTAAAGTGATGTTGGTGGAATCACAAACATTTTTAACACCGTCATATCGTTTATTAACTTTAGTTCTATTTATCGCCACTTTACTCTGCTGCCAAATGCAACACCATCATTACATGATAATAGCCATCTACACATCACACAGTCGGTTTATTGTACAATTCTCTAATTTGATTTATAGTAATGCAGTTATGATTCAGCATCTTTCATATTCAGATTCCTGCATTATAAGTATACTGGAAAAATACCAAGTAAAAGCAACCAAGAATAGAAAGCCTTCAAAACCAATGTACGTAGACAGTATGTAGCATGATAATAATATAAAAGAAGAGCGTTGTTTAGAAAGCCACCGATACTAAGGTCTGCTAAATTCTTTAAAATGTAATGTTTAGTAGTGAAAGATGTCATCTACCACAAAAATGTTAATTTAAACGAACACTTTTAATAAGGCCTAGACTGAGCATGTCAAATAGAAAATACCTGAATGGAACACGACGGTACGATAAAACGAATGTAGCAAATAATAACATGTAATAATACATATTTCAGTTATGCATCAGGAGAGAGTATTTAATAATCAATGTGCTTAATTTAAAAGCTAGAGTATTCAAAAACTTTAAATAATAATGGATCTCAGGCGTATTCGAAAAACGCTGAACATCAACATTAAAAATTTATTATCGCCAGAATAACAGCAGAATTAGTTTTATGTTTTAGATCAGTAGGGTTCGATTAATATCTCCCCCGAGGTTTCTGAAGAAAAGGCGTGTCTTCCATCTTTAATGTTTTGTAAGAAAATAGTCGTATCTGGTGCAGAGGACTATTTCTAAGCTTCAAATTAAACCGATAATAATCATTTCACCTTGCAAAAAAGTTCCATTTCTATGTTTTCAACCTGCGTTAAAAAATATTGGAAATGTAATTAATACAAGTCATAAAGTATCTTTCGGTTCTATAAAATTGCCATTAAACCAACTTATCATTTTTATGGTTAGGGTTTTTCTCTTGTACTTAGTGAGAAGCGATACATCATTTTTACATACATAATACCTTGTAAGGCTTGAACTGACCCGATTTATAAATCATACTGGATATAACGCATTTTATCGAAAAGCACTTTGTTTGAAATTTAGCAGCAGCTGATGTAAATTTAAAATTAAATTGAGAAAATGTAAAAGCTTTGATTAAATGGATAAAAGGCCTTTTTAATTAATCGAAACGTCGCCGAGGAAACTTAATAAATTATTGTTATCACAAAAACGGAAACGTCAAAGCTGAAAAATTGCAATTTCTTGCAGTTTTGAAAACCAAAAGAAGCGCTGTTTATTTTCATTTTAAGTAATTTATCGCGCGAGACCTTAATAATTTTATTGCTCATATTTTAATTTAGTAAAATAGCCACCAAGTCTTCAGCATTTTACGTAAAGGTTTACTGCTTATGATGCTTCTATTAACTTCTTGAAAAATTTCCCTCCGGTATTTACATCCTTAGATAAAATTTAATATATGGTGTGGGTAAGATACATCAAATGCATTAAATCTCATGAATTTTAATTAACTTAAAAATGTTACTATAAAAGTGAGCATAAGCGCAATGAAATTTTATCTTTTATGCAATAACTTTATAAAAGCTAAGTTCATCAAATATGCTGAAATTCCCACAAGTATTATTCAGTCCTTAGTGCATATTTTAAAAGGTAGATAAAATGTAAGGTAAAATTTAATAGTTAGGTGCTGAGTGTTAATTTTGTTTTGCTTTAATAAACTGATTTATTTGAGGAAAATAAATTAACAGTTGTGCATTGGTTTTGTGGGAATCAAACAACATATAGATCATGACATCTCAATCTAGTTATAGACATTCTAACTCCCAATGGATTAAGGCAATAACATTTCATAAAATTAGACCTTATATGACTTATAGCACAAGTCATATAAACAGTAATAGGAAGTGTATCTGCGTTCCACAAAGGTCTTCTTTAATTTTAAAAAAGAAATTTAATATGTAAATAGGTACATGTAGATATGAGTACATGAGTAGTATATAAGACTGTTATAATTTCAGTATAGTAAACATATAAGCTTTGATAACAACTCACTCAAAAAGTTAATAAATAAGCTACGTGTAACGGTTAAAACTCTTTTTTTTACTGAATTAGAAATATAAGAAAAATGTCACATCTCATTTTCACAATGAGTAATAATCAATAACTACACACCATGCTTTACGTACAACTATTAAAAGTTATAACTGTCTAGCTGTAATTTTTTGAAGGATTTCTAAACCTTGTGAAGGACAGGGAACGTTGTGGTTTGCATAGTAAATTTTCTTCTACCACAAGAAACCGAACTGTGTAGGAATGTGATGTGTTTTGCTTTGGTTAATTAATTTTTATTAATGAATTGGTTAACACAACTTGTTGATTTGTTTTTGAGGCTTCAACCTTTTTTAACAAATGTGTTAGTGAATGTTATCGGATTGCCGCTACGGAGAAAACATAATCGTAATACAGTTAATAATTAATTATTAACAAAAATATACGTAGCTTTGAAAATTAGTATCAGTGCCCTGACGAACATACTAAAAGTTTTCGATGGTGGGGGATGAGTGGGGGTTGTGGAAGCTGTTTAAAAGTCACTTTTTTAGGTATTTGCTAATAGCTCGCAAAACGCGAGGTTTAGCGTTACGACCATTCTATATGATATGAAACGATATGATAAAGTAGTCAAAATCTTCTACCAAAAAATTCCTATGCATTTGTAATATGTCTAAGCTATTTTTGTAAAGAATGGTCTTAACGCTAAACCTCGCAGTTTTCGAACTATTATCGATAAACTGAAAATTGGCACCTTTAAACAGCTCTCTCATCCTCCGCTCATCTACAACCCTCGGGAACTTTTAGTATGTTTATGAGGACACCTCAACGCACAACTGTACCAACTTTCAAAACTACCTGGATTTTTTAGGCTAATTGCGATTTTCTGGTTAATTTGACGGCACTATTAACAATTTTAAAATCGTATTCTTCATTGGAATTTGATGCAATGTTATAAACTGTGCTACAAATATTATTTAAACTAAGCATTCAGTCTTACAGTAACTTCAGTTGACTATCAACATTCTTTGACTTAATTCTCGGAGTTTTAATTATCATCGAGTTCCTTACTAATATTTAAATGGGAATCTTTTTATAGCTTTACACCTTACTACGGAGAATTATGATGGGAAATATGTAGTATATCACAGTTAGTTTTATAACAGATAGAGAAAAAGTTGAAAACAGAAGATTGGAAAAAGTAGTCTTTGGATCTTGTTTTTCCGATTTTCAAGATCTGTCGAAAGAGCTTGATGTTTTGATTAATATATTGATGATATTTTTTGCGCTAACTACACTATTTAATAGTTTTTTTAATTTAACATCGACGTTGGCTGCGAAACGTTCATTGTGGACATGTCGCAAATAAACTAACCTTATCTTTGTAATTTTGTAATGTTAAATCCTAAGCGTTATTTGTCACCAAATTACAAAAGTTAGGTTAGGTATGTTTTGCGGTATGTTTACAATAAACGCTTCACATCCAACTTTCAAATTAAAAAAAACAATCGTTATAACGATGAGTTTCTATAAACCATACAAGAAAAAAAACTAACAAGTAAAATTTTACTGCAGGTTTTTTCAATAAATAAACAACGTTCATACTTACTTGTCAAAAGTTAATTTGTTTGATGATTAATTAATAGATATACCTAAAAATATCTCTCTTCAACATTCTTGTTGTCATAGCAACCGGCAACCGGCAACAGTGGCCATGCAGGAACAGTGGCCACCTTCCCGCCATTTTCTTATTTATAAAGATAAGGTGCGGTCATCTAGCTCAGAATGTACCAATAGGACACTGAGTATAATAACAAAGTTTTTCCATTTAAATCTCAAGATTTTTATTTTAAAACAAACTCAACCTGAAATTGTATACTTGAAGTAAAATACAACAGGCAAGTGAAATAATTGTTAATGGCTAAATAAAAAAACGTCGAAAGGAACTAGCGTTGACTGCTTATACTATAATATTTATTGGTATAATAATATTTTGATTGTGTTGGGTAGTTTTTGTTTTTTCCTACTCTTTTAAAAAGCATGTAGTTGATGGAACATAGATCCAAGATTGTTATACGTGGGGTACCCGTGTTAACATACCCCCACGTTCCTTCCATGAGGAAGTGATTGGGATACGCCCAATCAGCGCGCAAGTTGCACAACCGGCAATCGTGCAATTGCTCCCAGATTAACTCACTGGTAGGAGCGAGGTTGCCTATCCACCCTCTACTAGCTAAGCGTTCACTAGTGACCGAGCAGTTGACTTAACACGCTGCTCACCCGCCGGCACCCTCCCGTCCTCTTTTATACGGGGTCAAGTACCTCGTCCAGCATAGGACTATTCCCCAGCTATGCGCTCTTGCAAAGTGGGACCACTGCCCGATCGAATCCAACCTCAATTGTGGCAGGACTTGGTTTTTAAGCGGTTTTGCCACCCCGATCTACCAATTTTAGGCTTGGTGGGCCCTCGACAGAGCTTCTTGAAAGTCTACACGTTATAGACTCCCGGTGCGTACCCGATATTGGTGAAGTTGTCTTAATAGTGAGAGGCTATATATTCGCTTCAACTATCCTTAAGTGTAATGGCTTTCGGAGCTTCTCCCAATCACCGTATCCAGCTGCAGTCCGGATCAAAGGGTGGCCAGGACAGCTCCTAAGCACATTTACCTGGCGGCTTGCAGTTTCCCAGCACATGGGATGAACCTCACTTCTAGTCACCGCACTAGAGATTCCGTCAAACAGCTGGTTCCTTTGGTGACCATAAATGGCCTCGGGCAACAGCGGGTTCCTTTGGTGACCTTACATGACCTAGGTCATGCAGCGGGTTCCTTGGTGACCATAATTGCCCTCGGCCAAGCAGCGGGTTCCTTGGTGACCATAAATGACCTCCTCTCTTAGGCGAGATTCGAATCCGCCCACACCGGTCTCATCTACCAGGGCTCCCCCTGATCGGTATTAGTAACCGTCGAGAATTCTCACGAATTTCTCTACCACACACTTTATTTGACAGCTTCGTCCATTGCCCTTGATATGGATAGGGTAGAAGGCAGCCAGTTCTAGGGGTGAACGTCGTGTGGTCTCCCGTTCACCCAATCCAGTTGATGGTACAGTGGCCATGTTAAATGTAGGTACAGCAGCCACTTCTTTGTTATATAGGTCACTGTACTATTATTTAGTACAATATTTTATTTATTTCAGATATTATTTCCTAGATGTTCCTCATGATTTGTACATTATTTATCTCAACCTGGAAAAATAGGCGGCACTACTAGAATAGCAAATCTGGTTTTTCCATGAATTTATCTATGTATAATGTTTGTTAGCTTTTGGTCTGGTTTTTAAAATTTAAGTTGTCTTTTTTTTAATACAAACTATTTTGTACAAAATAAATCATTATTCTGTAAATGTCTATGTACTTGTTTTTACTATGCCCGTCTCCTACACAGTAGTGGCCACAGTACCATACTCTAATGGCCACTGTACCATCACTGTAGGTACAGTGGCCACTTTTATCTTAAATTCTTCCAATTCCAAAATCTTTGTTATAATTTTATTTTTTCAGTTCTAGAATGTAATGGTGTAGAAGTAAAAACAGTGTTTGTTATCTAATGGTAACAGATTCTATAAAAAAGGGTTAATTTTGGTTGTTATTGATGTTATTATAAAAAGGTGGCCACTGTTCCAGACTCTCCCCTACTGTGTTACTAATAATAGTCTGTAGCGCAAACATATAGAGAAAATTGACAAAAATTAAGTAGGTCATAAAAGCATAAGATATTATGTTTTATCATTCTAACTATTATTATTTACTGCAATAAATGTGTAAAAAAATGAAATAACATTTGTAAACATTTGTAAACATTTGTAAACATTTGTAAACATTTGTAAAAGAATAAACTTGTTTTTAGAATTTACGGTAGATACTGTCGGCTACGCACAATTTTCAGAGATGGCCCGCTCTTTCACTACTTATCTCACTCATGTGTTTCGTTTCTTGCCGTATTATTATTATTAGAGGAATTACAAAGAATATTTATTTAAAATGGTGTTTGTCAACTTTTTGTTATATTTGGCATTTTATAACTTTGGTGTTTAGTATTAACCATACAATGTTATCAATAGAAACAGCTCCATAACAAATATGTAATCACGGTGGTCATTTAATTTAGTTTTTCTTATTACAGTAGCTCATACCAGCACATCTTACAAACGTTTATATCAATAAATCTTTCAGCTAAACCTCCCACTATCAATTTGCTGAAATCATTATTAATAGTTGCTTATCGTTTCTTCAAAATTTGATTCCTTATGATACAAAAAATTATTATATCAGAAGGTCTTAAAAACAGGCAATGTATGGTACCTATTTAAAAAAAGCGTCAGTGTCTGTATTGTTACCTTTGCATGCGCAATTCCAGTTTCGTATAGCTGGTCTATATCTACAAAAACTTCTTTCTCTTCATTCATCCTTTGGCGGTACATTTGCTGCTATAAACAACTTGAATGAAAAATGAAACTATGACACTTTTCAATATAATGAAATATAATTTTTCTACTCCTAGCAATAGTATTCATTACTACGGGCCGTGAGTAATAATAAAGCTACGCCTACAAAAGCACAAGTTCTTTATTTAATCCAAACGCTTCGATTTCATGGATAAGAGAAAAGAGATAGGTGTATATCTCTTCTATGTATATGTGAATTTATAGAATAAGGATAAGAGGCATAAGCACGTACGTTGATTGCACAAACGAGTCCGTCATGCCGAGACACAGCGCAATATTCAAATGTTTTAGTTAGTTTTGGTTTAAACGGTTTTAACAACACTACCTATGTAGGTGACGTTGATTTAAATAATTTGATGCTGATAGTTACAATTCTCGAGTCTATTTACATTTTTAATAATTAAAAAGAATTAAAAAATGGATTTCGATGAAAACGATGAAAATTCTACACCACCAGAGATTTTACAAACGGCAAAAGAATTATACTATGAATTTACTGGCGGAAAACTAAAAACATTCGAAGTGGTCTACAAGGCCTTTATGGATTGCCGAAGCTTCGAAAATCCCATTTCATTCTCTGAGAACGTTCTGTTAGCTTATTTTGGAGAATTATCAGAGCTATACAAATCTTCATCATTATAGGCGCTTTATTGTATCTTGCGAAACACACTAAACATAAATAACAACATCACTAAAGAAAATTATTCAAAACTTACAAATTTATTATAATATTAAAAATTAATTTGACTTAATTAATCTTTATTAAGCTGATTTATTTATTTCATGATTATGGAGGTCCACCAAATATAACTTGAAACAATAAATAATTAATTGTGTAGACTGCAAAGTGCAATTTGCTATTGAATAGTCGTAGAAATAGTATCATATCCTACTCGCGTGTAGTGTAATGGCTTGTCTGCGGCTCGCGTCGCAAACATCATCCTCATGAGTAACAGCCATAATTGCACGCTCGTTGCATAATATACTATTAATAAGATAAATATAACACATAAAACGGTATATGCGATTATGTCATTTATCCAAATAATCATGAAGAAAGCGAAAACGCACTTCTATAAAGATAACTAACGAGCGACATAATCAATCTGCGACAGATTGTCAGTGATTTGTATTGTAAATATTTATGTAGTATGTACTGGAAATCGTTCGCGAACTCTCTGTCCGTTTCTCATCTGTCATCTATTATCAGTCATCAATACGATATAAATGGTTAAATTTCGTCGGTAACGCGATGCGAGCAGTCCGTAGCGGAATTTCCGCCGGTTTATCATCGGCCTTAGAGATTCCGTAATTAAATTTGAAGAATTACAATTTCCCGCATGTGGCTGCCGTAAATGCATACGGCTTCTTAGTTTGAATAATGGTATATCCGACAGTATATATGTTCAGTTTTAGTTATTTACGATACGAGTGCGGGAACACAATGTTCCCGCGTGAACGCAGTTTTGAAGCACGAGCGACCGAAGGGAGTGAGGGCCTTCATATGCGTGAACGCGGGAACATTGTTCACGCACGAGAATTGTACAATATTTTTTGAAACGAACGTAGTCATTGTTATAAATGTCAAATAAAATTTTTATCTGATTTCACAACTTTTATTTAAAAAAATAAACCAAAGCAAGTCATGACTGCAATTGACAAATGTGACAGATTGTTTTTCGGCAGAAATTTTGCAGTAAAAAAGGTATTTAAATTTTGCAAGGGTTGGCAGTTGGCACCACTGAGTGTTTCCCGGTTTACTTAACCGGGAAACAAGTGTTCCCGGTTGACTAGACAGTGCGTCGAACACTGCTTTCTAGATAGTGAGTTCAAAAAATAGTATAAATAATTCTACTAGTAAATAAATTATTGTGTAGTATACAGTTTAATGGTTCATTCACTTATAATTTTGCATCCGCTATATTGTTAATTGTACTTGCTAATAAAATGAATGTTTCTATATTTGCGATTTCTTTAAACAACGTTATTCATTGGCTTCATTTTTATAGGAATATCATATTATTGTAAAATTCCTTATCGGCATTCCTGATTTCTTTCCACTTATACAAGATGATATAATTCTTTGATTAATTTCGCAATATCTGGATGTTTTATTACATTGACATCCTTCAACGCCGTGATAATGGAGGTTACAAATATTGGTTATCGATTCACTTCCGAGCATACTGATTATTGAAAAATCGTTTACTCTCGACTTTTCAAAACTTTTCAAGAAGACAGGGGTTATTTTTGCATCAAAAAATTCAAATCTATTTTTATTTGTGTTGTTAATTATCGCCTATTGAAATTTTATATTAAGTTTTGACCTGACAAGTTCTAACCTTGAATTACCTCGTAGAATATGAAACAAGGAAACATAGACTAGAGATGTGCAGACTCATTCAATTCTATTTGCATATATCTTATGGATTATAAATAAACTATTTAAGTTTGTATACAGTTTCTACGTTTTATTATGATTTTTATGTTCTGTTACTTTGTAGGTAGCCTTTTAGCATTAAAAGTACTTATTAATAAATAATCAGGATTGACAAAAAATCTCCAACCACAGGTTTAGCCATTTACAATTTATTTACTAAACAAGTGATCTCAGGGATTCCTAGTGTTATAATTTCCTTTTATACATTTAATTATTTGTATATAGGTAGTACTTAATATAAAACAATTTAGTATTTATTAACTATTCTTGTTTATACATTTGGAAATTATACATATTCTATTGAAATAGTGTCAGATATTATAGTAGTAAATATAATTAATAACTTTATTTATGAAATTTCAAAGCGACAGGTTAGATTGGTTGCCTAACCTCAAATTCAAAATTATAATTTTGAAAAACTTGTCTTTTAAGAAGTTAAATATGGTTAATTATAATAAACATGCACGTTAGTACACTATAGTCAGATAAAGGCTATCTGGAAAACTGATTTTTCCATATAATTTTGTTTAGGTCAAAGTTAATCTAAGATTTAACCTAAAACAGACAAGGTGCATTGTAACGGGAAGGTATGCAAGTATTTACTACCTTACCTGAGCATTTAATAGTAAAGGATTGTGTTTTCATGTTAACGAGATTCTTCAGTTGCATCAGATTCTTGTATTTCAAAATTTTGCAGCTCTTGGCTAAATCATTTTGGTGGAGAATTGTGAAACTGCTTCATTATCACATAATTGTAACTGTTTTTTTATTAAAGATATAAGTTAAACAACATATAATTATGTTGCGTTTAGGATCGTACATTGAAATACTGTAATTGGCTTGCATTTTCATATTTTTGGTACCTAAAAACATGCTAATAATTTTTGTTAGGATATAATGTTTATGGTATTTTTAAGTTATTAAATTAATAAGAGAGGGTTGATTTTTTAATGAAAACATAAGCGTAACATACCATTAGATTGGGAACTTTTTATCTATAAGATTATCTAATTAATTTTTGTGTTAATTAAAATTGATAAACAACAATTTGGTTAAATTGTAATATTATAATGTTAAATTGACTAGTCAAAGTTTCTTATGTTTTATGCAAAAATTGTATCAGATTCATTTGTTTCGCCAAAATCACGGCCATTTTTGTAACAAACTCTCTTCTAATTAAAATTTCAAAAAGTGTACAACCTTTTGGAGAGCAAAATGTAATTTAAGGTTATGTTTTAAATTAAGAATGTAAACAAAGCGATATCAAAATTTTGAGGTTGTTGTTAGTTTTGTAAAACGTCAAAGGTGTTTAAAGTTTTAAGAAAGTTCGGTAAATCTATGTGATTATTTAACAAGTGCTTCAGATTAATCAAGTGTTAATTTATTCTACGATGGAAATTTTATTAATTAAGAATAAAGAAAAATTTATGACTGGATTATAAAAGGATGTGGATTTTAATTATAAAATTAATTTACTTACCACTATTATACAAATAAATGGATTTGTAATTCCAATTAGTAAAGTTCTTTATGTGGAAATATTTAAGAGGTCAATGACATACATTTTTGATTTCATTGCCGAGATGAATGAAAGCGGAGAGCGGATAGTTGGGAATTTATAAAACTACAGTTGGCAAGCTTGTGGCGACGAATATTTAAAAAAGATTTAAATATATAAACGTTAGTTTTTAACAGTAATTAGTTTTAATTTTAGTAATTAAGGGACATAATGATATTAAAAGTATTAATCTCCAAATAAAGGATACTGAACTTTTTTGGGATTAATAATTTAATGATAAGATTAAAAAGATAAAATCTGTTAATCAAATTTTTGTATATGATTGAATTTAAATATTTAGCATATAGCATATATTTAATAGCAAACTTTGCATATTAAATATTAAATTCATAATTAAGCAGCGTTTCTATCTTTTAACTTTAAAAAAGAAAAAACCGATTTGTTTGGTATCTAGTTTCAATTTTCCTTTTGCTTTTCTTTGTTATTAAATTATAAAAATAAAGTTGTGTTGTTATTACTGAGAAATTACTTTGTGTATCTGTTTTTATATTACTGTGTCCCTATATATAACAATTTAGATCACTATAGAAGCCACCTGACTGAGAAAGTTTCAGTTGGTGGAGAGTTTATTATTATTATATGTTTAGCCGGTGCATTTGTCTCAATTAAAGGTAAGCAAGTAGTGAGTTGTGTATTGCATTTTATTACATTAGCCTCTGTGTCTGAGTTACTATGAACCATAACCGCCCAGTATTAAAATATTATAACAATATGTATTAGTAAAAAATCTATTTATAACAAGAAATAATGCATATTAAGTGTCATATTTTAATAACTATAAATTAAAATATAGAAATTCTCATCTCAAATACAAAAACACCTCCAGCTATTAAAACTGAAGTTTCAACTCCATAAGACCATGCTTATATAATGCTAAATTCAACAGAAAATTTAAATTTTAAGTAGGTATCTAAACCAGTTTTACGAGTATGACGCCATATCGTTTAAAACATAATGAAAATTTAGATTTCTGCAACCTAATTATAAGATTTCAAGTTCCATTACCTAAATTGTTTTTATTCCTCATAGCGGGTATTACGTACTGTTCCAGAACGAACAAAGCTGTCTTAAAGTTCAGGTTGCATTTAGCTTGTGTATAAAGTTTCTTTTGTAAAGTTTCCTAAATGCATGAATTTTCATGAATATTGTATGGAAAACGGAAGGATTAAAAATAGGTAGTTTGTTTGCAACTTTGTCACAGGTTAGTCTAACAGAAAAGTCTGGAATATGAAAACATGCATATTACACACGTAATATATAATAAGACGTTACAACACTGTGACGTCTTTTAAAACAAATTATTCCAACTATATTAATCATGGTTGGATTAGTTCTATGAACATACTGATAATCGTAAAATTGTTATTCTAGTTTTTGATTCAAAAAATAAGATGAAGTTCCATAAAGGGGCAGGCTTTTGACTTTATTTTATGATACTACAAATAGTACACGCAACTCTCTTTACAAATTAATTATGTTCGCATGTTCTAGAAAAAAAATTATGATTTTGATTTAAGTTTTTTTTATTGAATTAAATAAATAAAATATTTTTTATACGAGTGCGCAGTTATTATCAATTACAAAAGATAGCAAAATTGATGTAACTTGTGCTTTACATCAAAGTCTCATTTATAAGGATAATGTAAAATTTTATAAATTTTAGTAAACATTATACATTTACTCAACTAACTAGTCACTGTAATAAATATAATTGTCATCCAGGCATTTATTTTCGATGGTCTCGCGAGAATCATCATTGTCAATTAGTTGACTGTATGACTGTATGTATCACGCATATGGTGCAGTGAGTTTGTGTATATTGCTAACAATGGCGCTGCTAGAACAAAGACAGTTTTCTGAGTAACAGGACAGTTTGTTACTTGTGTTGTCTTTATTATAACTACAGCGTGATATGACTTGAGTGTTGAATTTGTCTTGTGCAAATACTTTTATTTAATACAAAGTTGAAAAATTTGGGGCAAGTATTTTTATAGTCAAATTAAGTCAGAGTATATCCCCTGAAGTCTAAGGTACGATGTAGTAAGCTACAGTCTCTAAATGATACTCCGAAAACTATCGTCTTGATAATCTGGTTTCGCACACATCTCCTTCGCACTGGGCACGCCATGTATACCTGTAGACTAGCTACAATCACATTAAAATTGGTCTTTTAAAAATTAATCAGTGTAGGTACGTGGTTGTTCCTTAAACAAAACAAGATTCGGTAATTAAGATGTTGTTTTGTAAAAGGTTGCATGATAACTCAAACTAGATTACTTGCAACGAGCTCAATATTCGGGATATTTATTTCGTTTTGAATTTATGAATGATTTTGAAAAAATCCCTTATTTTGGAAAAGTCATTTTCTTTTGTGTAATGTTAAAAATTCAATTGTTTTATCAAAAAGTATATAAAGAAAGCCATTTTTAACAATTAAGTAGCTTTAAACCATCGAAAGGGGAACATGCACCTTTGGATCACTTCAAATTAGATTTCTTTAGAGTAAGGTTACGTTGAAACGAAAGATAATTGGAATTTAGTTTACTTCAGTTAAAAAAAATTAAGGTTATGCATATAAACGTCAAAGATAAAAAGTGATTAAACCATTTGTTAATAAAGTGTTAATTGTTTAAAATTGAAAACGATAATAATCATACCACAGAAAGTTAATTTTTGAAAGGGAAAAATTATTAATTAATAAAAACTTATGGAAATAAATGGAAATTATTGGAAGTTTGGACGTGTTAATGGATTGTTAACAGATAATACATGGAATTGGAATTTTATTAATAATATTTTGTATGGACTTGGATCATTGAAATACCGATCAAAGATCTTAGTTTTGACATTTTATGTTGATGTAAATGGAAGAAAGCAGCTGACTGGAAATGGATGTAGAGATGGTAACAATTGTCCTCACTTTTAAAATATAGAGATGGAATGTTTGTGGGCAAAATTTAAAACAACTAAAATAATAAACCGAGAGTTTTTCATAAGTTTAAACTTTAATTACCTACTTTTAAAATTACAAGGTACCAATAAAAAAAGAAAATTATAAACAAATTATAAATTATAAAGAAAACTTTTTTATAGTTAAAATAAAAAAATATTATCTATTGTATAAATTCCCAAATAGAAATCTATTACGGAATTGTGGAATTGATAACTTTAAAATAACAAGCAAAAAGACAGATAGATTCATGTTAATATCAATAAAAGGAAATTCACAAATTTAGTAATTAAATTTTTTAATTATGATAAAGATCAGTTTGTTTAATCAAAATAACAGATATTTCAGACTGGCATCTAATTTTGTTATTGTGTTTAATTGTGTTAAATAAAAATAAAGAATTTTGTTGTTATTGTTATGGGAAAATTTATTTGTGTATTGGTATTTTAATTATTTGTATGCCAAAATAAGAACTTAGATATTTTCAAAGCGACCCGACCTGAGAGAATCTTAATTTTGTGAGATATCGGAGTCACAGAGTCTCTACAGTCCATTTCTGAAAAGGCACGTTAATTTCCCACTGTATCAAGTTACTTCTGATTAAAAAAAGTTTTTAGTTTTACAAATTAAACCTAATTTGCCTACTATATGTACATTTAGATATCGCAACAGTGTAATCCATTGTTACTGATCTGAATCTAACAGATCTTTCGTAATCTTTTCCGTGGCGTTCCATATTAGCAAGTACTATTACATTTTTTCTTGGCAGTTCGATATCACAATGTATACATTAATACCGCTACAAATTTTGTTAAAAGACTTTTTCCACTGTCTTTCAAGAATACAAGTGAGGTTTATCCCAGTCAGGGCTTCGCCCACCGTCCATTTTGTAACTGCATGCCACCAGTTAGCGTCTCGGAGATGAAAGTATGGGGGTCATGCATTGGCTATGTAGCTCCAGCCGTATGATTCTTAGAAACCGTCTAGAGCACTACACTTAAGGGGCGTTGATGCCAATATATAGCCTCTCACGTTCAAAACAACTTTACTTTAACGGGTTCATACCGGGATTCTACTTCGTTAGACTCGAAACGAAGCTCTGTCAGGGGCTCACCGCACCAGGCCTATAACCGCGAGTTCGAGGTGGTAACATCATTCAAAACCAAGTCCCGCCAGATCTGAGGTTGGATTTGATCGGACAGTGAAGTCTCACGTAGTGGGAGTAGTCCAAATGTCGGACGAGGTGTTCGTCCCTTAGAATAGACTCTGACGGGTGAGCACGTTTATAGTTCCGGTACTAGCCTGGAGAACTAGTAGAGGGTGGATAGGCAACCTCGCTCCGGCCAGTGAGTAACTGGTAACATTTGTTATACAATCGCGGGCTGATTGGGCGTATCTCAATTACTTCCTCTTGGAAGAAGCGTGAGAATTATATTATTACAGGTGCCGTAATAAAGGTGCACATAAATAAATTATTTGGATTCTGTGTTACATGATTAATCTTATCAGTTTTGTTTACCTTATTTTCGAAATGTTGCCTTTTAAACTATTTTACTGACTAGTCTATATACTATTTATTAATTTACGGTCATTTATTTGCTGTTCTGCCATATCACTGCTTTCTGCAGAATTTTGTTAAAAAAAATACCTCCAGGCCATTTTGATGATCAACTTTCTTGAAATCTGATGTAGTGGTCTACCTTGCAGTTTGTGAAATTATGATACTTTCTTTCTTCGATGATCTTAAGAGAATGGAAGCTATGATATTTTTCAGTGCGTCTAGTTAACATTGGTGAATTTGTAGTGTACTGTACTGACAATCCTTTTTGGTAGGTATTTTATTGTATTAATTGTAGAATTTCCTGGAGGTTTTATAATTTAATTTTTAATTTAATTGATTATTGATTTTGGGACTTGTCTTTTTCCCGTTGTAAACAACGGACCGGAACATTCAAAACGACAAACTTTTAACAAAGTTCAAGCTAATACCAAGATGGCAGACACCTTTAGGTTCCTATTACTGTTACCTTTTGCTTCCTACTGTAAGATTTATACACATTTTCTGCTCACTTTTTTAGGTTATGTGATTACCAAATAGAACTTTAGTGCACCGCTTAATAGAATATTAATACTGTTACACGATTTAATTTAATACTACCTTTTTGCAGGAAAAATATTTCATAAGTACTACTGAATTTAAATTTTCTGTTTACTTTAAAAGTAGATACAGCTTCATTCTGATAATTCATGAACTAATTGTTTATTGTTTATAATGGATTTATTATTAAAAATGAGTTAATAGTTATAATATTTGATTTCTGGTTGTGTACTGTTATATTATTGACTTATGATTTTATTACATTATTTTTGGGTTTACATAAATAAAACTCTTTCTGTTACTTTTGTGAACTTGTATTGTATCTTATTTCTATTTCGCTTATGCTGTCGGACGTTTGCCGAACCCTAAGTAAAACTCTTCATTACTTTAAGCTTGTCCTATTGTGCTTCGATGAAAAATACTTTGTATATTTTCGACATTGAGACTGAGCCTGGTGTACTAAAATGTTTGTTTACTGTTTCCTGAAAATTATTTACTTTTTATTTTCTATTTTAAGTCTCTATAAAACCCATTTTTTGATATTTAATCAATAGGGAAAAAAATTTTCTAATTCTTCCAGGCTAAAAGGGTCATGGGGTAATTCCTTCATAGGAATCTCTAGAGGTAAAGACACTGTAGATCGTGTTCACCACCGCTCAGGAACCGGTTGGTGAATTCTAGTGTTCTTTCCTAGTCGAATCCTAGATTCCTTCGAATGTAGTTCGTTTTCGCCGGCGTCCGATTCGGTTTGTAAGTTAAGGAAAGTTTACATGTACGAGAGTGGTCCCAGAAGTACCCGACCCAACAAAAAAAACACAAAAATTTTGGAAAAAGATTGATTTATTTTTCAACGTAATCTCCTTTCAGCTCTATACACTTTTCCCAGCGGTGTTCAAAAAGTTCGATACCCTTTTTATAATAAGAACTGTCTTTCTCCTCAAAATAGCCATTAACTGCTGACATCACTTCTTCATCTTTGGAAAATCTTTGGCCACTGAGCCATTTTTTCAAGTTTGGGAACAGAGAATAATCCGAGGGGGCTAAATCTGGCGAATATGGTGCATGAGGTAGCAATTCAAACTTTAATTGATTAATTTTGGCCATTGCATTAACGGATTTGTGAGCTGGCGCGTTGTCGTGATGAAACAATACTTTCTTTTTAGCCAAATGCGATCGTTTTTGCTTGATTTCTTCGCTCAAACGTTGCAATAAGTTTGCATAATACTGGCCGTTGATAGTTTTTCCTTTTTCGAGATACTCAATACAAATTATTCCACGCGCATCCCAAAAAACCGACGCCATAACCTTGCCTGCAGATGAAATGGTCTTCGCCTTCTTTGGAGCCGGTTCTCCCTTTTGAGTCCATTGTTTCGATTGTTCTTTTGTCTCGGGTGTGAAATGATGGACCCATGTTTCATCCATTATTGTTACGAAACGGCGCAAAAATTCTGCTTTGTTGCTGTGAAACTTCGCTAAACACTCAATTGAAACATTTTCACGACACTGTTTTTGCTCGAGTGTGAGCAAACGCGGCACCCATCTTGCACACAGCTTTCTCATGTCCAAATTTTCAGATAATATGCGATGTACCGCACTGTTTGAAATGCCCGTAATGTCTGCTAGCTCGCGCACTTTCAGTCGACGATCATCAAGTACCGCTTTGTGGATTTTCTTCACCATTTCTGGAGTCGTCACCTCATTTGGTCGACCACTGCGATGCTCGTCTTGGCAGCTCGTACGGCCTCGTTCAAACTCAGCTACCCAAAATTTAACTATTGTAAACGAAGGAGCAGACTCACCCAGAGTAGAATCCAGTTCAGCTTTTATATTGGTTGGGCTGAGGCCTTTCAAATAAAAGTATTGTATCACATAACGATGACCAATTTTCTCCATTTTCACAAATTCACTGACATCGTTCACTATTGATGGCTGCCAAACAAATACTGAACAACGTGGCGCTTTCAAACTTGAAACATATGCTTTATAGGCTGCGTACTGTCCAATACAGTGATATTTTCAAACAACTACCGCCACCTCTTGGTCAGGTCGGCTACTTCTGGGACCACCCTCGTATATAGTTACATTTAGTCTTGTCAACCAT